>CM046672.1:64198518-64342727 GCA_025594165.1 Tamias sibiricus | reverse complement strand
TTTATGTCTGTGTATTTGTCTAAATTTCATGTTAATGTGACGTCACAAATATATGTTTGTATGTGCGTCTGTCCAGTGTGACATCAAAAATAACAAAGCGCTTGTGAATATATATATATATATATATGGATCCAAAATAACTCTAATTCATTTAAGTTTAAGAGTATTCAAAATGGGTAAATAATTTAATAAGTGAAGGTACCTTCAATTTTGTTTTATAGGTGTCCCAGGACTTCTCTTTAGCAAAAAATATGACTAGTGCTGTATAACCTGATATTTTGGTGTTTTGACATGAGGTTGCTTATTTGTTTATTAACTTCATTTGTTTTAATAAATGAATTAATTTCAATTATTTCAACAGGTAAAGAACTGCTGTGTATGCAGAAACTCGAGAGTTCCAGCTAACAAATTATTTCTCCAAAGTGCTTTTAGTTTTTCTTTAATCTATCTTTAATGCAGTAATTACCCTCAGTCTTTCTTTGTTTTGTTCTAAATATGATATTTTGCCAGCTTATGTTTGTGGGAGCTCATGCTGCAATGTGTGTGAGCAGAAATCAACTTATTTTTCCAATCTAATAATTCTATTTTTTAGTTTGACAACTCGCCTCTTGACTCAGTGCTGGAATAGCACTGCCTTTCCTTTAATAATTGATGCTTCAGTCTCTAGATAGCGGGCCCTGAAGATTTGCCGGTGGCATCGTCCAGACATAAAAAAGACGGCTGCTTCTACAGCTGCAGGGATCGCGGTCGCTGCAAGCATCCCTGCTGCTCAAATGTCAAACAACCTCACCAGCAGTGTGGCCTCTGCTCTGCATGCATGGGGCCTCCTAGATCTACGTGTTATAACAAGTGGACATTTTGATCTTTCATTGTTTGGGACTTCATGGGACAGTACCTTGCGGGTATTTGTTTAGAGAACTCACTGTGTTACTTGATAGAACTTAGGGCAGCTGATTTGTTTAAAGAATTTGATATGCTATGCAATTTGACTTGTCACCAAAAGGCTTGTCGCCTTAAAGCCGCAGCATCTCCTCCCAATTGGACGGCTGTTAGTCATCTTACACAGTCGATCCTAAAGGGCTCCATTGGATGGCTGGTTAGCCAATGACGGGTAAGATCCCCAGAGGGGGACAACCTAAGACAGGCACAGTCGCACGGGACAGTCTCATGTGGCCGACATATCAACCTAAGACAGGAGTCAAGGGCACAGCCTTGATTATCCAATGACGGGTAAGAATGTTGGTTGCACATAGACGTCCTAGAGCATCCCCTCTTTTAAAACAAAAGGGGGAAATGCAGGAGCCCTGTTTGTGGAGATAGCTAAGATTGCGGTTGACTATGGGCCATAGACATTTTTGGGCATTGTCGCCTTCCGTAGTCTCACGGGACTTGGCCCAGGATCTCGAGAGATTTGAGCAATGACTCAGCAGATTGACATTTTTGGGCATTGTCGCCTTCCGTAGACTCACGGGACTTGGCCCAGGATCTCGAGAGATTTGAGGAGTGACTCAGCAGATCGAGCAAGCACCATTCCTGCTCGGGCGCATGGGATGAGACCAGAGAGAGAAAGGACAGGGTTATCGCTATTGTATAGATACATTGTAGTTTCTTGAAAGAGTATGTGGCTTGGTTTCTTGTGAGAGTGTGTATGTAGTGTTTAGAAATTACAAGAGACAGAGACAGAAAGATTAAAGAATTTTTTCGTCTCCATCCTGTCTCCGGACTCCTTCCCGCGGCGCTGCCGTTCCAGGCTGCAATCCCTTTCCGGTGGCTAACAATTGTTCCCTTTTTGAGGCATACCCATTTTAAATGAATTATGTAAATTGGGAAGGAGAAGCAACTGAGCAATTCTATCTCCTTGATTAACAGAACTTACACTTTGGGGTGAGCTAAGCATTATTTTTATTTCCCCTTTGTAGTCTGAGTTTATTACACCTGGGGTCACTTGCTAACCTAATAAGCTTTTAGGACTACGCCCGATAATAAGTCCTACAGTCCCTGAGGGAAGAGGTCCCCTGACTCCTGTGGGAATCAGTTGAACCCCCATTTCAGGTGTTAACACTATTCGGGCGGTGGAACAGAGGTCTAATCCTGCATTTCCTCTTGTTCCTCTTGCGAGGGAGTGGATGGGTAGTAGGGATTGTGTTGGGGAAGCATCTGAGTGGATGCTTGAGGATACTCCTTCTGCAATGCCCCGTACATTTGTGGGCCCCGGGGTATTGGGCCCCGTGCCCCGTTTTTTAATTCCTGAACAAAGGATTTCCATGGATGTCAAATTTTGAATGGCATTTATTGGCCCAATGATTTCCCTTTTTACACCTGGGGCAGCGGCCTGGGGCACGATATGAGCTTGGTCTTATTTCTCTTTTGGGATTTTGCCTAGAATTGCCTGATTGATTATGATAATTTTGCCTGGAATATCCTGATTGATTATAATATCTACGTTTAGCCTTTGTGAAATTTCGAGAGGAAGCACCTCTCATTGAGGCTGCAATCACATTTCCTGTGACAAAGGCGTCATTTATATCTTTACATAGTTGTATATATACGGAAAGATCCTTTTTAGTTCTCCATGGCCTGATGGCTGCTTGGCACTATTTATTTGCATTTTCATAAGCTAATTAAACAACTAATGGCATAGCTTGGTCAACATCTGCAAACACACTACCTGCAATTCTCAAAAGTCGATCAGCAAAGTCGGCATACGGCTCATTAGGTCCTTGAATCACTTTTGACAAGCTACCTTGTAGATCCCCAGGTCCTTGTACAGTTTTCCATGCCTCTAAGGCAGCTGCATTTATCTGAGCATATACATCTGGGTCATAATCTGTTTGAGCCTATAAGTCTGCGAATTGCCCTTCTCCTGTGAGCATGTCTATATTATAGTTTTCAAACCCTGCAGCCACGTTTCTTTTAGCCGTTTCTATACAAAGTTCTTGGAATTGCGATCGCCAAACCAAGAATTGCCCCCCGCTTAATGTTGCTTTACATAGACTTTTCCAGTCTGAGGGGGTTAAGCTAAAGGTGTTAAGGGACTCCAGCATACTCAACGTGAAAGGAGCTTGGGGCCCATAAGTCATTACTGCCTCTTTGAGATTTTTTATTGTTTTGAAATCTACTGACTGATGGACACTCTGTCCATTTTTCTTTTCAAATGCTGGCGGTTCTCAATGTATCTGTGAGTTGTCCTCGAGAGCGCATAAGCGATCAGAAAGACTTTTTTATTTCTGTTTCTAGGGTATGCAAATGCCTAGTAATACCCTTCATATTTTCTGTAATGGATTCCACCCATGGGGGAGTAGAGGACACAAGTGACTCCTCTGCCTGACGGACCTTTTTCTCGGTCTTATTTAGTTTCTTTTTCCTCATTTTCTCAGGATCACTTTTACTAGATTCCTCACCACTGCTAATTTCACTGACAGCGATATCCTGAGGCCCAGGTTCCAGTGAGAGCAAGTATCCTTCAGCTTTCGCCAATAACTCCCAAATAGCTTTAATAGCTTGGATTTTGTCATTTTTGGGTCTCTTCTAATATTCTCTTTACTGGTCTCAGTTGGCCCAGTGGAATCTACACTTTTTTGATCACTTTCACTTTTGTCTATATACTCCTCACTGAGAAAAGAGTCAGGTATATCAAGGAGTCTTTGCATAGCCTCTATCACTTGGGATTCAGTTATATTCGAACCCATCTTTAGAGACCTTTCAGTTCTTACCTGTCCGCTCCAAAGTTCCCCGTACGGGCCGCCATCTGTTGCCGCCTGAAGCGCTTGGAGCAACGGAGCCGCGGGAAGAACTTCAGAAGCAAACTGGAGACAAACAGCTTTTTATTCTGATAACTTTCCTCTCTGGTTCTAACAACAACTAACACACGCCAAACACACCACTAAAATGGCGCTGACCCGATCAGCAATTTCGGCCAGGTCACTCGAGATCCCGCAACAAATCCCGTGAGACTACGGGTGGCGACAATGGCCAAATCTCCACGGCTCATAGTCAACTGCAATTCAAGACAATCCCCAAACAGGGCTCCTGCAATGAACTCAAGGGAGGCAACAACTTCTCACGAGTCACCTGAGAAGGCCGAACACTGTAAGCGTCTACTGACGGTTGCATGCATTTTCTCCATCTTCTCCTTATCACCCATGAAGGCGTGACATTTCCCAGCGATGTGACATATGCTTCCACTCCAAAACTAATCTCAAGTCACTATGCATGCTTATACTTTTATGCACATTTCAGTCTTATACTCGATAAGTGACCACATCCTTTACACAGGTGTATCATTAGCCAGCAGATTTATTTCCTTAATTATTTTGATTGTCCTTCACAGACCTTTTTTCTTTGTTCTTTCTCCTTGTCAATTGATTGTTTTAATTAAAATCAACTTGCCCAGTCCTGAGTGACTTCACAGGAGCACATTGAAAATAAAACTGATAGATAGATATGCAGAATAAAAAAAATGAAAAACAAAAAAACAGTGCCAACTTTAAAGACCTACACATTTCTACCTATCTGATCTCAACAATGGCATAGATTTGGCCTCCCTAATGATCCTGGTGATACATGTGAAAAGATCTTGCCACCAGCTCTACCTGAAAACCAGTTTCCAAATGGAGTTTTGACTCTGGTTTCGTATGTTGTTCTTGGGGCTTGGACACAGATGCTGATGCGGTCTTGTGCCACCTACAATGGTTCTGTTTGGTCTGTTCTACTTTGACCCTGAATGGCTTAGAGCACTACCACATGATGACTTCAAACAAAGCCTTGTTGCATCTCTCCCCAATGAGCCTGGACAAGAACAAAGTGTGTCAAAGCACCTTCATTATCCCTTTGACAGTGTCCCTCAGGTCAAGTGCACAGAGCTTAGCACCAAGGCTCAGTGCCAGGACTTATTGTGGAAGCAAATCCGGTCTCTCCTGGTCTGGTCTGGGCCCCAATATCCAGGATTCAGGCTGAGGAATCACCACTACTCAGTTCTCCCTCAGGGCCCTGGGAAAAGACAGGGAGGTCTACAGGGCATCCCAGGCCTCTTGCAACTCATTTTAGAAAGGCCAGATCTACACAACAACCAGCACTACTATTATACTAGGCCTCAATGGAGCACAACATTGAAGGCTTTTCCCAAGAAGGCCCAAGAACTACATTAGTGCCCTAAGGTGCTCATTTTAGGCCGCTTCCCCCGCCCTTCCTGTGTGAAAAAAACGCCATTCGCAAACAGAGACCCAAAAAAGCGTGACTGGCTGTTATGTTGCCCTCTGAGTGACCCCGCTCTTCAGGATACCTTTATTTTTTTGAAATATAGATTGTAAATTTCAAATACTTCTTGATTTTCAAGTGGGATCACAACATCTTGCATGTTGGCCACAATTGCCTCCAACATGCCTCAAACTACATCAAAGGACCCCTTTCATTTCTAATTCAGAAACCACTCTGGGGCCGGAATGCACTCTAAGTTCATTAGCACGTGGTCTTGGTGGAACTTCATTCTCTACTAATCATGTCCATTCAGGTGGGCCTTATTTCCTCTTGAAGGCTCTGTTGCACCCTGAGTATTTGAGGATAAATCCCTTGGATGAAGAAGACAACTCAGGAAATTTCTGACCCTAGAGCAGGTCTTTTCCAAGCAGCTAGTCACCCATCTATGTTATCAGTGACCTGGCCATGCGTCAAGTCCAGAAGCGATGCCAGCAAGTATTGATTTCACATTTCATGAACTCAAGGGAGGCAACAAATTCTCACGAGTCACCTGAGGAGGCCGAAGAGTGTAAGCGTCTACTGACGATTGCATGCATTTTCACCTTCTTCTCCTTATCAGTCATGAAGGCGTGACATTTCCCAGTGAAGTGACATATGCTTCCACTCCAAAACTAATCTCAAGTCACTATGCATGCTTATACTTTTATGCACATTTCAGTCTTATACACGATAAGTGACCACATCCTTTACACAGGTTTATGATAAAGGCGATACATTTATCCTCCAAAAAGACTTCAAAACTAATTTCACCCTATGTTTGTTTCCCGGGACACCGAGAGATTCTCCAAAACATTTCAAATCGCTACATGACATGTACACAAGTAAATGCTAAAAAGAACCATCTTCCACAGGAAAACAGAAGTCAAGGTACTGTACCTGGTAAATTTTAGAAATTAGACTTTACTAAAATTAAACCAGAACTATATAGATATAAATACTTGTTAGTCTTTGTTGAAACTGTCTCAGGCTGGGTAGAAGCCTTTCCTACTCAAACAAAAACAGCACAAATAATAGTTTAAAAAAAAAAACTAATAACTAAAATTGTTCCTAAATTTGGCCTTCCTCTAACTTTGGGGTCTGACAATGGCCCGGCCTTCACGGCCAAATTATCTCAATTAATTTCAAGAGCCCTAAATATAAACTAGAAATTACATTATATATACCATCCTCAAAGTTCAAGAAAGATAAAAAAGATAAATAAAACATTAAAAAAAACTTTGACTAAATTAATACTTGAGACTGGTGGTAACTGGGTTGATCTCCTACCTTTTGCTCTCTTAAGGGCCCCTTGCACTCCTTACCGGGAAAAATTTACCTCTTATGGAATAATTTATGGGCGGCCACCGCCTTTAGTTTCCAGAGTACACCAAGATCTGGTGAGAGACATTCCAATCTCAAAAACACTCAAAGGGCTACAATTAATCATAAATAAGATCTTTCCCCAGGTCCAGGCTGCTCAGCCCATTGGACACAGACTGCCCGATCATTTATTCCAACCAGGCGATGCTGTGCTGATACGACGTTTGAAAACTAACAGCCTTGAGCCCAGGTGAAAGGGCCCTTACATCGTGATTCTCCGCACTCCTACTGCCGTCAAAGTTGCTAGTATTCCTGCCTAGATCCATCACTCACAACTAAAAAAGACACCTACAGAAACCACGGAGGAAAAACCCACTGGAAGAGAATCCAGCAGCCAGAGGTGGAAAGTGACTGAGCGTGGGCCTTTTAAAGTTAAAATTACTAAGGTTTAATATTTTGTCACTAGATTCTTATTGCTTTCCCTGTTATTGTAAGCATTATGCTAATAATTTTTGCCTGTTGGAGTATACATGTATCCTTGGGTTTTAGCTATGCTGGCCTCAACAAACCTTGTACCCCATTTGTAGCCCAAGAAGGACCTGCTATTGCAGGATCTCCACTAATACTAAATTGTACTTACTCTTCTCAAGATCCAGTAATTGGCCCTATCAAATGGTATAAAGATAATCAAGAAATTTTTAGTCAGATATTCAATGAGAGTCCATGGAGAAATCTTACAGACCAATCTTGAAGAGATAATATAAATTTTAAAATCTATAAATACTCTGCTCACCCTCAAGATTCAAGACAATATTCCTGTACTAAGCTAAAAAAGGGGCCCCAATAGATACTGTTTATTCAAAAGCTACTTTAAAGGTAGATGTTTCTGTGAGTTCCCTAAATTCTGTAACTACTCAAAATTTTTAGTTACAATTGGCTGTTGACACTGTGGACAAAAGTTCCTTCTGTGTACAAGAAGAAAACTCCATCCATCAATTGCTAGCTAACAATCTTATGGGTCTATCTATAAAATATACTGACTATGTTAAAGTCACTGGTGATAGAGCAACGCAACAAGACTGGCCAGTATACCATGCAGAGCCAGCTTTGCCAGCTTCACTGGTTATTCAAAAACATTGTTTATACATAGATTGCATCCTTCCCCGATCCCCCCCCAATTGTTCTATTGAGCAAAATATCTCCCTACCCAATGGCAAACGACTGCCAACAGGATGGGTTTTTCTCTGTAATAAAGCAACTTTCCAGGCTTTGCCTACAGACTTTTCTGGGATCTATTCTATTAGACAGATCTTTCCTTTACTGCCATCTCTGACAGCTCCCCACCAAATGGCCCAAAGTCTGCCCTCCAACTGCGATGACAATTTAATCCTCCTAGACCCACTAGACACTGCAATTACAGCAGCCTTTCTTTTGCCACTTCCGGGTCTAGTTGTAAAAATACAAAGAGAAATCACAAAATTAGCCTATAATTTAGCAAAACAGCTAACCTTACTGCACAAGTTTTGACAGAAATTAATCAAAAGATGAAAAAACTTCAAACCTCAATGTTACAAAATAGAGTGGTTATTAATTTTCTTTTATTAAAACATCACTTGGGTTGCCAACAATTCCCAGACATGTGATGTTTTAATGTTACAGATTATTCTAACGTTATCCAACAACAGATAGATGAGATAAGACAGGAGATTAACAAAATTAAAACGAGTAATTATTGGTTAAGCTTGGGAAATTAGTTTCCATGGTTAACTTCTCTCTTAGGTCCTATAATTTGTATCCTTCTCTTACTACTTATTGTCCCATGTGTTATTAACTATATGCTCCAGTTTATTAAGCTGCAATTTAATTCTATTATGTACCATCGATAAAATTAGCCTATACAATTACTCCCTTTCAAAGATTTAAAAAGTAAAAAAAAAAGGGGGGAATGATAAACCAGCCTAATTCCATCTTAAGACTGGGAGCCATCCTGTCAAAAAGTTATGAAAAGCCCACTTCAGTTTTCTATGAAAACTTTCTTCAGTTTTTTAGAAAGAAAACTTTAGAAAGAAAACTTTCTATGAAAACTTTCCTCAGTTTTTTAGAAAGAAAACTTTCTTTCAGTTTTCTATGAAAACTTTCTTCAGTTTTCTATTATTTGGGTTGAGCTTATTGTCTGGCATTCATTCCCAGGCCTTGAGCTCGCTCAGGCCTGGCTGTCCTTGACCAGATAACAACTCTCTCTCTCTCTCAAACTAACGGTGCCTCATAAACTTTTGATGTGGGGTTTAACTATTACTCCCCTTTTTTTCTTGAAATACAATGCCATGTAGATATTAATTTGCTACTTGCTTTAAATTACACATGTCTGACCTTGTTAGCTGTAAGTTCCCAAGATTTTCTGTAACTCTTTAAACTATAAAAACCTTGTCTTCCCAGAGAGCAGGGCTGACCTCAAGCACAGTGTTTGAAAGGGGCAGCCCTGGCCAGCTCTCTTTATATGTATACAATATAAACTTACTTTAACCTAAAATTAGAGTTAGTGGTCTTTTCTTTGCGTCTTAGATCAACAGTTTATCATTAGCTAGCAGATTTAATTCCCTAATTATTTTGATTGTCCTTCACAGTCCTTTTTTCTTGGTTCTTTCTCCTTGTCAATTGATTGTTTTAATTAAAATCAACTTGCACAGTCCTGAGTGACTTCACAGGAGCACATTGAAAATAAAACTGATAGATAGATATGCAGAATAAAAAAATGAAAAACAAAAAAAACAGCGCCAACTTTGAAGACCTACACATTTCTACCTATCTGTTCTCAACAATTGCATAGATTTGGCCTCCCTAATGATACCCGTGATAAATTTGAAAGGATCTTGCCACCAGCTCTACCAGAAATCGGTTTCCAAATGCAGTTTTGACTCTGGGTCACATATGTTGTTCTTGGGGCTTGGACACAGATGCTGATGTGGTCTTGTGCCACCTACAATGGTTCTGTTTGGGCTGTTCTACTTTGACCCTGAATGGCTTAGACCACTACCACATGATGACTTCAAACTAAGCCTTGTTGCATCTTTCCCCAATGAGCGTGGACAAGAACAAAGTGTGTCAAAGCACCTTCATTATCCCTTTGACAGTTACCCTCAGGTCATGTGCACAGAGCTTAGCACCAAGGCTCAGTGCCAGGGCTTATTGTGGAAGCAAATTCGGTCTCTCCTGGTCTGCTCTGGGCCCCAAAGTCCAGGATTCAGGCTGAGGAATCACCACTACTCAGGTCTCCCGCAGGGCCCTGGGAAAAGACAGGGAGGTCTACAGGGCATCCCAGGCCTCTTGCAACTCATTTTAGAAAGGCCAGATCTACACAACAACCAGTACCACTTTCATACTAGGCCTCAATGGAGCACAGTATTGAAGGCTTTTCCCAAGAAGGCCCAAGAACTACATTAGGGCCCCAAGGCGCTCATTCTAGGCTTCCTCCCCCGCCCTTCCTGTGTGAAAAAAGTGCCATTCACAAACAGAGACCCAACAAAGCGTGACTGGCTGGTATGTTGCCCTCTGAGTGACCCCGCTCTCTGAAATACCTTTATTTTTTTGAAATATGGATTGTAAATTTGAAATACTTCTTGATTTTCAAGTGGGATCACAACATCTTGCATGTTGGCCAAAATTGCTTTCAAATTGAGAACTTTTTATCTCAAACTACATCAAAGGACCCCTTTCATTTCTAATTCAGAAACCACTCTGGGGCCGGAGTGCACTCTAAGTTCATTAGAACCTGGTCTTGGTGGAACTTCATTCTCTTCTAATCATGTCCATTCAGGTGGGGCTTATTTCCTCTTGAAGGCTCCGTTGTACCCTGAGTATCTGAGGATAAATCCCTTGGATGAAGAAGACAACTCAGGAAACTTCTGACCCTAGGTCTTTTCCAAGCAGCTAGTCACTTATCTATGTGATCAGTGACCTGGCCATGCATCAAGTCCAGAGGGGATGCCAGCAAGTATTGATTTCACATTTCATGAACTCAAGGGAGGCAACAAATTCTCACGAGTCACCTGAGAAGGCCGAACACTGTAAGCGTCTACTGACGGTTGCATGCATTTTCACTTTCTTCTCCTTATCACCCATGAAGGTGTGACATTTCCCAGCGATGTGACATATGCTTCCACTCCAAAACTAATCTCAAGTCACTATGCATGCTTATACTTTTATGCACATTTCAGTCTTATAATCGATAAGTGACCACATCCTTTACACAGGTGTATCATTAGCCAGCAGATTTATTTCTTTAATTATTTTGATTGTCCTTCACGGACTTTTTTCTTTATTCTTTCTCTTGTCAATTGATTGTTTTAATTAAAATCAACTTGCCCAGTCCTGAGTGACTTCACAGGAGCACATTGAAAATAAAACTGATAGATAGATAAGCAGAATAAAAAAATGAAAAACAAAAAAACAGTGCCAACTTTAAAGACCTACACATTTCTACCTATCTGATCTCAACAATGGCATAGATTTGGCCTCCCTAATGATCCCGGTGATACATTTGAAAGGATCTTGCCACCAGCTCTACCTGAAAACCGGTTTCCAAATGGAGTTTTGACTCTGGGTTCCTATGTTGTTCTTGGGGCTTGGACACAGATGCTGATGCGGTCTTGTGCCACTTACAATGGTTCTGTTTGGTCTGTTCAACTTTGACCCTGAATGGCTTAGACCACTACCACATGATGACTTCAAACTAAGCCTTGTTGCATCTCTCCCCAATGAGCCTGGACAAGAACAAAGTGTGTCAAAGCACCTTCATTATCCCTTTGACAGTGTCCCTCAGGTCAAGTGCACAGAGATTAGCACCAAGGCTCAGTGCCAGGGCTTATTGTGGAAGCAAATTCGGTCTCTCCTGGTCTGATCTGGGCCCCAAAATCCAGGATTCAGGCTGAGGAATCACCACGACTCTGTTCTCCCTCTGGGCCCTGGGAAAAGACAGGGAGGTCTACAGGGCATCCCAGGCCTCTTGCAACTTATTTTAGAAAGGCCAGATCTACACAACAACCAGTACTACTTTTATACTAGGCCTCAATGGAGCATAGCTTTGAGGGCTTTACCAAAAGGCCCAAGAACTACCTTATTGCCCCAATGCGCTCATTCTAGGCTGCTTACCCCGCTCTTCCTTTGTGAAAAAATCGCCATTCGCAAACAGAGACCCAAAAAAGCCTGAATGGCTGGTTTGTTGCCCTCCGAGTGACCTCGCTCTCCAGGATACCTTTATTTTTTTGAAATATGGATTGTAAATTTCAAATACATCTTGATTTGCAAGTGGGATCCCAACATCTTGCATGTTGGCCACAATTGCCTCCAACTTGAGAACATTTTATCTCAAACTACATCAAAGGACCGCTTTCATTTCTAATTCAGAATACACTCTGGGGCCAAAATTCACTCTAAGTTCATTAGCACCTGGTCTTGGTGGAACTTCATTCTCTAATAATCATGTCCATTCAGGTCGGGCTTATTTTTTCTTGAAGGTTCTGTTGTACCCTGAGTATCTGAGGATAAATCCCTTGGATGGAAAAGAGAAATCAGGAAACTTCTCACCCTAGAGCAGGTCTTTTCCAAGCAACTAGTCACCCATCTATGTGATCAGTGACCTGGCCATGCATCCAGTATAGAAGGGATGCCAGCAAGTATTGATTTCTCATTTCATGAACTCAAGGGAGGCAACAAATTCTCAAGAGTCACCTGAGGAGGCCGAAGACTGTAAGTGTCTACTGATGGTTGCATGCATTTTCACCTTCTTCTCCTTATCACCCATGAAGGCGTGACATTTCTTAGTAACGTGACATAGGCTTCCACTCCAAAACTAATCTCAAGTCACTATGCATGCTTATACTTTTATGCACATTTTAGTCTTATACACGATAAGTGACCACATCATTTACACAGGTATATCATTAGCCAGCAGATTTATTTCCTTAAGTATTTTGATTGTCTTTCACAGACCAATTCTCTTCGTTCTTTCTCCTTGTCAATTGATTGTTTTAATTAAAATCAACTTGCCAAGTCTTGAGTATCTTCACAGGAGCACATTGAAAATAAAACTCAGAGATAGATATGCAGAATAAAAAAATGAAAAACAAAAAAAAAACAGTGCCAACTTTTTTTTATTTATTTACTTATTCATCATGCACAAGTACAGTATCTTTTTACATACAACTGCTTGTATACAAAGTATATAAGTACCATTCAGATCTTCAATCATGCATTTAGGATAATGATATCCATCTCATCACAACTTTAAAGACCTACACATTTCTACCTATTTGTTCTCAACAATTGCATAGATTTGGCCTCCCTAATGATCCCAGTGATACATTTGAAATGATCTTGCCACCAGCTCTCCCAGAAAAACGGTTTCCAAATGTAGATTTGACTCTGGGTCATGTATGTATTTCCATGGGCTGGGACACAGATGCTGATGTGGTCCTGGGCCACCTACAATGGTTCTGATTGGACTCTTCTACTTTGACCCTGAATGGCTTAGAGCACTACCACATGATGACTTCAAACTAAGCCTTGTTGCATCTTTCCCCAATGAGCCTGGACAAGAACAAACTGTGTCAAAGCACCTTTATTATTCTTTTGACAGTTTCCCTCATGTCAAGTGCACAGACCTTAGCAACAAGGCTCAGTGCCAGGACTTATTGTGGAAGCAAATTCGGTCTCTCCTGGTCTGCTCTGGCCCCAAAGTCCAGGATTCAGGCTGACGAATCACCACGACTCAGTTCTCCCTCAGGGCCCTGGGAAAAGACAGGGAGGTCTACAGGGCATCCCAGGCCTCTTGCAACTCATTTTAGAAAGGCCAGATCTACACAACAACCAGTACCACTTTCATACTAGGCCTCAATGGAGCACAACATTGAAGGCTTTTCCCAAGAAGGCCCAAGAACTACATTAGTGCCACAAGGCGCTCATTCTAGGCTTCTTCCCCCGCCCTTCCAGTGTGAAAAAAACGCCATTCGCAAACAGAGACCCAAAGAAGCCTGACTGGCTGGTTTGTTGCCCTCTGAGTGACCCCGCTCTCCAGGATACCTTTATTTTTTTGAAATATGGATTGTAAATTTCAAATACTTCTTGATTTTCAAGTGGGATCACAACATTTTGCACGTTGGCCACAATTGCCTCCAACTTGAAAACTTTTTATCTCAAATTAAAGGAAAGGACCCCTTTCATTTCTAATTCAGAAACCACTGCGAACCCGGATTGCACTCTAAGTTCTTTAGCACCTGGTCTTGGTGGAACTTCATTCTCTACTTTGTGAGTTTGACTCTAATGAGCTACCAAGCGATTCTGCCTTCAGATACTTGATCCAGGCAGAAGCCGAGTGTGCTCTTGTGAACGAAAGTGCATTCCTACGTTTTCCAAGTCTAGCATATACCATTGTGGAGCTCTTGTGAGAAAACGTACTTTCCTACGTTTTCCAAGTCCTAGCTAAAACAATTGTGGAATTGGACTAACAGGTGTTTTAAGCCAAATTCGCCTAATCACTAATCATCCAGGAAGCGCTACACAAAACACCCGTGATGGTAGAATGACCAATGTTGGGGAGTCATGAGGGGATCCTGAGAGAACCATTTTGTAGGAGTTTCATTGAAATACACACAAGAACGTTGTGCCCAGAAGCGAAGAAACATGCAATTATTTCCAGGTCACGAGAATGCTTTTTCTGGGAGTTTGACTCTATGGCGCTCCTATGCAATTCTGCTTCTAGTGACTTGAACCAGGGCTGAAGAAGTGTGTTCTCCCATGAAAGTAATGGCTTTCCAGAGGATTCAAGGTTCTAGCATAAACCAGTGTTGATTTGGATTAATAGGCAATTTCAGTCAAATTTGCCTATTCAGAGTAAATATCCAAAGGGCTATAAACACAATGCCCGTGATGGTGGAATAACCAAACATGGGGAGTCATGAGGGGCTCATGAGAAAATCATTTTACCAGAGATTCATTGAAATACACTAAGAAACCTCGTGCCCAGGAGCTACGACACATGCAGTTATTTCCAGATTGTTAGAACGCTTTTATTGTGACTTTGAATCTAATGAGCTACCAAGTGATTCTGCCTTCAGATACTTGATCCAGGGCAGAAGCCGAGTGTGCTCGTGTGAAACAAAGTGCATTCCTACGTTTTCCAAGTTCTATCATAAACCATTGTGGAGTTGGACTAACAGGTGTTTTCAGCCAAATTCGCCTAATCATGGCAAACATTCAAGAAGCTCTACACAAAAAACCCGTGATGGTAGAATGACCAAACTTGGGGAGTCATGAGGGGATCTTGAGAGAATCATTTTACCAAAGTTTCATTGAAATACACACAAGAACCTTGTGCCCAGAAGCGAAGAAACATGCAATTATTTCCAGGTCACGAGAACGCTTTCTCTGGGAGTTTGACTCTATGGCGCTCATATGCAATTCTGCTTCGAGTTACTTGAATCAGGGCTGAAGAAGTGTGTTCTCCCCCATGAAAGTAACTGCTTTCCTGAGGATTCAAGGTTCTAGCATAAACCAGTGTTGATTTGGATTAACAGGCATTTTCAGGCACATTTGCCTATTCAGAGTAAATATCCAAAGGGCTATAAGCAGAATGCCCGTGATGGTGGAATGACCAATCTTGGGGAGCCATGAGGGGCTCATGAGAGAATCATTTTACCAGAGTTTCATTGAAATACACTAAGAAACCTCGTGCCCAGGAGCTACGACACATGCAGTTATTTCCAGATTGTTAGAACGCTTTTATTGTGAGTTTGAATCTAATGAGCTACCAAGCGATTCTGCCTTCAGATACTTGATCCAGGGCAGAAGCCGAGTGTGCTCTTGTGAAAGAAAGTGCATTCCTACGTTTTCCAAGTTCTATCATAAACCATTGTGGAGTTGGACTAACAGGTGTTTTCAGCCAAATTCGCCTAATCACTAATCATCCAGAAAGCGCTACACAAAACACTCATGATGGTAGAAGGACCAATTTTTAGGAGTCATGACGGTATCCTGAGAGAATCATTTAACCCGAGTTTCATTGAAATACACACAAGAACGTTGTGCGCAGTAGCGAAGAAACATGCAATTATTTCCAGGTCACTAGAACGCTTTTTCTGGAAGTTTGACTCAATGGTGTTCATATACAATTCTGCTTCAAATGATTTGAACCAGGGCTGAAGAAGTGTGTTTTCCCATGAAAGTAACTGCTTTCCTGAGGTTTCAAGTTCCTAGCATAAACCATTGTTGATTTGTCTTAGGCGTTTTCAAGCAAATTCACCTAATCAGGGTAAATATCCAAAGGGCTATAAACAGAATCCCCGTGATGGTGGAATGACCAAACTTGGGGAGCAATGAGGGGCTCTTGAGAGAATCATTTTACCAGAGTTAAACTAAAATACATTAGGAAACCTTGTGCATAGGAGCTACGACACATGCAGTTATGTCCAGGTCTCTAGAACGCTTTTTCGATGAGTTTGAATCTAATGAGCTACAAATCGATTCTGCTTTGAGATAATTGAACCATTGCAGAAGCCCAGTGTGCTCTTGTGAGAAAACGTACTTTCCTACGTTTTCCAAGGCCTAGCTAAAACCATTGTGGAATTGGACTAAAAAGTGTTTTCAGCCATATTCGCCTAATCACGTAAACATCCAGGAAGCGCTACACAAAACACGCGTGATGGCACAATGACCAAACACGGGGAGTCATGAGGGGATCCTGAGAGAAACATTTTGTAGGAGTTTCATTGAAATACACACAAGAACCTTTTGCCCAGAAGCGAAGAAACATGCAATTATATCCAGGTCACTATAACGCTTTTTCAGGGAGTTTGACTCTATGGTGCTCATATGCAACTCAGCTTCAAGTGATTTGAACCAGGGCTGAAGAAGTGTGTTCTCCCATGAAAGCAACTGTTTTCCTGAGGTTTCAAGTTCCTAGCATAAACCATTGTTGATTTGTATTAACAGGCGTTTTCAGGCAAATTCGCCTAATCAGGGTAAATATCCAAAGGACTATAAACAGAACGCCCGTGATGGTGGAATGACAAAACTTGGGGAGCCATGAGGGGCTCTTGAGAGAATCATTTTACCAGAGATAAACTATAATGCACTAGGAAACCTCGTGCATAGGAGCTACGACACTTGCCGTTATCTCCACGTCTCTAGAACGCTTTTTCAATGAGTTTGAATCTATTGAGCTACCAAGCGATTCTGCTTTCAGATACTTGATCCAGGGCAGAAGCTGAGTGTGCTCCTGTGAAAGAAAGTACTTTCCTAAGTTTTCCAAGTCCTAGCATAAACCATTGTGGAGTTGGACTAACAGGTGTTTTCAGCCAAATTCGCCTAATCACTAATCATCCAGAAAGCGCTACACAAAACACTCGTGATGGTAGAAGGACCAATCTTTAGGAGTCATGAGGGTATCCTGAGAGAATCATTTAACCAGAGTTTCATTGAAATACACACAAGAACGTTGTGCCCAGAAGAGAAGAAACATGCAATTATTTCTGGGTCACTAGAACGCTTTTTCTGGGAGTTTGACTCTATGGCGCTCATATGCAAATCTGCTTCGAGTGATTTGAACCAGGGCTGAAGAAGTGTGTTCTCCCATGAAAGTAACTGCTTTCCTGAGGTTTCAAGTTCCTACCATAAACCATTGTTGTTTTGTCTTAACAGGCGTTTTCAATCAAATTCGCCTAATCAGGGTAAATATCCTAAGGGCTATAAACAGAATGCCCGTGATGGTGGAATGACCAAACTTGGGGAGCCATGAGGGGCTCTTGAGAGAATCATTTTACCAGAGATAAACTAAAATACACTAGGAAACCTCGTGCATAGGAGCTATGACACATGCCATTATGTCCAGGTCTCTAGAACGCTTTTTCGATGAGTTTGAATCTAATGAGCTACAAAGCGATTCTGCTTTGAGATAATTGAACCAGGGCAGAAGCCCAGTGTGCTCTTGTGAGAAAACGTACTTTCCTACGTTTTCCAAGTCCTAGCTTAAACCATTGTGGAATTGGACTAAGAGGTGTTTTCAGCCATATTCGTTTAATCACGTAAACATCCAGGAAGCACTACACAAAACACCCGTGATGGGAGAATGACCAAACACGGGGAGTCATGAGGGGATCCAGAAAGAACCATTTTGTAGGAGTTTCATTGAAATACACACAAGAACCTTGTGCCCAGAAGCGAAGAAACATGCAATTATTTCCAGGTCACTAGAATGCTTTTTCTGGGAGTTTGAATCTATGGCGCACATATGCAATTCTGCTTCCAGTTACTTGAACCAGGGCTGAAGAAGTGTGTTCTCCCATGAAAGTAACTGCTCTCCTGAGGTTTCAAGGTTCTAGCATAAACCAGTGTTGATTTGGATTAACAGGCATTTTCAGGCAAATTTGCCTATTCATGGTAAATATCCAAAGGGCTATAAACAGAATGCCCGTGATGTTAGAATGACCAAATTGTGAAGCCAAGAGAGGCTCATGAGAGAATCATTTTACCAGAGTTTCATTGAAATACACTAAGAAACCTCGTGCCCAGGAGCTACAACACATGCATTTATGTCCAGGTCGCTAGAATGCTTTTATTGTGAGTTTGAATCTAATGAGCTACAAAGCGATTCTGCCTGCAGATACTTGAACTAGAGCAGAAGCTGAGTGTGCTCTTGTGGAAGAAAGTACTTTCGTACGTTTTCCAAGTTCTAGCATAAACCATTGTGGACTTGGACTAACAGGTGTTTTCAGCCAATTTCGCCTTATCACTAATCATCCAGGAAGCGCTACACAAAACCCCCGTGATGGTAGAATGACCAAACTTGGGGAGTCATGAGGTGATCCTGAGAGAATCATTTAACCAGAGATTTATTGAAATACTCACAAGAACGTTGTGCCCAGAAGCAAAGAAACATGCAATTATGTCCAGGTCACTAGAACGCTTTTTCTGGGAGGTTGAATCTAAGGTGCTCCTATGCAATTCTGCTTTGAGTTACTTGAACCAGGGCTGAAGAAGTGTGTTCTCCCATGAAAGTAACTGCTTTCCTGAGGTCTCAAGGTTTTTAACATAAACCAGTGTTGATTCGAATTAACAGGCGTTTTCAGGCAAATTCGCCTTATCAGGGTAAATATCCAAAGGGCTCTAAACAGAACGCCTGTGATGGTATAATGACCAAAGTTGGGGAGCCCTGAGGGACTCACGAGAGAATCAATTTACCAGAGTTTCATTTAGTACACTAAGAAACTTCGTTCCCAGGAACTATGACACACGCAGTTATTTCCAGGTCGCTAGAACTCTTTTTCTGTGAGTTTGAATCTATTGAGCTACCAAGCGATTCTGCTTTGAGATTCTTGAACCAGTACAGTAGCCGAGTGTGGTCTTGTGAAAGAAAGTACTTTCCTACATTTTCCAAGTCCTAGCATTAACCATTGTGGAGTTGGAATAACAGGTGTTTTCAGCCAAATTCGCCTAATCACTGAAAACATCCAAGAAGCTCTACACAAAACACCCGTGATGGTGGGATGACCAAACTTTGGGAGTCATGAGGGGATTTTGAGAGAATCATTTAACCAGAGTTTGATTGAAATACACACAAGAATGTTGTGCCCAGAAGTGAAGAAACATGCAATTATTTCCAGGTCACTAGAATGCTTTTACTGGGAGTTTGAATCTATGGAGCTCATGTGCAATTCTACTTCGAGTGACTTGAAAGAGGGCTGAAATAGTGTGTTCTCCCATGAAAGTAACTGCTTTCCTGAGATTTCAAGGTATTAGCTTAAACCAGTGTTGTTTTGGATTAATAGGCGTTTAGACAATTTCGTCTAATAAAGGTAAATGTCAAAATGGCTCTAAACAGAACACCCGTGATGAGGGGATGACCAAACTTGGGGAGTTATGAGGGGCTCATGAGAGAATCATTTTACCAGAGTTTCATTGAAATACACAGAGAAACCTCGTGCCCAGGAGCGCGGACACGTGCAGTTATTTCCAGGTCGCTAGAACGCTTTTTTTTTTTTTTTGAGTTGGAATCTATTGAGCTACCAAGCAATTCTGCTTTCAGATACTTGTGCCAGGTCAGAAGCGGAGTGTGCTTTTGTGAAAGAACGTACTTTCATGCATTTTCCAAGTTCTAGCATCAACCATTGTAGAGTTTGACTAACAGGTGTTTTCAGCCCAATTCGCCAAATTCCTCAACAATTGCATAGATTTGGCCTCCCTCATTATCGCGGTGATACAATTTAATGAATCTTGGGTACATCTATACCAGAAAACAGATTTCCAAATAGAGTTTTGTCTCTGGGTCAGGTATATTGTTCTTGGGGCTTGGACAAAGATGCTGATGCGGTCTTGTTCCAAATACAATGGTTCTGTTTTGTCTGTTCTACTTTGATCCTGATTGGCTTAGAGCACTACAACATGATGACTTCAAAATAAGTCTTGTTGCATCTTTCCCCAAATAGCCTGGAGAAGAAAAAAGTGTGTCAAATCACCTTCATTATCCCTTTGACAGTGTCCCTCAGGTCAAGTGCACAGAGCTTAGCACCAAGGCTCAGTGCCAGGACTTATTGTGGAAGCACCTTCCGTCTCTCCTGGTCTGCTCTGGGCCCCAAAGTCCAGGTTTCATGCTGAGGAATCACCACTACTCAGTTCTCCCTCAGGGCCCTGGGAAAAGACAGGGAGGTCTACAGGGCACCCAAGGCCTCTTTCAACTCATTTTAGAAATGCCAGATCTACACAACAACCAGTCCTACTTTTATACTAGGCCTCAATGGAGCACAACATTTAAGGCTTTTCCCAAGAAAACCAAAGAACTACCTTAGTGCCCCAAGGCGCTCATTCTAGGGGTATTCCCCCAACATCCTGTGTGAAAATAACACCATTCTCAAACAAAGGCCCAAAAATGCGTGACCGGCTGGAATGTTGCCCTCTGGGTGAACCCACTCTCCAAGATACCTTTATTTTTTTGAAATATGGATTGTAAATTTCAAATACTTCTCCATGATCAAGTGGAATCACAACATCTTGCATGTTGGCCACAATTGCCTCAAACTCGAGAACTTTTTACCTCAAACTACATCAAAGGACCCCTTTCATTTCTAATTCAGAAACCACTCTGGGTCCGGAATGCACTCTAATTTCATTAGCACCTGGTCTTGGTGAAACTTCATTCTCTACAAATCATGTCTATTCAGGTGGGGCTTATTTTCTCTTGAAGGCTCTGTTGTACCCTGAGTATCTGAGGATAAATCCCTTGGATGAAGAAGAAAACTCAGGAAACTTCTGACCCTAGAGCAGGTCTTTTCCAAGCAGCTAGTCAACCATCCATATGATCAGTGACCTGGCCATGCATCAAGTCCAGAAGGGATGCCAGCAACTACTGATTTCACATTACATGAACTGAAGGGAGGCAACAAATTCTCATGAGTCACCTTAGGAGGCCAAAGACTGTAAGCGTCTACTGACTGTTGCATGCATTTTCACCTTCTTCTCCTTATCACCCATGAAAGCATGACATTTCCCAGTGAATTGACATATGCTTCCACTCCAAAACTAATCTCAAGGCACTATGCATGCTTATACTTTCATGCACATTTCAGTCTTATACACCATAAGTGACCACGTAATTTACACAAGTGTATCATTAGCCAGCAGATTTATTTTCTTAATTATTTTGATTGTCCTTGACAGACATTTTTCCTTGGTTCTTTCTCCTTGTCAATTGACTGTTTTAATTAATATCAACTTGCCCAGTCCTGAGTGACTTCACAGGAGCACATTGAAAATAAAACTGATAGATAGATATGCAGATTAAAAAATAAAAAACAAAAAAACAGTGCCAACTTTAAAGACCTATACATTTCTACCTATCTGATCTCAACAATGGCATAGATTTGGCTCCCTAATGATCCCGGTGATACATTTGAAATGATCTTGCCACCAGCTCTACCTGAAAACCGGTTTCCAAATGGAGTTTTGTCTCTGGGTTCGTATGTTGTTCTTGGGGCTTGGACACAGATGCTGATGCGGTCTTGTGCCACCTACAATGGTTCTGTTTGGTCTGTTCTACTTTGACCCTGAATGGCTTAGAGCACTACCACATGATGACTTCAAACTAAGCCTTGTTGCATCTCTCCCCAATGAGCCTGGACAAGAACAAAGTGTGTCAAAGCACCTTCATTATCCCTTTGTCAGTGACCCTCAGGTCAAGTGCACAGAGCTTAGCACCAAGTCTTAGTGCCAGGACTTATTGTGAAAGCAAATTCGGTCTTTCCTGGTCTGCTCTGGGTCCCAAAGTCCAGAATTCAGGCTGAGGAATCACCACTATTCAGTTCTCCCTGAGGGTTCTGGGAAAAAGACAGGGAGGTCTACAGGGCATCTCAGGCCTCTTGCAACTCATTTTAGAAAGGCCAGATCTACACAACAACCAGTACTACTTTTATACTAGGTCTCAATGGAGCACAACATTGAAGGCTTTTCCCAAGAAGGCCCAAGAACTACATTAGTGCCCCAAGGCGCTCATTCTAGGCCCCTTCCCCAGCCCTTCATGGGTGAAAAAAACCACCATTCGCAAACAAATGACCAAAAAATGTGACATGCTGGTATGTTGCCTTCTGAGTGACCCCGCTCTCCAAGTTACTTTTATTTTATTGAAATATGGATTGTAAATTTCAAATTCCTCTTGATTTTCAAGTGGGATCACAACATCTTGCATGTTGGCCACAATAGCCTCCAACTTGAGAACTTTTTATCTCAAACTACATCAAAGGACCCCTTTCTTTTCTAATTCAGAAACCACTCTGGGTCCGGAATGCACTCTAATTTCATTAGCACCTGGTCTTGGTCGAACTTCTTTCTCTACAAATCATGTCCATTCAGGTGGGGCTTATTTCCTCTTGAAGGCTCTGTTGTACCCTGAGTATCTGCGGATAAATCCCTTGGATGAAGAAGAAAACTCAGGAAACTTCTGACCCTAGAGCAGGTCTTTTCCAAGCAGCTAGTCAACCATCCATGTGATCAGTGACCTGGCCATGCATCAAGTCCAGAAGGGATGCCAGCAAGTATTGATTTCACATTTCATGAACTCAAGGGAGGCAACAAATTCTCACGAGTCACCTGAGGAGGCTGATAAACCAGCCTAATTCCTTCTTAAGACTGGGAGCCATCCTGTCAAAACGTTTTGAAAAGCCCACTTCAGTTTTCTATGAAATGCTAGGATTCTTATTTGGCTTGAGCTTATTGTCTGGCATTCATTTCCAGGCCTTGAGCTCGCTCAGGCCCGGCTTTCTTTGACCAGATAACAACTCTCTCTCTCTCTCAAACTAATGGTGCATCATAAACTTTTGATGTGGTTTTTGACTTTTACTCCCCTTTATTCTTGGAATGCAATGCCATGCAGATATTAGTTTGCTACTTGCTTTGAATTACACGTGTCTGACCTTGTTAGCTGTACGTTCCCAAGATTTTCTGTAACTCTTTGAATTATAAAAACCTTGTCTTTTTGGAGAGCGGGGCTGACCCCAATGCCAGTGTTTGGGAGGGGCAGCCCGGGCCAGCTCTCTTTATATGTATACAATATATGCTTGCTTTAATTTAAAATTGGAGTTGGTGGTCTTTTCTTTGCGTCTTGGATCAACATTTTTGGAGGCCGCAGAGAGATTCAGACCACTACAAATTCTGAAGCCAGACCTTTGCTCTGGGACTCCGGGGCGGAGTGCTACCCTAGGGGGTGCACACCTTGAGATGTTCCAAGGCCCCAGGGTGTGCCTTCAGTCCTTTGGACTACTGGAGTGAACTGCCGCATCAAAAATTAGCAAGCATTCAGTGGAAAAAAAAACAAAAAACCTCCACAGGTACGTGGTGCCCTAGTAACATCTGGTATCTGGTTTTGAGATCTCTTCTGGGGACAGCGAGGTGCCTGGCGAGGCACATACACTCCTGTCCAGGGCAGTAGCGAAAGGTCGCACTGCTTTCTGGTTCTGGTCGGGAATTCCCACTGGGGACAGAGAGGTGCCTGACGAGGCACATACGCACTCCTGTCTGGAGCATTAGCAAGACGTTGCACTGCTCCCTGGTTGGTTTGGCGCCTTGTTCTTGTTCTTTTGTGTATTGTCCTGTGTTCTGTTTTTTTGTTTTGTTTTGTTTTGTTGTTTTTGTTTTCTGCTTTCTCATTGTGTCTTCTCTGTTGTAAATGTAAAAAATTGAGCAACATGGGTAATAAGACAAGTAAGCCTGATACTCCTTTGAACTGTGTTTTAAGGAATTTTGACAAACTTTATCCCCATATTGTTAAGCAGGATTATGATTATCCCATCACCAAGAAACGCCTCCGAACATTCTGTGAGGTAGAATGGTCCACCTTCGGAGTCGGCTGGTCCCCTGAGGGCACCTTTGATCCCCAAGTGGCATGGGCTATATGTAACATCACTCTTGGTAATCCTGGCCACCCAGATCAAATAGGATATATTCTACCCTGGGCAGAAGCAACAACTAATTCCCCCGCCTGGATGAAGGTTTGGATGGTCCGGAACGGACAGGGAGGGCAAGCCCTGGTTATGGCTGGGAGAACTCCCCAGGGTCCCTCAAAAACAAACCATAAATCCACTAAGAGCCCTGTCCTACAGGACTCTCCGGAGGATTCCCACCTTCCCCCAGATGCTTCGGCTCCTCTTTATCCTCCTGCCGCGGGTGCAGTTGCAGCTGCTCCACTAACTACTCCACTATCTCCCTCTCCCTCCCCTCAACCGCTTCCTCACTTGCCCCACTCATCCACTCCTCCAACTCTAGTCTTCCCAAAGGAGCCAGCCCCTGTTCTTTCTCCTCCCCATACCCGACAGGGACACCCTTATGGAAGGCCTGACTCAATTGCTTCCCCTGGCTGACCTGCCGGCTCCATTTCTATTAATATCCCTGAAGTGGAACCGACTCCGGCCCCTGTTCTTCCTCTCCGCCAGATTCCAGAAGGTCGCTACGTGTATGTTCCATTTTCCACAACAGACCTTTATAACTGGAAAAACCAGAATCCCCCTTTTAGCACAGATCCTAGTTCCTTGATTTCCCTGGTTGATTCCGTTTTCTTTAATCACCTCCCCACCTGGGATGACTGTCAACAGATTCTCCATACACTGTTCACCACGGAGGAAAGGGAGCGAATCCTGGCAGAAGCGGCTAAAGCGCTGCCTGGGATAAGTGCTCTTACAAGCGACGAAAAAACAGAAGTGATTGAACAAGCTTTACCTAGGAGAAGACCAAGCTGGGACTATGGGACAACTGAAGGTAGGAGAGCACTCGGTGAGTACCACCAGACTCTGTTAGAGGGCCTTAAGAGGGCAGCTCGAAAACCCACAAATCTTTCTAAGGTAGCAGATGTGAAACAGGGGCCAGATGAGTCGCCTTCAGCGTTTCTCGAGCGCCTCCTGGAGGCATACCGTCTATATACTCCTATAGACCCTGAGGACCCGACAAGCCTCAAGGCGATTAATCTGGCTTTTGTGACTCAGTCAGCCCCAGACATCCATAAAAAGATTCAAAAGATAGATGGTTTTGCAGGAAAAACCAGGTCAGAATTATTGGAAATAGCCCAAAAATGTGTTTGAAAATAGATAGCCGAGATGATCCACTGATAAGGAAAGTAAACAGGGCCACAGTGGCCGCATTACAGGCTTCTGAAACCTCGAATCCTAGACAAAGGCAGACCACATACAACAGAGACCAAAAGCGGTCTTCCCTGCTACAAAACCAGTGTGCTTATTGCAAAGAAATTGGACATTGGAAAAATGAATGCCCCCAACGTAATCTGAAAAGCTTGCCCCGATCACAGGCCAGAGCTCCTCAGCCAAAACCAGTTTTAACTTTAGAAGAATAGGGGGGCCATGGCTCTTTCAAACTAGGTTCCCGAGAGCCCATGGTAACTTTCTCCATTGGGGGCCAACCTGTAAATTTCCTAGTGGATACAGGAGCTTCACATTCAGTGTTACAGAAGCCCATAGGACCCCTCACTAATGAAACCATGGAAGTGCAAGGGGCAACAGGAGAAATTAAAAAGTATAAATGGACTACAGACCGGACTGTTAACATAGGACGAGGAACTGTAAGTCACTCCTTCATTGTTATCCCTGAATGCCCTTTCCCGTTGCTGGGACAGAACCTTTTAAGCAAACTTCAGGCAACTATCTCTTTTTCTGGAGATATGCCTACATTAGAATTGGGAAATCCTGCAAAGGCCCTAACTATAACCTGCCCATTAAGTGAGGAATATCTGCTTTTTCAAAATCCTATCCAAACTTCAGAAGGAAAATGGGAAAATTATTAATTCAAGAAATTCCTACAGTTTGGGCTGAGGATAACCCTCCAGGGCTAGCTGAGCATGTGCCACCAGTTGTAATACAACTAACATCTGGGGCTATGCCCATCCGGGTTAAACAATACCCCATCAGTTTTGAAGCCAAAGAAGGAATTAAAACCCACATCAGGCGTCTCCTAGAAGTGGGGATACTAATTAGATGTCAATCGGCTTGGAACACCCCCTTGTTGCCTGTCCAAAAGCCTGGGACTCAAGATTACAGACCAGTACAGGACTTAAGGGAAGTGAACAAACGGGTAGAAACTATACACCCAACTGTCCCTAACCCCTACACTTTGCTCAGTTTGTTGCCACCAGAACATACAGTTTATACTGTATTGGATCTGAAAGACGCATTTTTCTCCATCCCTTTGTCAAAACTGAGTCAGCCTATCTTCGCTTTCGAATGGACGGATTTGGAGATGGGGATATCGGGACAACTGACCTGGACTCGACTACCTCAGGGATTTAAAAATTCCCCCACTATCTTTGATGAAACTCTCAATCAAGATCTGAGACTGTTTTGCAGTAAGTACCCTGAGGTAACCTTGCTCCAATATGTGGATGATCTCCTGTTAGCAGCAAAAGACAAAGAGGACTGTTTAAGGGCCACTCGGGGTTTGCTAGGAACCTTGGCTCAATTGGGGTACCGAGTCTCCAAGAAAAAGGCAAAAATCTGTTCCTCTCGGGTTACTTATTTGGGATATGAGCTGAGGGAAGGGAAAAGACTGTTATCCCAATCCCGCATAGAAGCCATAATGAAGATCCCAACCCCAACCACTAAAAAGCAGGTTAGGGAATTTCTAGGGGCAGTTGGATACTGCCACCTTTGGATACCTGGATTTGCTGAAATTGCCAAGCCGTTATATACTGCAACTGCAGGAGGCAAGTCACCTTTAACTTGGACTGAGGAAAATGAATTGGCCTTCAAAAATTTAAAGGAGGCTCTGGTTCAGGCCCCTGCCTTAACCCTCCCTGATATATCTAAGCCCTTTCATCTTTATGTTCATGAGAAAAAGGGTATTGCTAAAGGAGTTCTTACCCAAAATTTAGGGCCATGGAAAAGACCAATTGCCTACATTTCAAAAAGGCTGGATCCTGTAGCATCAGGATGGCCCCCTTGTTTACGAGCCATAGCGGCTACTGCAATACTGGTAAAGGAAGCAGACAAACTTTCTCTGGGGCAGACTCTCACTGTGACTGCCCCTCACACAGTGGAAACCCTATTGAGGGATGCCACCAGTCGATGGATGTCAAATGCCCGTCTCACTCAGTACCAAGCTCTCCTTCTAGACAAGGACAGATTGACCTTCAGTAAATCCCTGGCAATCAATCCTGCAACCCTGCTGCCTGATGATAACCCAGAGGAGCCAATTCATGACTGCTCAGAGATGCTGGATGTCATCCAAGGTACCCGACCAGACCTGACTGACATTCCTCTCACCAACAGAGACGCAGACCTTTACACCGATGGTAGCAGTTATGTCCGGGATGGAATAAGGTATGCGGGAGCAGCAGTTGTTACGGGCCAAAAAGAAATTATCTGGGCACAGGCTTTGCCCAGAGGCTCATCAGCCCAAAAAGCAGAAATCATTGCAGTAACACAGGCATTGAGATGGGCAGAAGGAAAACGGGTAAACATTTACACGGACAGCCATTATGCTTTTGCTACAGTACATGTGCATGGACAGATATACAAACAAAGGGGATTTTTAACTTCAGATGGAAAGACTATCAAAAATAAACAAGAAATCCTTCAATTACTGGAGGCTATCTGGTTACCAGATAAACTGGCTATTATCCACTGGCCTGGACACCGTAAAGACAATAGCCCCCAGACCCAAGGTAATAACTTGGCCGATCAAACAGCCAGGGAAATAGCCCTTGGGGAGTCAAAATGTCAAACTATTCTTGAACTCTCAAATTGCCCCAAACTCCCAGTTAAAATTGAGGAAGAAACTCCTTCATACACTACTGAAGAGATAAACTTATATACTCCTCTATGGGAGCCCAACAAAACTGTCACGGCTGGTGGACTCTCCCAGATGGGAAAATTTGCATGCCTAAGCTTTTAGGAAGAAAGTGGTTAACTGATCTTCATCAGGCGATGCATTTATCCCCCAAGAAGACTTCAGAACTAATTTCACCCCACGTTTGGTTCCCGGGACACCGAGGGATACTCCAGAACATTTCAAATCGCTGCATGACATGTGCACAGGTAAATGCTAAAAAGAACCATCTTCCACAGGGAAACAGAAGTCAAGGTACTGTACCTGGTGAATTTTGGGAATTGGACTTTACTGAAATTAAACCAGGACTATATGGATATAAATACTTGTTAGTCTTTGTTGAAACTGTCTCAGGCTGGGTAGAAGCCTTTCCTACTCGAACAGAAACAGCACAAATAGTAGTTAAAAAAACTAATAACTGAGATTGTTCCTAGATTTGGCCTTCCTCTAACTTTGGGGTCTGACAATGGCCCGGCCTTCACGGCCAAATTATCTCAATTAATTTCAAGAGCCCTGAATATAAATTGGAAATTACATTGTATGTACCATCCTCAAAGTTCAGGGAAGGTAGAAAGGATGAATAGAACATTAAAGGAAACTTTGACTAAATTAATACTTGAGACTGGTGGTAACTGGGTTGATCTCCTGCCTTTTGCTCTCTTAAGGGCCCCTTGCACTCCTTACCGGGAAAAATTTACCCCTTATGAAATAATTTATGGGCGGCCACCGCCTTTGGTTCCCAGAGTACACCAAGATCTGGTGGGAGACATTCCAATCTCAGAAACACTCAAAGGGCTACAACTAATCATAGATAAGATCTTTCCCCAGGTCCAGGCTGCTCAGCCCGTTGGACACAGACTGCCCGATCATTCATTCCAACCAGGCGATGCTGTGCTGATACGACGTTTGAGAACTAACAGCCTTGAGCCCAGGTGGAAGGGCCCTTACATCGTGATTCTCCGCACTCCTACTGCCATCAAAGTTGCTGGTATTCCTGCCTGGATCCATCACTCACAGCTAAAGAAGGCACCTACAGAAACCACGGAGGAAGAACCCACTGGAAGAGAATCCAGCAGCCAGAGGTGGAAAGTGACTGAGCGTGGGCCTTTTAAAGTTAAAATTACTAAGGTTTAATATTTTGTCACTAGATTCTTATTGCTTTCCCTGTTATTATAAGCATTATGCTAATAATTTTTGCCTGTTGGAGTATACATGTATCCTTGGGTTTTAGCTATGCTGGCCTCAACAAACCTTGTACCCCATCTGTAGCCCAAGAAGGAACTGCTATTGCAGGATCTCCACTAATACTAAATTGTACTTACTCTTGTCAAGATCCAGTAATTGGCCCTATCAAATGGTATAAAGATAACCAAGAAATTTTTAGTCAGATATTCAGGGAGGGACCATGGAGAAATCTTACAGACCAATCTCGAGGGGATAATATAAATTTTGGAATCTATAAATACTCTGCTCACCCTCAAGATTCAGGACAGTATTCCTGTACTAAGCTAAAAAAAGGGGCCCCAATAGATACTGTTTATTCAAAAGCTACTTTAAAGGTGGATGTTTCTGTGAGTCCCCTAAATTCTGTAACTACTCAAAATTTTTGGTTACAATTGGCTGTTGACACTATGGATAAAAGTTTCTTCTGTGTACAAGAAGGAAACTCCATCCATCAATTGCTAGCTAACAATCTTATGGGTCTATCTGTAAAATATACTGACTATGTTAAAGTCACTGGTGATAGAGCAACGCAGCAAGACTGGCCAGTATACCATGCAGAGCCAGCTTTGCCAGCTTCACTGGTTATTCAAAAGCATTGTTTATGCATAGATTGCATCCTTCCCCGATCCCCCCCCAATTGTTCTATTGAGCAAAATATCTCCCTACCCAATGGCAAACGACTGCCAACAGGATGGGTTTTTCTCTGTAATAAAGCAACTTTCCAGGCTTTGCCTACAAACTTTTCTGGGATCTGTTCTATTAAACGGATCTTTCCTTTACTGCCATCTCTGACAGCTCCCCACCGAATGGTCCGAAGTCTGCCCTCCAACTGCGATGACAATTTAATCCTCCTAGACCCACTAGACACTGCAATTGCAGCAGCCTTTCTTTTGCCACTTCCAGGTCTAGTTGTAGGAATACAAAGAGAAATCACAAAATTAGCCTGTAGTTTTAGCAAAACAGCTAACCTTACTGCACAAGTTTTGGCAGAAATTAATCAAGAGATGAAAGAACTTCGAACCTCAATGTTACAAAATAGAGCGGTTATTGATTTTCTTTTATTGAAACATCACTTGGGTTGCCAACAATTCCCAGGCATGTGCTGTTTTAATGTTACAGATTATTCTAACGTTATCCAACAACAGGTAGATGAGATAAGACAGGAGATTAACAAAATTAAAACGAGTAATTCTTGGTTAGGGTTGGGAGATTGGTTTCCATGGTTAACTTCTCTCTTAGGTCCTATAATTTGTATCCTTCTCTTACTAGTTATTGTCCCATGTGTTATTAACTATATGCTCCGGTTTATTGGGCTGCAATTTAATTCTATTATGTACCATCGATAAAATTAGCCTATACGATTACTCCCTTTCAAAGATTTGAAAAGTAAAAAAAAAAAAAAGGGGGGAATGATAAACCAGCCTAATTCCATCTTAAGACTGGGAGCCATCCTGTCAAAAAGTTATGAAAAGCCCACTTCAGTTTTCTATGAAATGCTAGGATTCTTATTTGGCTTGAGCTTATTGTCTGGCATTCATTCCCAGGCCTTGAGCTCGCTCAGGCCTGGCTGTCCTTGACCAGATAACAACTCTCTCTCTCTCAAACTAACGGTGCCTCATAAAATTTTGATGTGGGGTTTAACTATTACTCCCCTTTTTTTTCTTGGAATGCAATGCCATGTAGATATTAGTTTGCTACTTGCTTTGAATTACACCTGTCTGACCTTGTTAGCTGTAAGTTCCCAAGATTTTCTGTAACTCTTTGAACTATAAAAACCTTGTCTTTCAATTTTGTTTATAAACAAAATTGACAGACCCTTAGCAATGCTAACGAAAAGAAGAAGAGAAAAAACTCAAATCACTAATATTTGTGATGAAAAAGGGAATATCACAACAAACACCTCAGATATACAGAAAATAATTAGAAATTACTTTGAAAACTTGTACTCTAATAAAACAGAAAATGCTGAATGCATTGACAGATTTCTAGAGTCATATGATTTGCCTAAACTGGATCTGGAGGCAATACACAATTTAAACAGATCGATTACAAGCAAAGAAATAGAAGATGTCATCAAAAAGCTACCAACAAGGAAAAGTCCAGGACCTGATGGGTTTACAGCAGAGTTCTACAAGACTTTCAAAGAAGAACTAATACCAATGCTCTTCAAACTATTTCAAGAAATAGAAAAAGAGGGAGCTCTTCCAGACTCTTTCTATGAGGCCAATATTACATTAATTCCAAAGCCAGGCAAAGACACATCCAAAAAAGAAAACTTTAGGCCAATATCTTTAATGAACATAGATGCAAAAATCCTCAACAAAATTCTGGCAAATCGGATACAAAAACATATCAAAAAGATAGTGCACCACGATCAAGTGGGGTTTATTCCAGGGATGCAAGGCTGGTTCAACATTCGGAAATCAATAAACATAATACATCACATCAATAGACTTAAAGATAAAAATCATATGATTATCTCAATAGATGCAGAAAAAGCATTTGACAAAATACAGCACCCCTTTATGTTCAAAACACTGGAAAAACTAGGAATATCAGGGATATATCTCAACATTATAAAAGCTATTTATGCAAGGCCCAGAGCTAACATTATCTTAAATGGAGAAAAATTGAAAGCATTCCCTCTAAAAACTGGAACAAGACAGGGATGCCCCCTCTCACCACTGCTATTTAACATAGTACTGGAAACTCTGGCAAGAGCAATTAGACAGACGAAAGAAATTAAAGGGATCAAGATAGGAAAAGAAGAGCTCAAATTAGCACTATTTGCTGATGACATGATAATTTACCTAGAAGACCCAAAAAACTCTACCAGAAAACTTTTACAACTAGTAAATGAATTTGGCAAAGTAGCAGGATACAAAATCAATACCCATAAGTCAAAGGCATTTTTGTACATCAGTGACAAAGCCTCTGAAAGGGAAATGATGAAAACTACCCCATTTACAATAGCATCAAAAAAAATAAAATACCTGGGAATCAACTTAACGAAAGAGGTGAAAGAGCTCTATAAGGAAAATTATAGAACACTAAAGAAAGAAATCATAGAAGAACTCAGAAGATGGAAAGACCTACCTTGCTCTTGGATAGGTAGAATCAATATTGTCAAAATGTCCATACTACCAAAAACATTATACAGATTTAATGCAATTCCAATCAAAATCCCAATGTCATTCTTCAAAGAAATAGAAAAAGCAGTCATGAAATTTATCTGGAGAAATAAGAGACCCAGAATAGCCAAAGCAATCCTGAGCAAGAAAAGTGAAGCAGGGGGCATCACCATACCGGACTTTAAATTATACTATAGAGCAATAGTAACAAAAACAGCATGGTATTGGCACCAAAACAGACTGGTGGACCAATGGTACAGAATTGAGGACACAGAGACTAATACATATAATTTCAGCTATCTTATATTAGACAAAGGTGCCAAAAATGTACAGTGGAGAAAGGATAGCCTCTTCAATAAATGGTGCTGGGAAAACTGGAAATCCATATGCAACAAAATGAAATTAAACCCTTGTCTCTCACCATGCACAAAATTCAATTCAAAGTGGATCAAGGACCTAGGAATTAGACCAGAGACAATACACCTAATAGAAGAAAAAGTAAGCTCCAATTTCCAACATGTCGGATTAGGCCCCAAGTTCCTTAATAAGAATCCTGTAGCACAAGAACTATTACCAAGAATTAATGAATGGGATAGATTTAAACTGAAAAGCTTCTTCTCAGCAAAAGAAACAATCAGTGAGGTGAATAGAGAGCCAACTAATTGGGAACAAATATTTAATACATGCACATCAGATAGAGCACTAATTTCTAGAATGTATATAGAACTAAAAAAACTTAACACCAAAAAAGCAAATAACCCAATCAATAAATGGGCTAAGGAATTGAAAAGACACTTCTCAGAAGAAGATACACGATTAATCAACAAATACATGAAAAAATGCTCAACATCACTGGCAATTAGAGAAATGCAAATCAAAACTACTCTAAGATTTCATTTCACTCCAGTCAGAATGGCAGCTATCAAGAACACAAACAACAATAAATGTTGGAGAGGATGTGGGGAAAAAGGCACACTCATACATTGCTGGTGGGACTGCAAAATGGTGCAACCGCTATGGAAAGCAGTATGGAGATTTCTTGGGAAAATGGGAATGGAACCACCCTATGACCCAGCCATCCCACTCCTGGGTCTATTCCCAAAAGACTTAAAAACAGCATATTACAGTGACACAGCCACTTCAATGTTTATAGCAGCACAATTCACAATAGCTAGGTTATGGAACCAACCTAGATGCCCCTCAGTAGATGAGTGGATAAAGAAAATATGGTATATATACAAAATGGAATTTTACTCAGCAATAAGAGAGAATAAAATAATGGCATTTGCAGGTAAATGGATGAAGTTGGAGAATATAATGCTAAGTGAAATTAGTCAATCTCAAAAATCCAAGTACCGAATGTTTTCTCTGATATAAGGAGGCTGGTTCACAGAGTTGTTGGAAGGGGATACATAGGATCAGAGGAACACTAGAATGGTCAACGGAAAGGGAGGGGAGGGAGGGAGTAAGGGGGGGGTTGGAAAAAAATTGGTGATTGAATGAGATGGATATCATTATCCTAAATGCATGATTGAAGATCTGAATGGTACTTATATACTTTGTATACAAGCAGTTGTATGTAAAAAGATACTATACTTGTGCATGATGAATAAGTAAATAAATAATAAAAAAATTAAAAAAAAAAAAAAAAAAAAAAAAAAAAAAAAAAAAAAAAAAAAAAAAACTTGTCTTCCGGAGAGCGGCGCTGACCCCAAGCCCAGTGTTTGGGAGGGGCAGCCCTGGCCAGCTCTCTTTATATGTATACAATATAAGCTTGCTTTAATCTAAAATTGGAGTTGGTGGTCTTTTCTTTGCGTCTTGGATCAACAGTGAGAACATTTTACCTCAAACTACATCAAAGAACCCCTTTCATTTCTAATTCAGAAACCACTTTGGGGCAGGAATGCACTCTAATTTCATTAGCACCTGGTCTTGGTAAAACTTCATTCTCTACAAATCATGTCCATTCAGGTGGGGCTTATTTCCTCTTGAAGGCTCTGTTGTACCCTGAGTATCTGAGGATAAATCCCTTGGATGAAGAGGACACCTCAAAAAACTTCTGACCCTAGAGCAGGTCTTTTCCAAGCAGCTAGTCACCCATCTATGTGATCAGTGACCTGGCCATGCATCAAGTCCAAAGGGATGCCAGCAAGTACTGATTTCACATTTCATGAACTCAAGTGAGGCAACAATTCTCAAGAGTCACCTGAGAAGGCTGAAGGCTGTAAGCGTCTACTGACTGTTCGAAGCATTTTCACCATCTTCTCCTTATCACCCATGAAACCAGGATATTTCCCAGTGAAGTGACATATGCTTCCACTCGAAAAGTAATGTGAAGGCACTATTCATGCTTATCCTTTTATGCACATTTCAGTCTTATACACCATAAGTGACCACATATTTTACACAAGTGTATCATTAGCCAGCAGATTTATTTCCTTAATTATTTTGATTGTCCTTCACAGACATATTTCCTTGGTTCTTTCTCCTTGTCCATTGATTGTTTTAATGCAAAATCAACTTGCCCAGTTCCTGAGTGACTTCACAGGAGCACATTGAAAATAAAACTGATAGATAGATATGCAGAATAAAAAAATGAAAAATAAAAAACACAGTGCCAACTTTAAAGACCTACAGATTTCTACCTATCTGTTCTCAACAATTGCATAGATTTGGCCTCCCTAATGATCCCGGTGAGACATTGGAAAGGATCTTGCCACAAGCTCTATCAAAAACAGGTTTGCAAATGAAGTTTTGACTCTGGGTCATGTATGTTGTTCTTGGGGCTTGGACACAGATGCTGATGTGGTCTTGTGCCATCCACAATGGTTCTTTTTGTTCTGTTCTACTTTGACCCTGAATGGCTTAGAGCACTACCACATGATGACTTCAAACGAAGCCTTGTTGCATCTTTCCCCAATGAGCCTGGACAAGAACAAAGTGTGTCAAAGCACCTTCATTATCCCTTTGACAGTGTCCCTCAGGTCAAGTGCACAGAGCTTAGCACCAATTCTCAGTGCCAGGACTTATTGTGGAAGCACCTTCGGTCTCTCCTGGTCTGCTCTGGGCCACAAAGTCTAGGATTCAGGCTGACGAATCACCACCACTCAGTTCTCCCTCAGGGCCCTGGAAAAAAACAGAGAGGACTCCAGGGCATACCAGGCCTCTTGCAACTCATTTTAGAATGCCCAGATCTACACAACACCAGTCCTACTTTTATACTGGCCTCAATCGAGAACAAATTGAAGGCTTTTCCCAAGAAGGCCCAAGAACTACATTAGTGCCGCAAGGCGCTCATTTTAGGCCGCTTCCCCTGCCCTTCCTGTGTGAAAAAAACCCACTACGCAAAAAAAGGCCCAAAAAATCGTGACTGGCTGTATGTTGCCCTCTGAGTGACCCCGCTCTCCAAGATACCTTTATTTTTTTGAAATATGGATTGTAAATTTCAAATACTTCTCCATTTGATCAAGTGGGATCACAACATCTTGCATGTTGGCCACAATTGCCTCCAACGTGTGAACCTTTTACCTCAAACTACATCAAAGAACCCCTTTCCTTTCTAATTCAGAAACCACTTTGGGGCAGGAATGCACTCTAATTTCATTAGCACCTGGTCTTGGTAAAACTTCATTCTCTACAAATCATGTCCATTCGGTGGGGCTTATTTCCTCTTGAAGGCTCTGTTGTACCTGAGTATCTGAGGATAAATCCCTTGGATGAAGAGGACACCTCAAAAAACTTCTGACCCTAGAGCAGGTCTTTTCCAAGCAGCTAGTCACCCATCTATGTGATCAGTGACCTGGCCATGCATCAAGTCCAGAAGGGATGGCAGCAAATATTGATTTCACATTTCATGAACTCAAAAAAGGCAACAAATTCTCATGAGTCACCTGAGAAGGCTGAAGACTGTAAGCTTCTACTGCCTGTTGCATGCATTTTCACCATCTTCTCTTTATCACCCATGGAAGCATGACAATTCCCAGTGAGGTGACATATGCTTCCACTCCAAAAGTAATGTCAAGGCACTATGCATGCTTATACTTTTATGCACATTTCAGTCTTATACACCATAAGTGACCACATATTTTACACAAGTGTGTCATTAGCCAGCAGATTTATTTCCTTAATTATTTTGATTGTCCTTCACAGACATTTTTCCTTGGTTCTTTCTCCCTTGTCCATTGATTGTTTTAATGCAAATCAACTTGCCCAGTCCTGAGTGACTTCACAGGAGCACATTGAAAATAAAACTGATAGATAGATATGCAGAATAAAAAAATGAAAAACAAAAACACAGTGCCAACTTTAAAGACCTACAGATTTCTACCTATCTGTTCTCAACAATTGCATAGATTTGGCCTCCCAAATTGATCCCGTGATACATTGAAAGGATCTTGCCACAAGCTCTACCAAAAACAGGTTTGCAAATGAAGTTTTGAGTCTGGGTCACGTATGTTGTTCTTGGGGCTTGGACACAGATGCTGATGTGGTCTTGTGCCACCTACAATGGTTCTGTTTGTTCTGTTCTACTTTGACCCTGAATGGTTTAGAGCTCTACCACATGATGACTTCAAACTAAGCCTTGTTGCATCTTTCCCCAATGAGCCTGGACAAGAACAAAGTGTGTCAAAGCACCTTCATTATCCCTTTGACAGTGTCCCTCAGGTCAAGTGCACAGAGCTTAGCACCAAGGCTCAGTGCCAGGACTTATTGTGGAAGCACCTTCGGTCTCTCCTGGTCTGCTCTGGGCCACAAAGTCTAGGATTCAGGCTGACGAATCACCACCACTCAGTTCTCCCTCAGGGCCCTGGAAAAAAACAGGGAGGTCTCCAGGGCATACCAGGCCTCTTGCAACTCATTTTAGAATGGCCAGATCTACACAACCACCAGTCCGACTTTTATACTAGGCCTCAATCGAGAACAAATTTGAAGGCTTTTCCCAAGAAGGCCCAAGAACTACATTAGTGCCGCAAGGCGCTCATTTTAGGCCGCTTCCCCCGCCCTTCCTGTGTGAAAAAAATGTCATTCGCAAACATAGGCCCAAAAAATCGTGACTGGCTGGTATGTTGCCCTCTGCGTGACCCCGCTCTCCAAGATATCTTTATTTTTTTGAAATATGGATTGTAAATTTCAAATACTTCTCCATTTTCAAGTGGGATCACAACATCTTGCCTGTTGGCCACAATTGCCTCCAACGTGAGAACATTTTACCTCAAACTACATCAAAGAACCCCTTTCATTTCTAATTCAGAAACCACTTTGGGGCAGGAATGCACTCTAATTTCATTAGCACCTGGTCTTGGTAAAACTTCATTCTCTACAAATCATGTCCATTCAGGTGGGGCTTATTTCCTCTTGAAGGCTCTGTTGTACCCTGAGTATCTGAGGATAAATCCCTTGGATGAAGAGGACACCTCAAAAAACTTCTGACCCTAGAGCAGGTCTTTTCCAAGCAGCTAGTCACCCATCTATGTGATCAGTGACCTGGCCATGCATCAAGTCCAGAAGGGATGCCAGCAAGTACTGATTTCACATTTCATGAACTCAAGTGAGGCAACAAATTCTCAAGAGTCACCTGAGAAGGCTGAAGGCTGTAAGCGTCTACTGACTGTTGAATGCATTTTCACCATCTTCTCCTTATCACCCATAAAAGCAGGATATTTCCCAGTGAAGTGACATATGCTTCCACTCCAAAACGAATGTGAAGGCACTATTCATGCTTATCCTTTTATGCACATTTCAGTCTTATACACCATAAGTGACCACATATTTTACACAAGTGTGTCATTAGCCAGCAGATTTATTTCCTTAATTATTTTGATTGTCCTTCACAGACATATTTCCTTGGTTCTTTCTCCTTGTCCATTGATTGTTTTAATGCAAATCAACTTGCCCAGTCCTGAGTGACTTCACAGGAGCACATTGAAAATAAAACTGATAGATAGATATGCAGAATAAAAAAATGAAAAACAAAAACACAGTGCCAACTTTAAAGACCTACAGATTTCTACCTATCTGTTCTCAACAATTGCATAGATTTGGCCTCCCTAATGATCCCGGTGATACATTGGAAAGGATCTTGCCACAAGCTCTATCAAAAACAGGTTTGCAAATGAAGTTTTGAGTCTGGGTCATGTATGTTGTTCTTGGGGCTTGGACACAGATGCTGATGTGGTCTTGTGCCATCCACAATGGTTCTGTTTGTTCTGTTCTACTTTGACCCTGAATGGCTTAGAGCACTACCACATGATGACTTCAAACTAAGCCTTGTTGCATCTTTCCCCAATGAGCCTGGACAAGAACAAAGTGTGTCAAAGCACCTTCATTATCCCTTTGACAGTGTCCCTCAGGTCAAGTGCACAGAGCTTAGCACCAAGGCTCAGTGCCAGGACTTATTGTGGAAGCACCTTCGGTCTCTCCTGGTCTGCTCTGGGCCACAAAGTCTAGGATTCAGGCTGACGAATCACCACCACTCAGTTCTCCCTCAGGGCCCTGGAAAAAAAACAGGGAGGTCTCCAGGGCATACCAGGCCTCTTGCAACTCATTTTAGAATGGCCAGATCTACACAACCACCAGTCCGACTTTTATACTAGGCCTCAATCGAGAACAAATTTGAAGGCTTTTCCCAAGAAGGCCCAAGAACTACATTAGTGCCGCAAGGCGCTCATTTTAGGCCGCTTCCCCCCCCCCTTCCTGTGTGAAAAAAATGTCATTCGCAAACATAGGCCCAAAAAATCGTGACTGGCTGGTATGTTGCCCTCTGCGTGACCCCGCTCTCCAAGATATCTTTATTTTTTTGAAATATGGATTGTAAATTTCAAATACTTCTCCATTTTCAAGTGGGATCACAACATCTTGCCTGTTGGCCACAATTGCCTCCAACGTGAGAACATTTTACCTCAAACTACATCAAAGAACCCCTTTCCTTTCTAATTCAGAAACCACTTTGGGGCAGGAATGCACTCTAATTTCATTAGCACCTGGTCTTGGTAAAACTTCATTCTCTACAAATCATGTCCATTCAGGTGGGGCTTATTTCCTCTTGAAGGCTCTGTTGTACCCTGAGTATCTGAGGATAAATCCCTTGGATGAAGAGGACACCTCAAAAAACTTCTGACCCTAGAGCAGGTCTTTTCCAAGCAGCTAGTCACCCATCTATGTGATCAGTGACCTGGCCATGCATCAAGTCCAGAAGGGATGCCAGCAAGTACTGATTTCACATTTCATGAACTCAAGTGAGGCAACAAATTCTCAAGAGTCACCTGAGAAGGCTGAAGGCTGTAAGCGTCTACTGACTGTTGAATGCATTTTCACCATCTTCTCCTTATCACCCATAAAAGCAGGATATTTCCCAGTGAAGTGACATATGCTTCCACTCCAAAACGAATGTGAAGGCACTATTCATGCTTATCCTTTTATGCACATTTCAGTCTTATACACCATAAGTGACCACATATTTTACACAAGTGTGTCATTAGCCAGCAGATTTATTTCCTTAATTATTTTGATTGTCCTTCACAGACATATTTCCTTGGTTCTTTCTCCTTGTCCATTGATTGTTTTAATGCAAATCAACTTGCCCAGTCCTGAGTGACTTCACAGGAGCACATTGAAAATAAAACTGATAGATAGATATGCAGAATAAAAAATGAAAAACAAAAAACACAGTGCCAACTTTAAAGACCTACAGATTTCTACCTATCTGTTCTCAACAATTGCATAGATTTGGCCTCCCTAATGATCCCGGTGATACATTGGAAAGGATCTTGCCACAAGCTCTATCAAAAACAGGTTTGCAAATGAAGTTTTGAGTCTGGGTCATGTATGTTGTTCTTGGGGCTTGGACACAGATGCTGATGTGGTCTTGTGCCATCCACAATGGTTCTGTTTGTTCTGTTCTACTTTGACCCTGAATGGCTTAGAGCACTACCACATGATGACTTCAAACTAAGCCTTGTTGCATCTTTCCCCAATGAGCCTGGACAAGAACAAAGTGTGTCAAAGCACCTTCATTATCCCTTTGACAGTGTCCCTCAGGTCAAGTGCACAGAGCTTAGCACCAAGGCTCAGTGCCAGGACTTATTGTGGAAGCACCTTCGGTCTCTCCTGGTCTGCTCTGGGCCACAAAGTCTAGGATTCAGGCTGACGAATCACCACCACTCAGTTCTCCCTCAGGGCCCTGGAAAAAAACAGGGAGGTCTCCAGGGCATACCAGGCCTCTTGCAACTCATTTTAGAATGGCCAGATCTACACAACCACCAGTCCGACTTTTATACTAGGCCTCAATCGAGAACAAATTTGAAGGCTTTTCCCAAGAAGGCCCAAGAACTACATTAGTGCCGCAAGGCGCTCATTTTAGGCCGCTTCCCCCGCCCTTCCTGTGTGAAAAAAATGTCATTCGCAAACATAGGCCCAAAAAATCGTGACTGGCTGGTATGTTGCCCTCTGCGTGACCCCGCTCTCCAAGATATCTTTATTTTTTTGAAATATGGATTGTAAATTTCAAATACTTCTCCATTTTCAAGTGGGATCACAACATCTTGCCTGTTGGCCACAATTGCCTCCAACGTGAGAACATTTTACCTCAAACTACATCAAAGAACCCCTTTCCTTTCTAATTCAGAAACCACTTTGGGGCAGGAATGCACTCTAATTTCATTAGCACCTGGTCTTGGTAAAACTTCATTCTCTACAAATCATGTCCATTCAGGTGGGGCTTATTTCCTCTTGAAGGCTCTGTTGTACCCTGAGTATCTGAGGATAAATCCCTTGGATGAAGAGGACACCTCAAAAAACTTCTGACCCTAGAGCAGGTCTTTTCCAAGCAGCTAGTCACCCATCTATGTGATCAGTGACCTGGCCATGCATCAAGTCCAGAAGGGATGCCAGCAAGTACTGATTTCACATTTCATGAACTCAAGTGAGGCAACAAATTCTCAAGAGTCACCTGAGAAGGCTGAAGGCTGTAAGCGTCTACTGACTGTTGAATGCATTTTCACCATCTTCTCCTTATCACCCATAAAAGCAGGATATTTCCCAGTGAAGTGACATATGCTTCCACTCCAAAACGAATGTGAAGGCACTATTCATGCTTATCCTTTTATGCACATTTCAGTCTTATACACCATAAGTGACCACATATTTTACACAAGTGTGTCATTAGCCAGCAGATTTATTTCCTTAATTATTTTGATTGTCCTTCACAGACATATTTCCTTGGTTCTTTCTCCTTGTCCATTGATTGTTTTAATGCAAATCAACTTGCCCAGTCCTGAGTGACTTCACAGGAGCACATTGAAAATAAAACTGATAGATAGATATGCAGAATAAAAAAATGAAAAACAAAAACACAGTGCCAACTTTAAAGACCTACAGATTTCTACCTATCTGTTCTCAACAATTGCATAGATTTGGCCTCCCTAATGATCCCGGTGATACATTGGAAAGGATCTTGCCACAAGCTCTATCAAAAACAGGTTTGCAAATGAAGTTTTGAGTCTGGGTCATGTATGTTGTTCTTGGGGCTTGGACACAGATGCTGATGTGGTCTTGTGCCATCCACAATGGTTCTGTTTGTTCTGTTCTACTTTGACCCTGAATGGCTTAGAGCACTACCACATGATGACTTCAAACTAAGCCTTGTTGCATCTTTCCCCAATGAGCCTGGACAAGAACAAAGTGTGTCAAAGCACCTTCATTATCCCTTTGACAGTGTCCCTCAGGTCAAGTGCACAGAGCTTAGCACCAAGGCTCAGTGCCAGGACTTATTGTGGAAGCACCTTCGGTCTCTCCTGGTCTGCTCTGGGCCACAAAGTCTAGGATTCAGGCTGACGAATCACCACCACTCAGTTCTCCCTCAGGGCCCTGGAAAAAAACAGGGAGGTCTCCAGGGCATACCAGGCCTCTTGCAACTCATTTTAGAATGGCCAGATCTACACAACCACCAGTCCGACTTTTATACTAGGCCTCAATCGAGAACAAATTTGAAGGCTTTTCCCAAGAAGGCCCAAGAACTACATTAGTGCCGCAAGGCGCTCATTTTAGGCCGCTTCCCCCGCCCTTCCTGTGTGAAAAAAATGTCATTCGCAAACATAGGCCCAAAAAATCGTGACTGGCTGGTATGTTGCCCTCTGCGTGACCCCGCTCTCCAAGATATCTTTATTTTTTTGAAATATGGATTGTAAATTTCAAATACTTCTCCATTTTCAAGTGGGATCACAACATCTTGCCTGTTGGCCACAATTGCCTCCAACGTGAGAACATTTTACCTCAAACTACATCAAAGAACCCCTTTCCTTTCTAATTCAGAAACCACTTTGGGGCAGGAATGCACTCTAATTTCATTAGCACCTGGTCTTGGTGAAACTTCATTCTCTACAAATCATGTCCATTCAGGTGGGGCTTATTTCCTCTTGAAGGCTCTGTTGTACCCTGAGTATCTGAGGATAAATCCCTTGGATGAAGAGGACACCTCAAAAAACTTCTGACCCTAGAGCAGGTCTTTTCCAAGCAGCTAGTCACCCATCTATGTGATCAGTGACCTGGCCATGCATCAAGTCCAGAAGGGATGCCAGCAAGTACTGATTTCACATTTCATGAACTCAAGTGAGGCAACAAATTCTCAAGAGTCACCTGAGAAGGCTGAAGGCTGTAAGCGTCTACTGACTGTTGAATGCATTTTCACCATCTTCTCCTTATCACCCATAAAAGCAGGATATTTCCCAGTGAAGTGACATATGCTTCCACTCCAAAACGAATGTGAAGGCACTATTCATGCTTATCCTTTTATGCACATTTCAGTCTTATACACCATAAGTGACCACATATTTTACACAAGTGTGTCATTAGCCAGCAGATTTATTTCCTTAATTATTTTGATTGTCCTTCACAGACATATTTCCTTGGTTCTTTCTCCTTGTCCATTGATTGTTTTAATGCAAATCAACTTGCCCAGTCCTGAGTGACTTCACAGGAGCACATTGAAAATAAAACTGATAGATAGATATGCAGAATAAAAAAATGAAAAACAAAAACACAGTGCCAACTTTAAAGACCTACAGATTTCTACCTATCTGTTCTCAACAGTTGCATAGATTTGGCCTCCCTAATGATCCCGGTGATACATTGGAAAGGATCTTGCCACAAGCTCTATCAAAAACAGGTTTGCAAATGAAGTTTTGAGTCTGGGTCATGTATGTTGTTCTTGGGGCTTGGACACAGATGCTGATGTGGTCTTGTGCCATCCACAATGGTTCTGTTTGTTCTGTTCTACTTTGACCCTGAATGGCTTAGAGCACTACCACATGATGACTTCAAACTAAGCCTTGTTGCATCTTTCCCCAATGAGCCTGGACAAGAACAAAGTGTGTCAAAGCACCTTCATTATCCCTTTGACAGTGTCCCTCAGGTCAAGTGCACAGAGCTTAGCACCAAGGCTCAGTGCCAGGACTTATTGTGGAAGCACCTTCGGTCTCTCCTGGTCTGCTCTGGGCCACAAAGTCTAGGATTCAGGCTGACGAATCACCACCACTCAGTTCTCCCTCAGGGCCCTGGAAAAAAACAGGGAGGTCTCCAGGGCATACCAGGCCTCTTGCAACTCATTTTAGAATGGCCAGATCTACACAACCACCAGTCCGACTTTTATACTAGGCCTCAATCGAGAACAAATTTGAAGGCTTTTCCCAAGAAGGCCCAAGAACTACATTAGTGCCGCAAGGCGCTCATTTTAGGCCGCTTCCCCCGCCCTTCCTGTGTGAAAAAAAACGTCATTCGCAAACATAGGCCCAAAAAATCGTGACTGGCTGGTATGTTGCCCTCTGCGTGACCCCGCTCTCCAAGATATCTTTATTTTTTTGAAATATGGATTGTAAATTTCAAATACTTCTCCATTTTCAAGTGGGATCACAACATCTTGCCTGTTGGCCACAATTGCCTCCAACGTGAGAACATTTTACCTCAAACTACATCAAAGAACCCCTTTCCTTTCTAATTCAGAAACCACTTTGGGGCAGGAATGCACTCTAATTTCATTAGCACCTGGTCTTGGTAAAACTTCATTCTCTACAAATCATGTCCATTCAGGTGGGGCTTATTTCCTCTTGAAGGCTCTGTTGTACCCTGAGTATCTGAGGATAAATCCCTTGGATGAAGAGGACACCTCAAAAAACTTCTGACCCTAGAGCAGGTCTTTTCCAAGCAGCTAGTCACCCATCTATGTGATCAGTGACCTGGCCATGCATCAAGTCCAGAAGGGATGCCAGCAAGTACTGATTTCACATTTCATGAACTCAAGTGAGGCAACAAATTCTCAAGAGTCACCTGAGAAGGCTGAAGGCTGTAAGCGTCTACTGACTGTTGAATGCATTTTCACCATCTTCTCTTATCACCCATGAAAAGCAGGATATTTCCCAGTGAAGTGACATATGCTTCCACTCCAAAACGAATGTGAAGGCACTATTCATGCTTATCCTTTTATGCACATTTCAGTCTTATACACCATAAGTGACCACATATTTTACACAAGTGTGTCATTAGCCAGCAGATTTATTTCCTTAATTATTTTGATTGTCCTTCACAGACCTTTTTCCTTGGTTCTTTCTCCTTGTCCATTGATTGTTTAAATGCAAATCAACTTGCCCAGTCCTGAGTGACTTCACAGGAGCACATTGAAAATAAAACTGATAGATAGATATGCAGAATAAAAAAAATGAAAAACAAAAAACACAGTGCCAACTTTAAAGACCTACAGATTTCTACCTATCTGTTCTCAACAATTGCATAGATTTGGCCTCCCTAATGATCCCGGTGAGACATTGGAAAGGATCTTGCCACAAGCTCTATCAAAAACAGGTTTCCAAATGAAGTTTTGAGTCTGGGTCATGTATGTTGTTCTTGGGGCTTGGACACAGATGCTGATGTGGTCTTGTGCCATCCACAATGGTTCTGTTTGTTCTGTTCTACTTTGACCCTGAATGGCTTAGAGCACTACCACATGATGACTTCAAACTAAGCCTTGTTGCATCTTTTCCCAATGAGCCTGGACAAGAACAAAGTGTGTCAAAGCACCTTCATTATCCCTTTGACAGTGTCCCTCAGGTCAAGTGCACAGAGCTTAGCACCAAGGCTCAGTGCCAGGACTTATTGTGGAAGCACCTTCGGTCTCTCCTGGTCTGCTCTGGGCCCAAAGTCCAGGATTCAGGCTGACGAATCACCACCACTCAGTTCTCCCTCAGGGCCCTGGAAAAAAACAGAGAGGTCTCCAGGGCATCCCAGGCCTCTTGCATCTCATTTTAGAATGGCCAGATCTACACAACCAACCAGTACGACTTTTATACTAGGCCTCAATGGAGAACAAATTTGAAGGCTTTTCCCAAGAAGGCCCAAGAACTACATTAGTGCCGCAAGGCGCTCATTTTAGGCCGCTTCCCCCCGCCCTTCCTGTGTGAAAAAAATGTCATCGCAAAATAGGCCCAAAAAATCGTGACTGGCTGTTGTGTTGCCCTCTGCGTGACCCCGCTCTGCAAGATACTTTATTTTTTTGAAATATGGATTGTAAATTTCAAATACTTCTTCATTTTCAAGTGGGATCACAACATCTTGCCTGTTGGCCACAATTGCCTCCAACGTGAGAACATTTTACCTCAAACTACATCAAAGAACCCCTTTCATTTCTAATTCAGAAACCACTCTGGGGCAGGAATGCACTCTAATTTCATTAGCACCTGGTCTTGGTAAAACTTCATTCTCTACAAATCATGTCCATTCAGGTGGGGCTTATTTCCTCTTGAAGGCTCTGTTGTACCCTGAGTATCTGAGGATAAATCCTTTGGATGAAGAGGACACCTCAAAAAACTTCTGACCCTAGAGCAGGTCTTTTCCAAGCAGCTAGTCACCCATCTATGTGATCAGTGACCTGGCCATGCATCAAGTCCAGAAGGGATGCCAGCAAATATTGATTTCACATTTCATGAACTCAAGGAGGCAACAAATTCTCACGAGTCACCTGAGGTGGCCGAAGACTGTAAGCGTTCTACTGACTGTTGCGTGCATTTTCACCTTCTTCTCCTTATCACCCATGGAAAAGCATGACATTTCCCAGTGAAGTGACATATGCTTCCACTCCAAAAGTAATCTCAAGGCACTATGCATGCTTATACTTTTATGCACATTTCAGTCTTATACACCATAAGTGACCACATATTTTACACAAGTGTATCATTAGCCAGCAGATTTATTTCCTTAATTATTTTGATTGTCCTTCACAGGCCTTTTTCCTTGGTTCTTTCTCCTTGTCCATTGATTGTTTTAATGCAAATCAACTTGCCCAGTCCTGAGTGACTTCACAGGAGCACATTGAAAACAAAACTGATAGATAGATATGCAGAATAAAAAAATGAAAAACAAAAACACAGTGCCAACTTTAAAGACCTACAGATTTCTACCTATCTGTTCTCAACAATTGCATAGATTTGGCCTCCCAAATTGATCCCTGTGATACACTTGAAAGGATCTTGCCACAAGCTCTACCAGAAAACAGGTTTGCAAATGAAGTTTTGACTCTGGGTCACGTATGTTGTTCTTGGGGCTTGACACAGATGCTGATGTGGTCTTGTGCCACCTACAATGGTTCTGTTTGGTCTGTTCAACTTTGACCCTGAATGGTTTAGAGCACTACCACATGATGACTTCAAACTAAGCCTTGTTGCATCTTTCCCCAATGAGCGTGGACAAGAACAAAGTGTGTCAAAGCACCTTCATTATCCCTTTGACAGTGTCCCTCAGGTCAAGTGCACAGAGCTTAGCACCAAGGCTCAGTGCCAGGACTTATTGTGGAAGCACCTTTGGTCTCTCCTGGTCTGCTCTGGGTCACAAAGTCCAGGATTCAGGCTGAGGAATCACCACTACTCAGTTCTCCGTCATTGCCCTGGGAAAAGACAGGGAGGTCTACAGGGCATACCAGGCCTCTTGCAACTCATTATAGAATGGCCAGATCTACACAACCACCAGTCCGACTTTTATACTAGGCCTCAATCGAGAACAAATTTGAAGGCTTTTCCCAAGAAGGCCCAAGAACTACATTAGTGCCGCAAGGCGCTCATTTTAGGCCGCTTCCCCCGCCCTTCCTGTGTGAAAAAAAAAATGCCATTCGCAAACATAGGCCCAAAAAATCGTGACTGGCTGGTATGTTGCCCTCTGCGTGACCCCGTTTTCCAAGATATATTTATTTTTTTGAAATATGGATTGTAAATTTCAAATACTTCTCCATTTTCACGTGGGATCACAACATCTTGCCTGTTGGCCACAATTGCCTCCAACGTGAGAACATTTTACCTCAAACTACATCAACGTACCCTTTCATTTCTAATTCAGAAACCACTTTGGGGCAGGAATGCACTCTAATTTCATTAGCACCTGGTCTTGGTAAAACTTCATTCTCTACAAATCATGTCCATTCAGGTGGGGCTTATTTCCTCTTGAAGGCTCTGTTGTACCCTGAGTATCTGAGGATAAATCCCTTGGATGAAGAACGTAACTCAGGAAACTTATGACCTGGAGCAGGAGGTCTTTTCCAAGCAGCTAGTCACCCATCTATGTGATCAGTGACCTGGCCATGCATCAAGTCCAGAAGGGATGCCAGCAAGTACTGATTTCACATTTCATGAACTCAAGTGAGGCAACAAATTCTCAAGAGTCACCTGAGAAGGCTGAAGGCTGTAAGCGTCTACTGACTGTTGAATGCATTTTCACCATCTTCTCCTTATCACCCATAAAAGCAGGATATTTCCCAGTGAAGTGACATATGCTTCCACTCCAAAACGAATGTGAAGGCACTATTCATGCTTATCCTTTTATGCACATTTCAGTCTTATACACCATAAGTGACCACATATTTTACACAAGTGTGTCATTAGCCAGCAGATTTATTTCCTTAATTATTTTGATTGTCCTTCACAGACATATTTCCTTGGTTCTTTCTCCTTGTCCATTGATTGTTTTAATGCAAATCAACTTGCCCAGTCCTGAGTGACTTCACAGGAGCACATTGAAAATAAAACTGATAGATAGATATGCAGAATAAAAAAATGAAAAACAAAAACACAGTGCCAACTTTAAAGACCTACAGATTTCTACCTATCTGTTCTCAACAATTGCATCGATTTGGCCTCCCTAATGATCCCGGTGATACATTGGAAAGGATCTTGCCACAAGCTCTATCAAAAACAGGTTTGCAAATGAAGTTTTGAGTCTGGGTCATGTATGTTGTTCTTGGGGCTTGGACACAGATGCTGATGTGGTCTTGTGCCATCCACAATGGTTCTGTTTGTTCTGTTCTACTTTGACCCTGAATGGCTTAGAGCACTACCACATGATGACTTCAAACTAAGCCTTGTTGCATCTTTCCCCAATGAGCCTGGACAAGAACAAAGTGTGTCAAAGCACCTTCATTATCCCTTTGACAGTGTCCCTCAGGTCAAGTGCACAGAGCTTAGCACCAAGGCTCAGTGCCAGGACTTATTGTGGAAGCACCTTCGGTCTCTCCTGGTCTGCTCTGGGCCACAAAGTCTAGGATTCAGGCTGACGAATCACCACCACTCAGTTCTCCCTCAGGGCCCTGGAAAAAAACAGGGAGGTCTCCAGGGCATACCAGGCCTCTTGCAACTCATTTTAGAATGGCCAGATCTACACAACCACCAGTCCGACTTTTATACTAGGCCTCAATCGAGAACAAATTTGAAGGCTTTTCCCAAGAAGGCCCAAGAACTACATTAGTGCCGCAAGGCGCTCATTTTAGGCCGCTTCCCCCGCCCTTCCTGTGTGAAAAAAACGCCATTCGCAAACATAGGCCCAAAAAATCGTGACTGGCTGGTATGTTGCCCTCTGCGTGACCCCGCTCTCCAAGATATCTTTATTTTTTTGAAATATGGATTGTAAATTTCAAATACTTCTCCATTTTCAAGTGGGATCACAACATCTTGCCTGTTGGCCACAATTGCCTCCAACGTGAGAACATTTTACCTCAAACTACATCAAAGAACCCCTTTCATTTCTAATTCAAAAACCAATTTGGGGCAGGAATGCACTCTAATTTCATTAGCACCTGGTCTTGGTAAAACTTCATTCTCTACAAATCATGTCCATTCAGGTGGGTTTTATTTCCTCTTGAAGGCTCTGTTGTACCCTGAGTATCTGAGGATAAATCCCTTGGATGAAGAACGTAACTCAGGAAACTTATGAGACCTTCGGTCTCTCCTTGGCTGCTCTGGGCCACAAAGTCTAGGATTCAGGCTGACGAATCACCACCACTCAGTTCTCCCTCAGGGCCCTGGAAAAAAACAGGGAGGTCTCCAGGGCATACCAGGCCTCTTGCAACTCATTTTAGAATGGCCAGATCTACACAACCACCAGTCCGACTTTTATACTAGGCCTCAATCGAGAACAAATTTGAAGGCTTTTCCCAAGAAGGCCCAAGAACTACATTAGTGCCGCAAGGTGCTCATTTTAGGCCCCTTCCCCCGCCCTTCCTGTGTGAAAAAAACGTCATTCGCAAACATAGGCCCAAAAAATCGTGACTGGCTGGTATGTTGCCCTCTGCGTGACCCCGCTCTCCAAGATATCTTTATTTTTTTGAAATATGGATTGTAAATTTCAAATACTTCTCCATTTTCAAGTGGGATCACGACATCTTGCCTGTTGGCCACAATTGCCTCCAACGTGAGAACATTTTACCTCAAACTACATCAAAGAACCCCTTTCCTTTCTAATTCAGAAAACACTTTGGGGCAACAATGCACTCTAATTTCATTAGCACCTGGTCTTGTTAAAACTTCATTCTCTACAAATCATGTCCATTCAGGTAGGGCTTATTTCCTCTTGAAGGCTCTGTTGTACCCTGAGTATCTGAGGATAAATCCCTTGGATGAAGAACGTAACTCATGAAACTTATGACCTGGAGCAGCTCTTTTCCAAGCAGCTAGTCACCCATCTATGTGATCAGTGACCTGGCCATGCATCAAGTCCAGAAGGGATGCCAGTAAGTACTGATTTCACATTTCATGAACTCTAGTGAGGCAACAAATTCTAAAGGGTCACCTGAGAAGGCTGAAGGCTGTAAGCGTCTACTGACTGTTGAATGCATTTTCACCATCTTCTCTTTATCATCCATGAAAGCAGGATATTTCCCAGTGAAGTGACATATGCTTCCACTCCAAAACGAATGTGAAGGCACTATTCATGCTTATCCTTTTATGCACATTTCAGTCTTATACACCATAAGTGACCACATATTTTACACAAGTGTGTCATTAGCCAGCAGATTTATTTCCTTAATTGTTTTGATTGTCCTTCACAGACCTTTTTCCTTGGTTCTTTCTCCTTGTCCATTGATTGTTTTAATGCAAATCATCTTGCCCAGTCCTGAGTGACTTCACAGGAGCACATTGAAAATAAAACTGATAGAGAGATATGCAGAATAAAAAAATGAAAAACAAAAACACAATGCCAACTTTAAAGACCTACAGATTTCTACCTATCTGTTCTCAACAATTGCATAATTTTGGCCTCCCTAATGATCCCGGTGAGACTTTGGAAAAGATCTTGCCACCAGCTCTACCAGAAAATCGGTTTCCAAATGGAGTTTTGACTCTGGGTCACGTATGTTGTTCTTGGGGCTTGGACACAGATGCTGATGCGGTCTTGTGCCACCTACACTGGTTCTGTTTGGTCTGTTCTACACTGACCCTGAATGGCTTAGAGCTCTTCCACATGATGACTTCAAACTAAGCCTTCTTGCATCTTTTCCCAATGAGCCTGGACAAGAGCAAAGTGTGTCAAAGCACCTTCATTATCCCTTTGACAGTGTCCCTCAGGTCACGTGCACAGAGCTTAGCACCAATTCTCAGTGCCAGGACTTCTTGTGGAAGCACCTTCGGTCTCTCCTGGTCTGCTCTGGGCCCCAAAGTCCAGGATTCAGGCTGAGGAATCACCACTACTCAGTTCTCCCTCAGGGCCCTGGGAAAAGACAGAGAGGACTACAGGGCATCCCAGGCCTCTTGCATCTCATTTTAGAAAGGCCAGATATACACAACAACCAGTACTACTTTTATACTGGGCCTCAATGGAGCACAACATTGAAGGCTTTTCCCAAGAAGGCCCAAGAACTACATTAGTGCCCCATGGCGCTCATTCTAGGCCGCTTCCCCTGCCCTTCCTGTGTTAAAAAAACCCACTCCCAAAAAAAGGCCCAAAAAAGCGTGACTGGCTGTTTATGTTGCCCTCTGAGTGACCCCGCTCTCCAAGATACCTTTATTTTTTTGAAATATGGATTGTAAATTACAATGCTTCTTCATGATCAAGTGGGATCACAACATCTTGCATGTTGGCCAGAATTGCCTCCTACTTGAGAACCTTTTACCTCAAACAACATCAAAGGACCCCTTTCATTTCTAATTCAGAAACCACTCTGGGGCCGGAATGCACTCTAATTTCATTAGCACCTCGTCTTGGTGGAACTTCATTCTCTACAAATCATGTCCATTCTGGTTGGGCTTATTTCCTCTTGAAGGATCTGTTGTACACTGAGTATCTGAGGATAAATCTTTTGGATGAAGAGGACACCTCAGGAAACTTCTGACCCTAGAGCAGGTCTTTTCCAAGAAGCTAGTCACCCATCTATGTGATCAGTGACCTGGCCATGCATCAAGTCCAGAAGGGATGCCAGCAAGTACTGATTTCACATTTCATGAACTCAAGGAAGGCAACAAATTCTCACGAGTCACCTGATGTGGCCGAAGACTGTAAGCTTCTACTGCCTGTTGCGTGCATTTTCACCTTCTTCTCCTTATCACCCATGGAAGCATGACAATTCCCAGTGAGGTGACATATGCTTCCACTCCAAAAGTAATCTCAAGGCACTATGCATGCTTATACTTTTATGCACATTTTAGTCTTATACACCATAAGTGACCACATATTTTACACAAGTGTATCATTAGCCAGCAGATTTATTTCCTTAATTATTTTGATTGTCCTTCACAGGCCTTTTTCCTTGGTTCTTTCTCCTTGTCCATTGATTGTTTTAATGCAAATCAACTTGCCCAGTCCTGAGTGACTTCACAGGAGCACATTGAAAACAAAACTGATAGATAGATATGCAGAATAAAAAAATGAAAAACAAAAACACAGTGCCAACTTTAAAGACCTACAGATTTCTACCTATCTGTTCTCAACAATTGCATAGATTTGGCCTCCCAAATTGATCCCTGTGATACACTTGAAAGGATCTTGCCACAAGCTCTACCAGAAAACAGGTTTGCAAATGAAGTTTTGACTCTGGGTCACGTATGTTGTTCTTGGGGCTTGGACACAGATGCTGATGTGGTCTTGTGCCACCTTCAAAGGTTCTGTTTTGTCTGTTCAACTTTGACCCTGAATGGTTTAGAGCACTACCACATGATGACTTCAAACTAAGCCTTGTTGCATCTTTCCCCAATGAGCGTGGACAAGAACAAAGTGTGTCAAAGCACCTTCATTATCCCTTTGACAGTGTCCCTCAGGTCAAGTGCACAGAGCTTAGCACCAAGGCTCAGTGCCAGGACTTATTGTGGAAGCACCTTTGGTCTCTCCTGGTCTGCTCTGGGTCACAAAGTCCAGAATTCAGGCTGAGGAATCACCACTACTCAGTTCTCCGTCATTGCCCTGGGAAAAGACAGGGAGGTCTACAGGGCATACCAGGCCTCTTGCAACTCATTATAGAATGGCCAGATCTACACAACCACCAGTCCGACTTTTATACTAGGCCTCAATCGAGAACAAATTTGAAGGCTTTTCCCAAGAAGGCCCAAGAACTACATTAGTGCCGCAAGGCGCTCATTTTAGGCCGCTTCCCCCGCCCTTTCTGTGTGAAAAAAACGCCATTCGCAAACATAGGCCCAAAAAATCGTGACTGGCTGGTATGTTGCCCTCTGCGTGATTCCGTTTTCCAAGATATATTTATTTTTTTTGAAATATGGATTGTAAATTTCAAATACTTCTCCATTTTCACGTGGGATCACAACATCTTGCCTGTTGGCCACAATTGCCTCCAAAGTGAGAACATTTTACCTCAAACTACATCAACGTACCCTTTCATTTCTAATTCAGAAACCACTTTGGGGCAGGAATGCACTCTAATTTCATTAGCACCAGGTCTTGTTAAATCTTCATTCTCTACAAATCATGTCCATTCAGGTGGGGCTTATTTCCTCTTGAAGGCTCTGTTGTGCCCTGAGTATCTGAGGATAAATCCCTTGGATGAAGAACGTAACTCAGGAAACTTATGACCTGGAGCAGGAGGTCTTTTCCAAGCAGCTAGTCACCCATCTATGTGATCAGTGACCTGGCCATGCATCAAGTCCAGAAGGGATGCCAGCAAGTACTGATTTCACATTTCATGAACTCAAGTGAGGCAACAAATTCTCAAGGGTCACCTGAGAAGGCTGAAGGCTGTAAGTGTCTACTGACTGTTGAATGCATTTTCACCATCGTCTCTTTATCACCCATGAAAGCAGGATATTTCCCAGTGAAGTGACATATGCTTCCACTCCAAAACGAATGTGAAGGCACTATTCATGCTTATACTTTTATGCACATTTCAGTCTTATACACCATAAGTGACCACTTATTTTACACAAGTGTGTCATTAGCCAGGAGATTTATTTCCTTAATTATTTTGATTGTCCTTCACAGACCTTTTTGCTTGGTTCTTTCTCCTTGTCCATTGATTGTTTTAATGCAAATCAACTTGCCCAGTCCTGAGTGACTTCACGGGAGCACATTGAAAATAAAACTGATAGATAGATATGCAGAATAAAAAAATGAAAAACAAAAAAACAGTGCCAACTTTAAAGACCTACAGATTTCTACCTATCTGTTCTCAACAATTGCATAAGTTTGGCCTCCCTAATGATCCCGGTGATACTTTTGAAAGGATTTTGCCATAAGCTCTACCAAAAACAGGTTTGCAAATGAAGTTTTGAGTCTGGGTCATGTATGTTGTTCTTGGGGCTTGGACACAGATGCTGATGTGGTCTTGTGCCATCCACAATGGTTCTGTTTGTTCTGTTCTACTTTGACCCTGAATGGCTTAGAGCACTACCACATGATGACTTCAAACTAAGCCTTGTTGCATCTTTCCCCAATGAGCCTGGACAAGAACAAAGTGTGTCAAAGCACCTTCATTATCCCTTTGACAGTGTCCCTCAGGTCAAGTGCACAGAGCTTAGCACCAAGGCTCAGTGCCAGGACTTATTGTGGAAGCACCTTCGGTCTCTCCTGGTCTGCTCTGGGCCACAAAGTCTAGGATTCAGGCTGACGAATCACCACCACTCAGTTCTCCCTCAGGGCCCTGGAAAAAAACAGGGAGGTCTCCAGGGCATACCAGGCCTCTTGCAACTCATTTTAGAATGGCCAGATCTACACAACCACCAGTCCGACTTTTATACTAGGCCTCAATCGAGAACAAATTTGAAGGCTTTTCCCAAGAAGGCCCAAGAACTACATTAGTGCCACAAGGCGCTCATTTTAGGCCGCTTCCCCCGCCCTTCCTGTGTGAAAAAAATGTCATTCGCAAACATAGGCCCAAAAAATCGTTACTGGCTGGTATGTTGCCCTCTGCGTGACCCCGCTCTCCAAGATATCTTTATTTTTTTGAAATATGGATTGTAAATTTCTAATACTCCTCCATTTTCACGTGGGATCACAACATCTTGACTGTTGGCCACAATTGCCTCCAACGTGAGAACATTTTACCTCAAACTACATCAAAGAACCCCTTTCATTTCTAATTCAGAAACCACTTTGGGGCAGGAATGCACTCTAATTTCATTAGCACCTGGTCTTGGTAAAACTTCATTCTCTACAAATCATGTCCATTCAGGTGGGGCTTATTTCCTCTTGAAGGCTCTGTTGTACCTGAGTATCTGAGGATAAATCCCTTGGATGAAGAGGACACCTCAAAAAACTTCTGACCCTAGAGCAGGTCTTTTCCAAGCAGCTAGTCACCCATCTATGTGATCAGTGACCTGGCCATGCATCAAGTCAAACAGGGATGCCAGCAAATATTGATTTCACATTCCATGAACTCAAGGGAGGCAACAGTTCTCACGAGTCACCTGAGGAGGCCGAAGACTGTAAGCGTCTACTGACTTTCGCGAGCATTTTCACCTTCTTCTCCTTATCACCCATGAAACCATGACATTTCCCAGTGAAGTGACATATGCTTCCACTCGAAAAGTAATCTCAAGGCACTATGCATGCTTATACTTTTATGCACATTTCAGTCTTATACACCATAAGTGACCACATATTTTATACAAGTGTATCATTAGCCAGCAGATTTATTTCCTTAATTATTTTGATTGTCCTTCACAGACATTTTTCCTTGGTTATTTCTCCTTGTCAATTGATTGTTTTAATTAAAATCAGCTGGCCCTATCCTGAGTGACTTCACAGGAGCACATTGAAAATAAAACTGATAGATAGATATGCAGAATAAAAAAATGAAAAACAAAAAAAAACAGTGCCAACTTTAAAGACCTACACATTTCTACCTATCTAGTCTCAACAATTGCATTGATTTGGCCTCCCTAATGATCCCGGTGAGACATTGTAAAGGATCTTGCCACCAGCTCTACCAGAAAATCGGTTTCCAAATGGAGGTTTGACTCTGGGTCACGTATGTTTTTCTTGGGGCTTGGACACAGATGCTGATGCGGTCTTGTGCCACCTACACTGGTTCTGTTTGGTCTGTTCTACACTGACCCTGAATGGCTTAGAGCACTTCCACATGATGACTTCAAACTAAGCCTTCTTGCATCTTTTCCCAATGTGCCTGGACAAGAGCAAAGTGTGTCAAAGCACCTACATTATCCCTTTGACAGTGTCCCTCAGGTCACGTGCACAGAGCTTAGCACCAATTCTCAGTGCCAGGACTTCTTGTGGAAGCACCTTCGGTCTCTCCTGGTCTGCTCTGGGCCCCAAAGTCCAGGATTCAGGCTGAGGAATCACCACTACTCAGTTCTCCCTCAGGGCCCTGGGAAAAGACAGAGAGGACTACAGGGCATCCCAGGCCTCTTGCATCTCATTTTAGAAAGGCCAGATATACACAACAACCAGTACTACTTTTATACTGGGCCTCAATGGAGCACAACATTGAAGGCTTTTCCCAAGAAGGCCCAAGAACTACATTAGTGCCCCATGGCGCTCATTCTAGGCCACTTCCCCTGCCCTTCCTGTGTGAAAAAAAACCCACTCCCAAAAAAAGGCCCAAAAAAGCGTGACTGGCTGTTGTGTTGCCCTCTGAGTGACCCCGCTATCCAAGATACCTTTATTTTTTTTGAAATATGGATTGTAAATTACAAATTCTTCTTCATGATCAAGTGGGATCACAACATCTTGCATGTTGGCCACAATTGCCTCCTACTTGAGAACCTTTTACCTCAAACAACATCAAAGGACCCCTTTCATTTTTAATTCAGAAACCACTCTGGGGCCGGAATGCACTCTAATTTCATTAGCACCTGGTCTTGGTGGAACTTCATTCTCTACAAATCATGTCCATTCGGGTGGGGCTTATTTCCTCTTGAAGGATCTCTTGTACACTGAGTATCTGAGGATAAATCTTTTGGATGAAGAGGACACCTCAGGAAACTTCTGACCCTAGAGCAGGTCTTTTCCAAGCAGCTAGTCACCCATCTATGTGATCAGTGACCTGGCCATGCATCAAGTCCAGAAGGGATGCCAGCAAATATTGATTTCACTTTCATGAACTCAAGGAAGGCAACAAATTCTCACGAGTCACCTGAGGAGGCCGAAGACTATAAGCTTCTACTGCCTGTTGTGTGCATTTTCACCTTCTTCTCCTTATCACCCATGGAAGCATGACAATTCCCAGTGAGGTGACATATGCTTCCACTTTAAAAGTAATCTCAAGGCACTATGCATGCTTATACTTTTATGCACATTTCAGTCTTATACATCATAAGTGACCACATATTTTACACAAGTGTATCATTAGCCAGCAGATTTATTTCCTTAATTATTTTGATTGTCCTTCACAGGCCTTTTACCTTGGTTCTTTCCCCTTGTCCATTGATTGTTTTAATGCAAATCAACTTGCCCAGTCATGAGTGACTTCACAGGAGCACATTGAAAACGAAACTGATAGATAGAAATGCAGAATAAAAAAATGAAAAACAAAAACACAGTGCCAACTTTAAAGACCTACAGATTTCTACCTATCTGTTCTCAAAAATTGCATTGATTTCGCCTCCCAAATTGATCCCTGTGATATACTTGAAAGGATCTTGCCACAAGCTCTACCAGAAAACAGGTTTGCAAATGAAGTTTTGACTCTGGGTCACGTATGTTGTTCTTGGGGCTTGGACACAGATGCTAATGTGGTCTTGTGCCACCTACAATGGTTCTGTTTGGTCTGTTCAACTTTGACCCTGAATGGTTTAGAGCTCTACCACATGATGACTTCAAACTAAGCCTTGTTGCATCTTTCCCCAATGAGCGTGGACAAGAACAAAATGTGTCAAAGCACCTTCATTATCCCTTTGACAGTGTCCCTCAGGTCACGTGCACAGAGCTTAGCACCAAGGCTCAGTGCCAGGACTTATTGTGGAAGCACCTTCGGTCTCTCCTGGTCTGCTCTGGGCCACAAAGTCTAGGATTCAGGCTGACAAATCACCACTAGTCAGTTCTACCTCAGGGCCGTGGAAAAAAACAGGGAGGTCTCCAGGGCATACCAGGCCTCTTGCAACTCATTTTAGAATGGCCAGATCTACACAACCACCAGTACGACTTTTATACTAGGCCTCAATCGAGAACACATTTGAAGGCTTTTCCCAAGAAGGCCCAAGAACTACATTAGTGCCGCAAGGCGCTCATTTTAGGCCGCTTACCCCGCCCTTCCTGTGTGAAAAAAACGCCATTCGCAAACATAGGCCCAAAAAATCGTGTCTGGCTGGTATGTTGCCCTCTGCGTGACCCCGCTCTCCAAGATATCTTTATTTTTTTGAAATATGGATTGTAAATTTCAAATACTTCTCCATTTTCAAGTGGGATCACAACATCTTGCCTGTTGGCCACAATTGCCTCCAACATGAGAACATTTTACCTCAAACTACATCAAAGGACCCCTTTCATTTCTCATTCAGAAACCACTCTGGGGCCGGAATGCACTCTAATTTCATTAGCACTTGGTCTTGGTGGAACTACATTCTCTACAAATCATGTCCATTCAGGTGGGGCTTATTTCCTCTTGAAGGCACTGTTGTACCCTGAGTATCTGAGGATAAATCCCTTGGATGAAGAGGACACCTCAAAAAACTTCTGACCCTAGAGCAGGTCTTTTCCAAGCAGCTAGTCACCCATCTATGTGATCAGTGACCTGGCCATGCATCAAGTCAAACAGGGATGCCAGCAAATATTGATTTCACATTCCATGAACTCCAGGGAGGCAACAATTCTCACGAGTCACCTGAGGAGGCCGAAGACTGTAAGCGTCTACTGACTTTCGCGAGCATTTTCACCTTCTTCTCCTTATCACCCATGAAACCATGATATTTCCCAGTGAAGTGACATATGCTTCCACTCGAAAAGTAATCTCAAGGCACTATGCATGCTTATACTTTTATGCACATTTCAGTCTTATACACCATAAGTGACCACATATTTTATACAAGTGTATCATTAGCCAGCAGATTTATTTCCATAATTATTTTGATTGTCCTTCACAGACATTTTTCCTTGGTTCTTTCTCTTTGTCAATTGATTGTTTTAATTAAAATCAGCTGGCTCTATCCAGAGTGACTTCACAGGAGCACATTGAAAATAAAACTGATAGATAGATATGCAGAATAAAAAAATGAAAAACAAAAAAACAGTGCCAACTTTAAAGACCTACATATTTCTACCTATCTAGTCTCAACAATTGCATTGATTTGGCCTCCCTAATGATCCCGGTGAGACATTGTAAAGGATCTTGCCACCAGCTCTACCAGAAAATCGGTTTCCAAATGGAGTTTTGACTCTGGGTCACGTATGTTTTTCTTGGGGCTTGGACACAGATGCTGATGCGGTCTTGTGCCACCTACACTGGTTCTGTTTGGTCTGTTCTACACTGACCCTGAATGGCTTAGAGCACTTCCACATGATGACTTCAAACTAAGCCTTCTTGCATTTTTTCCCAATGAGCCTGGACAAGAGCAAAGTGTGTCAAAGCACCTTCATTATCCCTTTGACAGTGTCCCTCAGGTCACGTGCACAGAGCTTAGCACCAATTCTCAGTGCCAGGACTTCTTGTGGAAGCACCTTCGGTCTCTCCTGGTCTGCTCTGGGCCCCAAAGTCCAGGATTCAGGCTGAGGAATCACCACTACTCAGTTCTCCCTCAGGGCCATGGGAAAAGACAGAGAGGAGTACAGGGCATCCCAGGTCTCTTGCATCTCATTTTAGAAAGGCCAGATATACACAACAACCAGTACTACTTTTATACTGGGCCTCAATGGAGCACAACATTGAAGGCTTTTCCTAAGAAGGCCCAAGAACTTCATTAGTGCCCCATGGCGCTCATTCTAGGCTGCTTCCCCTGCCCTTCCTGTGTGAAAAAAACCCACTCCCAAAAAAAGGCCCTAAAAAGCGTGACTGGCTGTTCTCTTGCCCTTGGAGTGACCCCGCTCTCCAAGATACCTTTATTTTTTTGAAATATGGATTGTAAATTACAAATGCTTCTTCATGATCAAGTGGGATCACAACATCTTGCATGTTGGCCAAAATTGCCTCCAACTTGAGAAAGTTTTACCTCAAACTACATCAAAGGACCCCTTTCATTTCTAATTCAGAAACAACTCTGGGGCAGGAATGCACTCTAATTTCATTAGCACCTGGTCTTGGTGGAACTACATTCTGTACAAATCATGTCCATTCAGATGGGGCTCATTTCCTCTTGAAGGCACTGTTGTACCCTGAGTATCTGAGGATAAATCCCTTGGATGAAGAGGACACCTCAGGAAACTTCTGACCCTTGAGCAGGTCTTTTCCAAGCAGCTACTCTCCCATCTATGTGATCAGTGACCTGGCCATGCATCAAGTCCAGAAGGGATGCCAGCAAGCATTGATTTCACATTTCATGAACTCAAGGGAGGCAACAAATTCTCACGAGTCACCTGAGAAGGCCGAACACTGTAAGCATCTACTGACGGTTGCATGCATTTTCACCTTCTTCTCCTTATCACCCATGAAGGCGTGACCTTTCCCAGCGATGTAACATATGCTTCCACTCCAAAACTAATCTCAAGTCACTATGCATGCTTATACTTTTATGCACATTTCAGTCTTATAATCGATAAGTGACCACATCCTTTACACAGGTGTATCATTAGCCAGCAGATTTATTTCCTTAATTATTTTGATTGTCCTCCACAGACCTTTTTTCTTTGTTCTTTCTCCTTGTCAATTGATTGTTTTAATTAAAATCAACTTGCCCAGTCCTGAGTGACTTCACAGGAGCACATTGAAAATAAAACTGATAGATAGATATGCAGAATAAAAAAATGAAAAACAAAAAAACAGTGCCAACTTTAAAGACCAACACATTTCTACCTTTCTGATCTCAACAATGGCAAAGATTTGGCCTCCCTAATGATCCCTGTGATACATTTGAAAGGAACTTGCCACCAGCTCTACCTGAAAACCGGTTTCCAAATGGAGTTTTGACTCTGGGTTCGTATGTTGTTCTTGGGGCTTGGACACAGATGGTGATGCGGTCTTGTGCCACCTACAATGGTTCTGTTTGGTCTGTTCTACTTTGACCCTGAATGGCTTAGACCACTACCACATGATGACTTCAAACTAAGCCTTGTTGCATCTCTCCCAATGAGCCTGGACAAGAACAAAGTGTGTCAAAGCACCTTCATTATCCCTTTGACAGTGTCCCTCAGGTCAAGTGCACAGAGCTTAGCACCAAGGCTCAGTGCCAGGACTTATTGTGGAAGCAAATTCGGTCTCTCCTGGTCTGCTCTGGGCCCCAATATCCAGGATTCAGGCTGACGAATCACCACGACTCAGTTCTCCCTCAGGGCCCTGGGAAAAGACAGGGAGGTCTACAGGGCATCCCAGGCCTCTTGCAACTAATTTTAGAAAGGCCATATCTACACAACAACCAGCACTACTATTATACTAGGCCTCAATGGAGCACAACATTGAAGGCTTTTCCCATGAAGGCCCAAGAACTACATTAGTGCCCCACGGTGCTCTTTCTAGGCTGCTTCCCCCTCCCTTCCTGTGTGAAAAAAACGCCATTCGCAAACAGAGACCCAAAAAAGCGTGACTGGCTGGTATGTTGCCCTCTGAGTGACCCCGCTCTTCAGGATACCTTTATTTTTTTAAATATGGATTGTAAATTTCAAATACTTCTTGATTTTCAAGTGGGATCACAACATCTTGCATGTTGGCCACAATTGCCTCCAACATGAGAACTTTTTATCTCAAACTACATCAAAGGACCCCTTTCATTTCTAATTCAGAAACCACTCTGGGGCTGGAATGCACTCTAAGTTCATTATCACGTTGTCTTTGTGGAACTTCATTCTCTACTAATCATGTCCATTCTGGTGGGCCTTATTTCCTCTTGAAGGCTCTGTTGCACCCTGAGTATCTGAGGATAAATCCCTTGGATGAAGAAGACAACTCAGGAAATTTCTGACCCTAGAGCAGGTCTTTTCCAAGCAGCTAGTCACCCATCTATGTTATCAGTGACCTGGCCATGCATCAAGTCCAGAAGGGATGCCAGCAAGTATTGATTTTACATTTTATGAACTGTTGCCGCCTGAAGCGCTTGGAGCAACGGAGCCGCGGGAAGAACTTCAGAAGCAAACTGGAGACAAACAGCTTTTTATTCTGATAACTTTTCTCTCTGGTTCTAACAACAACTAACACACGCCAAAGACACCACTAAAATGGCGCTGACCCGGTCAGCAATTTCAGCCAAGTCACTCGAGATCCCGCAACAAATTTCGTGAGACTACGGGTGGCAACAATTGCCAAATCTCCACGGCTCATAGTCAACCGTAATTCAAGCCAATCCCCAAACACGGCTCCTGCATTTCCCCCTTTTTGTTTTAAAAGAGGTAATGCTCTAGGACGTCTATGTGCAACCAACATTCTTACCCTTCATCGGATAATCAAGGCTGTGCCCTTGACTCCTGTCTTAGGTTGATATGTCGGCCACATGAGACTGTCCCGTGCGACTGTGCCTGTCTAAGGTTGTCCCCCTCTGGGGATCTTACCCGTCATTGGCTAACCAGCCATCCAATGGAGCCCTTTAGGATCGACTATATATGATGACTAACAGCCGTCCAATTGTGAGGAGATGTTGCGGCTTTAAGGCAACAAGCCTTTTGGTGATGAGCCAAATTGCATAGCATATCAAATTGTTTAAACAAATCAGCTGCCCTAAGTTCCATCAAGTAACACACTGAATTCTCTAGACAAATACCCGCAAGGCATTGTCCCGTAAAGTCCCAAACAATGAAAGATGAAAATGTCCATTTGTTATAACATGTTGATGTAGGAGGCCCCATGCATGTAGAGCAGAGGCCAACTGTTGGTGAGGTTGTTTGATGTTTGAGCAGCAGACGTCTTTTTTATGTTTAGACAATGTCACCGGCAAATCTTCAGGGCCCGCTTCCTAGAAACTCAAGCATCAATTATTAAAGGAAAGGCAGTGCTATTGCAGCACTGAGTCAAGAGGCGAGTTGTCAAACTACAAAATAGAATAATTAGATTAGAAAATTAAAGTTGATTTTTGTTCACATACATCGCTGGTTGAGCTTCTACAAACATAAGTTGGAAAAATGTCATATTTAGAACAAAACAAAGAAAGACTGAGGGTAATTACTGCATTAAAGATAGATTAAAGAAAAGGTAAAGGCACTAGAGAGAAATAATTTGTTAGCTGGAACCCTTGAGTCTCTGTATACAAAGCAATTTTTTAACCTGTTGAGATAATTGAAATTAATGAGCTATTAAACAAATGAAGGTAATAACAAATAAACAATCTTAAGTCAAAACACCAAAATATCAGGTTATATAGCACTAGTCATATTGTTTGCTAAAGAGAAGTCCCAGGGAAACCTATAAATCAAAATTGAAAGTACCTTCATTTATAAAATTATTTTCCTAAATTGAATACTCTTAACCTAAAATGAATTAAAGTTATTTGGATCTATATATATATATTTTTTTTTCTTTTTCATAAGCTCATAAGCGCTTTGTTCTTTGTGACGTCACACTGGACAGACGAACAAACATACAAACATATATTTGTGACGTCACATTAACATGAAATGTAGACAAATGTACAGACATAAAGACATGTATAAAAAGAAAAGAAAAAAATACAATTGTGTGCACACTAAAGAGAGAGCTCCTCGTCCCGGCCGGGAGGAATGACACTTAAGTTGTGAAATATTTTGAAGGACTCTTTTGAGGGAATCATTCTATACCTTCATCTTGGTCCTCTTGATTTTGTACCTTTTTTATTAATCTTGATTCTTCAATAACTTCATCTTGATCATTTTGATGTGGTACCTGTTTTATTAATCTAGATGGTATCCATATTGGAGAGGATTCGTCTTTTGGAAAAACACAAACAGATCCTCTTCCCCAAATTAATACTGGATCTGGACCCTTCCATGTACCTGAAAGAACATCCTTCCAGTAAACCAAAGGTTTATGTTGTTGGTGTGGATTCCAATGTCTGTCTCCAGCAGAATAACCATTAGAGTCTAAAGTTTAAAAATTTAAGGTAAACAGGGCAACTGCCAATCTGTCCTTAGGACTTTTCTAATTTCCTTCTTTTTGTTTTAATAACATAATTTTCAGTGTTCGGTTTGCTCTTTCAATAATGCCCTGACCCTGAGGATTATATGGGATGCCTGTTTTATGGAATATGTTGAATTTTGCGCAAAACTCTTTGAAAGATGAGGACGTATATGCGGGGCCATTATCTGTTTTAAGCATTTTGGGGATGCCCAATGCAGCAAAAGCTTGCAAACTATGAGATGTAACATCTTTAACTTTTTCTCCAGAATGTAAGGAAGCAAAAATCATGCCTGAGCATGTATCTATGGTAACATGAATAAATCGCAATTTTCCAAAACTTGGCTCATGAGTAACATCCATCTGCCACAAATGATTGGGCATTAATCCTCTAGGGTTAACTCCAAATGAGGATTGGGAAAATGTGTCATACATGATTTACAATCTTTTACAATTGTTCTGGCTTGCTCCTTTGTGATTTTAAACCTACGTTGCAAGGTGGTGCTGTTGATATGAAACTGGGAATAAAATAAAGTACCTTGTTGTAGTGCTGAAAGTATAAATACTGTTTTTGTAAGTTCATCAGTCTTTTGATTACCTTCATGGAGGGGACCAGGCAAATTAGTATGTGCTCTAATATGGCCTACGAATAGAGGTTCTTTTCTTGTCCACAAAAGTTTTTGTATTTGATAAAACAATTTAAAGGCTGGAGTATGAGGTGCTATTGGTCCTGCTAACTCTAATTTTGGGACGGCTTGTACAATATAGTGGCTATCTGAAAAAATGTTTACGGGCTGGTCCCTAAAATTTTTCAGAGCTCTTACCACAGCTTCCAGTTCCACTAGTTGAGCTGATTTGTGTGCAGTTATGTAAGTCATATTTTCTTTTTTAGTGACTACTGTAGCAGTACCATTTGAGGACCCATCTGTAAATACATTAAATGCCTTAAGAATAGGTTGATTTTTTATTACCTGTAGAAATATAATAGGATGATTAATACAAAAAGATAATATAGGGGACTTAGGAAGATGATTATCAAAATTTGCAGAAGTAGAGCATTTAGCTATAGCCCAATCATTATCATTGAAGCATAAGTATTCAATCTGTGATGATGAATAGGGAGTAATAATAGTAGCAGGGTGAATGCCAAATATTTTAGTAGAAGTCTTAAGTCCTTGAAGAATAAGTTTAGCCACCATGGAGGTATAAGATTCAATTATACTTTTAGGAGAGACGGGCAAATGTATCCATAATAAAGGCCCTTGTTGCCAAAATACTCCTGTGGGTGTATATTGTGAAGAAATAATAATCAACATCAGCAGTTGAGTTAAATCAAATCTATCACAATGAGCTCCTTCGATGGCTTTTTCTACTAACTTTAAAGCTTTCCTAGTATCAGGAGTCAATGTTCGTGGTGAAGATGGATCAGGATCTCCACGAAGGATGTCAAATAAAGGTTTTAGTTGGCCAGTAGTGAGATTTAGTGTAGGGCGAAGCCAATTAATGTCTCCCAGTAGTTTTTGGAAATCATTGAGGGTGGTCAAATGTTCTTTATTTATTAAAATTTTGGGGGGTCTAACAAAAGTATCCATGATTTTAAATCCTAAATATAATATGGGAGATCTGTTTTGAACTTTTTCTTCTGCTATATAATCCATATTTTTTAAAATTTTCTACCACATCACTGAATATATTCAATAAGATTTTTTGATTAGGGTGGGCCAATAAAATATCATCCATGTAATGTAGACACATGAGGTTTAAATATTTATTTTTAATGGGTTGGATTGCCTTGTCCACATATATTTGGCATATGGTGGGGCTATTAGCCATTCCCTGTGGTAAAACCTTCCATTGATATCTCTGATCAGGGCCATTATTGTTAATAGAAGGAACGGAAAAAGCAAACCTGGGGGCATCCAGAGGATGTAGGTGAATAGAAAAGAAGCAATCCTTTATATCAAGAGTAATAAGATGGAAATTTTTTGGAATAGCTACGGGACTAGGAAGTCCAGGTTGAGTAGGCACCATAATTTGCATGGTTTTATTGATTTGTCTAAGATCATGTAACAATCGCCATTTTCCTGACTTTTTCTTGATCACAAATATGGGGGAATTCCAGGGAGAGGTGGAAGGTTCTATATGACCTGCTTCTCATTGTTCCTGAACTAATTGGTGGGCCGCTTGTAATTTCTCTTTAGATAGGGGCCACTGAGGGACCCACACTGGCTTATCAGAAAGCCATGGTATTTTCAAAATTATTTTCTCAGTGGCCCCGAAAAAAAAATATCTTTTTCCTTTATGACAATGATTACTTTTAGGGTTAAGATTACTCTGTACTTTTTGATAATGAGTTCTTTTATGGTTAAGATTACCCTGTAGGTTTTCACATTTAACATCTGCAGGCTTGGTTGCAAGGTGTACTCCCATTTGTTGCAAAATATCTCTTCCCCATAAAGTAACCGGTAGATTAGGTAAAACATAAGGCTGAAATGTTCCTTTATGGCCTTCATCATCCTCCCATTTTAAAATTACTGCACTTTTATCTGGGAGGTTATTATATCCCAAGCCTCTTAAACTGGTTGAAGCTTTTTGCAGAGGCCAGTGCTTGGGCCATTGGCGTAAATTAATAATGGAAGAATCAGTTCCAGTATCTATTAATCCCTCCATTTCTATTCCTTGGATTTTTATTTTACATATAGGCCTCCTTGAACAGTCTCGAACCCAGCAAGCCATGGGACTTGAGTCAGTGGAACAAAATCCTCTATTGTTTGCAGGAGCCCTGTTTGGGGAGATAGCTAAGATTGCGGTAGACTATGGGCCATAGACATTTTGGGGCATTGTCGCCTTCCGTAGTCTCACGGGACTTGGCCCAGGATCTCGAGAGATTTGAGGAGTGACTCAGCAGATCGAGCAAGCACCATTCCTGCTCGGGCGCATGGGATGAGACCAGAGAGAGAAAGGACAGGGTTATCGCTATTGTATAGATACATTGTAGTTTCTTGTAAGAGTACGTGGCTTGGTTTCTTGTGAGAGTGTATATGTAGTGTTAGAAATTACAAGAGACAGAGACAGAAAGATTAAAGAATTTTTTTGTCTCCATCCTGTCTCCGGACTCCTTCCCGCGGCGCTGCCGGTCCAGGCTGCAATCCCTTTCCGGCGGCTAGCAGTTGGTGGCCCCTACGGGGAATTCAGCACGGCAGGTAAGAACTGAGAAACCTCGCAGGAGTCTCTAGTCAGAGCGGTTAAAATGGGTTCGAAAATAACTAAGACCCAAGTGTACGAGGCTCTTGATGAATTCTTTGATATGGATGAGTCTGTCGTTAGTGAGGAGGATTTAGAAAACAGTGAAGGCAATCATAAAAGCGTAGATTCCGCTGAGTCAACTAAGACCAGTAAGGAGAGTATTAGAAGTGTCCCCAAAATTACAAAGATCCGAGCTGCTAAAGCTATTCTAGATTTATTAGAGATATTTCAAGGATACATGGTCTCAATTGAACCTGGGACTCAGGATGTTACTGAGTCAGTTAGGACCAATGAGAGTAGTAGTAGTGAGGAGGAATTAACTAAAGGTGATTTTGAGAAAATGAATAAAAGGAAATTAAGGAAGACCAAGATAAGGGATCATCAAGTGGAGGAACTTGTGTCCTCTACTCCCCCATGGGTGAAATCGATTACAGAAAATATGAAGGGTATCACTAAACGTTTGCATACCCTAGAAATAGAAATAAAAAGTCTTTCTGAGCGCTTATGCGCTCTCGAGGGTAACTCACAGATACATTGGGAACTGCCAGTATTTGAATATGAAAATGGACAGAGGGGCCACCAGCCTTAGATTTCAAAACAATAAAAAATCTCAAAGAGGCAGTAATGACTTATGGACCCCAAGCTCCTTTCACGTTGAGTATACTGGAGTCCCTTAACACCTTTAGCTTAACCCCCGCAGACTGGAAACGTCTATGTAAAGCAACATTAAGTGGGGGACAATACTTGGTTTGGTGATCGCAATTTCAGGAACTTTGTACAGAAACAGCTAAAAGAAATGCAGATGCAGGGTTTGGAGACCATAATATAGAAATGCTCACAGGAGAAGGGCAATTCGCAGACATACAGGATCAAAAACATTATACCCCAGGAGTATATGCTCAGATAAATGCAGCTGCCTTAAAGGCATGGAAAACTGTCCAAGGACCTGGGGATCTACAAGGTAGCTTGTCCAAAGTAATTCAAGGACCTAATGAACCATATGCTGAATTTGCTGATAGACTCCCCCCCCCCCCCCCCCCCCCCCCCTTTGAGAACTGCAGGTAGAGTTTTTGGAGACATTGATCAAGTTATGCCATTAGTTATTCAATTAGCGTACGAAAATGCTAATAAATATTGCCAGGAAGTCATCAGGCCATGGAAAAATAAAAAGGATCTTTCCATATATATACAACTATGTAAAGATGTAAATGATGCCTTTGTCACAGGGAATGTGATTGCAGCAGCTGTGAGAGATGCTGCCCCTCAAAATTTTACAAGGGCTCAACATAGACATTATAATCAATCAGGATATTCTAGGCAAAATTATCATAATCAATCAGGCTATTCTAGGCAAAATCCCCAAAGAGAAATAAGACCAAATTCATACCGTACTCCAGGTTGCTGCCCCAGGTGTAAGAAAGGAAATCATTGGGCCAATAAATGCTATTCAAAATTTGACATCCATGGAAATCCTTTGTTCAGGAATTCAAAAAACAGGGCACGGGGCCCAATGCCCCGGGGCCCACAAATGTACGAGGCATTGGAGGAAGAGTATCCTCAAGCATCCACTCAGATGCTTCCCCGACACAATCCCTATTACCCATCCACTCCCTCGCCAGAGGAACAGGAGGAAATGCAGGATTAGACCTCTGTTCCACCGCCCGAATAGTGTTAACACCTGAAATGGGGGTTCAACTGATTCCCACAGGAGTCAGGGGACCTCTTCCCTCAGGGACTGTAGGACTTATTATCGGGCGAAGTTATGAGAGCTTATTAGGTTTGCAAGTGACCCCAGGCGTAATAAACTCAGACTATAAAGGGGAAATAAAAATAATGCTTAGCTCACCCCAAAGTATAAGTTCTATTAATCAGGGAGATAGAATTGCTCAGCTGCTCCTCCTTCCAAATTTACATAAGTCATTTAAAATGAATATGCCTCTAAATAGGAACAATAGAGGATTTTGTTCCACTGATTCGAAACCCATGGTTTGCTGGGTTCGGGACTGTACAAGGAGGCCTATGTGTAAAATAAGAATCCAAGGAATAGAAATGGAGGGTCTTATAGATACTGGAGCTGATTCTCCATCATTAATTTACGTCAATGGCCCAAACACTGGCCTCTACAAAAAGCTTCAACCAGTTTAAGAGGCTTGGGATATAATAACCTCCCAGAAAAAAGTGCGGTAATTTTAAAATGGGAGGATGATGAAGGATATAAAGGCACATTTCAGCCTTATGTTTTACCTAATCTACCGGTTACTTTATGGGGAAGAGATATTTTACAACAAATGGGAGTACACCTTGCAACCAAACCTGCAGGTGTTAAATGTAAAAACATACAGGGTAATCTTAACCCTAAAAGAAATCATCAAAAAGTACAGGGTAAACTTAACCCTAAAAGAAATCATTATCATATAGGAAAAAGACATTTTTCTTTGGGGCCACTGAGAAAATAATTTTGAAAATACCATGGCTTTCTGATAAGCCAGTGTGGGTCCCTCAGTGGCCCCTATCTAAAGAGAAATTACAAGCGGCCCACCTACTAGTTAAGGAACAATTAAAAGCAGGACATATAGAACATTCCACCTCTCCCTGGAATTCCCCCATATTTGTGATCAAGAAAAAATCAGGAAAATGGCGATTATTACATGATCTTAGACAAATTAATAAAACCATGCAAGTCATGGGCCCTACTCAACCTGGACTTCCGAATCCTATAGCTATTCCAAAAAATTTCCATGTTATTAGTCTTGATATAAAGGATTGCTTCTTTTCTATTCCCCTACATCCTCTGGATGTCCCCAGGTTTGCTTTTTCAGTTTCTTCTATTAACAATAATGGCCCTGATCAGAGATATCAATGGAAGGTTTTGCCGCAGGGAATGGCTAATAGCCCCACCATATGCCAAATATATGTGGAAAAGGCTATCCAACCCATTAAAAATAAATATCCAAACCTCATGTGTCTACATTACATGGATGATATTTTACTGGCCCACCCTAATCAAAAAATCTTATTGAATATATTCAGTGACATGGTAGAAAATTTTAAAAAATACGGATTATATATAGCAGAAGAAAAAGTTCAAACCAGATCTCCCATATTATATTTAGGATTTAAAATCATGGATACTTTTGTTAGACCCCAAAAAATTTTAATAAATAAAGAACATTTAACCACCCTCAATGATTTCCAAAAACTACTGGGAGACAATTATTGGCTTCGCCCTACACTAAACCTCACTACTGGCCAATTAAAACCTTTATTTGATATCCTTTGAGGGGCCCCTGATCCATCCTCATCGCGAACATTGACTCCTGATGCTAGGAAAGCTTTAAAGGTAGTAGAAAAAGCCATCGAAGGAGCTCATTGTGACAGATTTGATTTAACTCAACCGCTGATATTGATTATTATTTCTTCACAATATACACCGACAGGAGTATTTTGGCAACAAGGGCCTTTATTATGGATACATTTGCCTGTCTCTCCTAAAAGCATAATTGAGTCATATACCTCCATGGTGGCTAAACTTATTCTTCAAGGACTTAAAACTTCTACTAAAATATTTGGCATTCACCCTGCTACTATTATTACTCCCTATTCATCGTCACAGATTGAATATTTATGCTTCATTGATAATGACTGGGCTATAGCTAGATGCTCTACCTCTGCAAATTTTGATAATCACCTTCCTAAGTCTCCTATATTATCTTTTTGTATTAATCATCCTATTATATTTCCACAGGTAATAAAAAATCAACCTATTCCTAAGGCATTTAATGTATTTACAGATGGGTCCTCAAATGGTACTGCTGCAGTAGTCACTACAAAAGAAAATATGACTTACATAACTGCACACAAATCAGCTCAACTAGTGGAATTGGAAGCGGTGGTAAGAGCTCTGGAAAATTTTAGAGACCAGCCCATAAACATTTTTTCAGATAGCCACTATATTGTACAAGCCTTCCCAAATCAGAGTTAGCAGGACCAATAGCACCTCATACTCCAGCCTTTAAATTGTTTTATCAGATACAAAAACTTTTGTGGGCAAGAAAAGAACCTCTATTCGTAGGCCATATTAGAGCACATACTAATTTGCCTGGCCCCCTCCATGAAGGTAATCAAAAGGCAGATGAACTTACAAAAACAATATTTATACTTTCAGCACTACAACAAGCTACTTTATTTCATTCCCAGTTTCACGTAAACAGCACCACCTTGCAACGTAGGTTTAAAATCACAAAGGAGCAAGCCAGAACAATTGTAAAAGATTGTAAATCTTGTATGACACATTTGCCCAATCCTCATTTTGGTGTTAACCCTAGAGGATTAATGCCCAATCGTTTGTGGCAGATGGATGTTACTCATGAGCCAAGCTTTGGAAAATTGCAATTTATTTATGTAACCATAGATACATGCTCAGGCATGATTTTTGCTTCCTTACATTCCGGAGAAAAAGTTAAAGATGTCACATCTCATTGTTTACAAGCTTTTGCTGCATTGGGCATCCCCAAAATGCTTAAAACAGATAATGGTCCCGCTTATACGTCCTCATCTTTCAAACAGTTTTGCGCAAAATTCAACATATCCCATAAAACAGGCATCCCATACAATCCTCAGGGTCAGGGCATTATTGAAAGAGCAAACCGCACACTAAAAGTTATGTTGTTAAAACAGAAAGAAGGAAACTGGAAAAATCCTAAGGACAGACTGGCAGTTGCCCTGTTTACTTTAAATTTTTTAACTTTAGACTCTGATGGTTATTCTGCTGGAGACAGACATTGGAACCCACATCAACAACATAAAACTTTGGTTTACTGGAAAGATGTTCTTTCAGGTACATGGAAGGGTCTGGATCCAGTATTAATTTGGGGGAGAGAATCTGTTTGTGTCTTTCCAAAGCATGAATCCTCTCCAATATGGATACCATCTAGATTAATAAAGCAGGTACCACATCAAAAGGATCAAGATGAAGTTGTTGAGGAATCAAGATTAATAAAAAAGGTACAAAATCAAGAGGACCAAGATGAAGATATGGAATGATTCCCTTAAAAGAGTCCTTCAAAATATGTCACAACTTAAGTGTCATTCCTCCCGGCTGGGATGAAGAGATCTGTCTTTAGTGTGCACACAATTATATATATATTTTTTTTACTTTTTATATATGTGTTTATGTCTGTGTATTTGTCTAAATTTCATGTTAATGTGACGTCACAAATATATGTTTGTATGTGCATCTGTCCAGTGTGACATCAAAAATAACAAAGCGCTTGTGAATATATATATATATATGGATCCAAATAACTCTAATTCATTTAAGTTTAAGAGTATTCAAAATGGGTAAATAATTTAATAAGTGAAGGTACCTTCAATTTTGTTTTATAGGTGTCCCAGGGACTTCTCTTTAGCAAAAAATATGACTAGTGCTGTATAACCTGATATTTTGGTGTTTTGACATGAGGTTGCTTATTTGTTATTAACTTCATTTGTTTAATAAATGATTAATTTCAATTATTTCAACAGGTAAAGAACTGCTGTGTATGCAGAAACTCGAGAGTTCCAGCTAACAAATTATTTCTCCAAAGTGCTTTTAGTTTTTCTTTAATCTATCTTTAATGCAGTAATTACCCTCAGTCTTTCTTTGTTTTGTTCTAAATATGATATTTTGCCAGCTTATGTTTGTGGGAGCTCAGGCTGCAATGTGTGTGAGCAGAAATCAACTTATTTTTCCAATCTAATAATTCTATTTTTTAGTTTGACAACTCGCCTCTTGACTCAGTGCTGGAATAGCACTGCCTTTCCTTTAATAATTGATGCTTCAGTCTCTAGATAGCGGGCCCTGAAGATTTGCCGGTGGCATCGTCTAGACATAAAAAAGACGGCTGCTTCTACAGCTGCAGGGATCGCGGTCGCTGCAAGCATCCCTGCTGCTCAAATGTCAAACAACCTCACCAGCAGTGTGGCCTCTGCTCTGCATGCATGGGGCCTCCTAGATCTACGTGTTATAACAAGTGGACATTTTGATCTTTCATTGTTTGGGACTTCATGGGACAGTACCTTGCGGGTATTTGTTTAGAGAACTCACTGTGTTACTTGATAGAACTTAGGGCAGCTGATTTGTTTAAAGAATTTGATATGCTATGCAATTTGACTTGTCACCAAAAGGCTTGTCGCCTTAAAGCCGCAGCATCTCCTCCCAATTGGACGGCTGTTAGTCATCTTACACAATCGATCCTAAAGGGCTCCATTGGATGGCTGGTTAGCCAATGACGGGTAAGATCCCCAGAGGGGGACAAACTAAGACAGGCACAGTCGCACGGGACAGTCTCATGTGGCCGACATATCAACCTAAGACAGGAGTCAAGGGCACAGCCTTGATTATCCAATGACGGGAAAGAATGTTGGTTGCACATAGACGTCCTAGAGCATCCCCTCTTTTAAAACAAAAGGGGGAAATGCAGGAGCCCTGTTTGGGGAGATAGCTAAGATTGCGGTTGACTATGGGCCATAGACATTTTTGGGCATTGTCGCCTTCTGTAGTCTCACGGGACTTGGCCCAGGATCTCGAGAGATTTGAGCAATGACTCAGCAGATTGACATTTTTGGGCATTGTCGCCTTCCGTAGACTCATGGGACTTGGCCCAGGATCTCGAGAGATTTGAGGAGTGACTCAGCAGATCGAGCAAGCACCATTCCTGCTCGGGCGCATGGGATGAGACCAGAGAGAGAAAGGACAGGGTTATCGCTATTGTATAGATACATTGTAGTTTCTTGAAAGAGTACGTGGCTTGGTTTCTTGTGAGAGTGTGTATGTAGTGTTAGAAATTACAAGAGACAGAGACAGAAAGATTAAAGAATTTTTTCGTCTCCATCCTGTCTCCGGACTCCTTCCCGCGGTGCTGCCGTTCCAGGCTGCAATCCCTTTCCGGTGGCTAACAATTGTTCCCTTTTTGAGGCATACCCATTTTAAATGAATTATGTAAATTGGGAAGGAGAAGCAACTGAGCAATTCTATCTCCTTGATTAACAGAAGTTATACTTTGGGGTGAGCTAAGCATTATTTTTATTTCCCCTTTGTAGTCTGAGTTTATTACACCTGGGGTCACTTGCAAACCTAATAAGCTTTTAGGACTACGCCCGATAATAAGTCCTACAGTCCCTGAGGGAAGAGGTCCCCTGACTCCTGTGGGAATCAGTTGAACCCCCATTTCAGGTGTTAACACTATTCGGGCGGTGGAACAGAGGTATAATCCTGCATTTCCTCTTGTTCCTCTGGCGAGGGAGTGGATGGGTAGTAGGGATTGTGTCGGGGAAGCATCTGAGTGGATGCTTGAGGATACTCCTTCTGCAATGCCCCGTACATTTGTGGGCCCCGGGGTATTGGGCCCCGTGCCCCATTTTTTGAATTCCTGAACAAAGGATTTCCATGGATGTCAAATTTTGAATAGCATTTATTGGCCCAATGATTTCCCTTTTTACACCTGGGGCAGCGGCCTGGGGCACGGTATGAGCTTGATCTTATTTCTCTTTTGGGATTTTGCCTAGAATTGCCTGATTGATTATGATAATTTTGCCTGGAATATCCTGATTGATTATAATATCTACGTTTAGCCTTTGTGAAATTTCGAGAGGAAGCACCTCTCATTGAGGCTGCAATCACATTTCCTGTGACAAAGGCGCCATTTATATCTTTACATAGTTGTATATATACGGAAAGATCCTTTTTAGTTCTCCATGGCCTTATGGCTGCTTGGCACCATTTATTTGCATTTTCATAAGCTAATTGAACAACTAATGGCATAGCTTGGTCAACATCTGCAAACACACTACCTGCAGTTCTCAAAAGTCGATCAGCAAAGTCGGCATACGGCTCATTAGGTCCTTGAATCACTTTTGACAAGCTACCTTGTAGATCCCCAGGTCCTTGTACAGTTTTCCATGCCTCTAAGGCAGCTGCATTTATCTGAGCATATATATCTGGGTCATAATCTGTTTGAGCCTGTAAGTCTGCGAATTGCCCTTCTCCTGTGAGCATGTCTATATTATAGTTTTCAAACCCTGCAGCCGCGTTTCTTTTAGCCGTTTCTATACAAAGTTCTTGGAATTGCGATCGCCAAACCAAGAATTGCCCCCCGCTTAATGTTGCTTTACATAGACTTTTCCAGTCTGAGGGGGTTAAGCTAAAGGTGTTAAGGGACTCCAGCATACTCAACGTGAAAGGAGCTTGGGGCCCATAAGTCATTACTGCCTCTTTGAGATTTTTTATTGTTTTGAAATCTACTGACTGATGGACACTCTGTCCATTTTTCTTTTCAAATGCTGGCGGTTCTCAATGTATCTGTGAGTTGTCCTCGAGAGTGCATAAGCGATCAGAAAGACTTTTTATTTCTGTTTCTAGGGTATGCAAATGCCTAGTAATACCCTTCATATTTTCTGTAATGGATTCCACCCATGGGGGAGTAGAGGACACAAGTGACTCCTCTGCCTGACGGGCCTTTTCCTCGGTCTTATTTAGTTTCTTTTTCCTCATTTTGTCAGGATCACTTTTACTAGATTCCTCACCACTGCTAATTTCACTGACAGCGATATCCTGAGGCCCAGGTTCCAGTGAGAGCAAGTATCCTTCAGCTTTCGCCAATAACTCCCGAATAGCTTTAATAGCTTGGATTTTTGTCATTTTTGGGTCTCTTCTAATATTCTCTTTACTGGTCTCAGTTGGCCCAGTGGAATCTACACTTTTTTGATCACTTTCACTTTTGTCTATATCCTCCTCACTGAGAACAGAGTCAGGTATATCAAGGAGTCTTTGCATAGCCTCTATCACTTGGGATTTAGTTATATTCGAACCCATCTTTAGAGACCTTTCAGTTCTTACCTGTCCGCTCCGAAGTTCCCCGTATGGGCCGCCACCTGTTGCCGCCTGAAGCGCTTGGAGCAACGGAGCCGCGGGAAGAACTTCAGAAGCAAACTGGAGACAAACAGCTTTTTATTCTGATAACTTTCCTCTCTGGTTCTAACAACAACTAACACACGCCAAACACACCACTAAAATGGCGCTGACCCGATCAGCAATTTCGGCCAAGTCACTCGAGATCCCGCAACAAATCCCGTGAGACTACGGGTGGCGACAATGGCCAAATCTCCACGGCTCATAGTCAACTGCAATTCAAGACAATCCCCAAACAGGGCTCCTGCAATGAACTCAAGGGAGGCAACAAATTCTCACGAGTCACCTGAGAAGGCCGAACACTGTAAGCGTCTACTGACGGTTGCATGCATTTTCACCATCTTCTCCTTATCACCCATGAAGGCGTGACATTTCCCAGCGATGTGACATATGCTTCCACTCCAAAACTAATCTCAAGTCATTATGCATGCTTATACATTTATGCACATTTCAGTCTTATACTCGATAAGTGACCACATCCTTTACACAGGTGTATCATTAGCCAGCAGATTTATTTCCTTAATTATTTTGATTGTCCTTCACAGACATTTTTTCTTTGTTCTTTCTCCTTGTCAATTGATTGTTTTAATTAAAATCAACTTGCCCAGTCCTGAGTGACTTCACAGGAGCACAATGAAAATAAAACTGATAGATAGATATGCAGAATAAAAAAAATGAAAAACAAAAAAAAACAGTGCCAAGTTTAAAGACCTACACATTTCTACCTATCTGATCTCAACAATGGCATAGATTTGGCCTCCCTAATGATCCCAGTGATACATTTGAAAAGATCTTGCCACCAGCTCTACCTGAAAACCAGTTTCCAAATGGAGTTTTGACTCTGGGTTCGTATGTTGTTCTTGGGGCTTGGACACAGATGCTGATGCGGTCTTGTGCCACCTACAATGGTTCTGTTTGGTCTGATCTACACTGACCCTGAATGGCTTAGAGCACTACCACATGATGACTTCAAACTAAGCCTTGTTGCATCTCTCCCAATGAGCCTGGACAAGAACAAAGTGTGTCAAAGCACCTTCATTATCCCTTTGACAGTGTCCCTCAGGTCAAGTGCACAGAGCTTAGCACCAAGGCTCAGTGCCAGGACTTATTGTGGAAGCAAATTCGGTCTCTCCTGGTCTGCTCTGGGCCCCAATATCCAGGATTCAGGCTGAGGAATCACCACGACTCAGTTCTCCCTCAGGGCCCTGGGAAAAGACAGGGAGGTCTACAGGGAATCCCAGGCCTCTTGCAACTCATTTTAGAAAGGCCAGATCTACACAACAACCAGCACTACTATTATACTAGGCCTCAATGGAGCACAACATTGAAGGCTTTTCCCACGAAGGCCCAAGAACTACATTAGTGCCCCAAGGTGCTCATTCTAGGCCACTTCCCCCGCCCTTCCTGTGTGAAAAAAACGCCATTCGCAAACAGAGACCCAAAAAAGCGTGACTGGCTGGTATGTTGCCCTCTGAGTGACCCCGCTCTTCAGGATACCTTTATTTTTTTGAAATATGGATTGTAAATTTCAAATACTTCTTGATTTTCAAGTGGGATCACAACATCTTGCATGTTGGCCACAATTGCCTCCAACATGAGAACTTTTTATCTCAAACTACATCAAAGGACCCCTTTCATTTCTAATTCAGAAACCACTCTGGGGCCGGAATGCACTCTAAGTTCATTAGCACGTGGTCTTGGTGGAACTTCATTCTCTACTAATCATGTCCATTCAGGTGGGCCTTATTTCCTCTTGAAGGCTCTCTTGCACCCTGATTATTTGAGGATAAATCCCTTGGATGAAGAAAACAACTCAGGAAATTTCTGACCCTAGAGCAGGTCTTTTCCAAGCAGCTAGTCACCCATCTATGTTATCAGTGACCTGGCCATGCGTCAAGTCCAGAAGCGATGCCAGCAAGTATTGATTTCACATTTCATGAACTCAAGGGAGGCAACAAATTCTCACGAGTCACCTGAGGAGGCCGAAGAGTGTAAGCGTCTACTGACGATTGCATGAATTTTCACCTTCTTCTCCTTATCAGTCATGAAGGCGTGACATTTCCCAGTGAAGTGACATATGCTTCCACTCCAAAACTAATCTCAAGTCACTATGCATGCTTATACTTTTATGCACATTTCAGTCTTATACACGATAAGTGACCACATCCTTTACACAGGTTTATGATAAAGGCGATACTTTTATCCTCCAAAAAGACTTCAAAACTAATTTCACCCCATGTTTGGTTCCCGGGACACCGAGAGATACTCCAAAACATTTCAAATCGCTACATGACATGTACACAAGTAAATGCTAAAAAGAACCATCTTCCACAGGAAAACAGAAGTCAAGGTAATGTACCTGGTAAATTTTAGAAATTAGACTTTACTAAAATTAAACCAGAACTATATAGATATAAATACTTGTTAGTCTTTGTTGAAACTGTCTCAGGTAGAAGCCTTTCCTACTCAAACAAAAACAGCACAAATAATAGTTAAAAAAAAAACTAATAACTAAAATTTTTCCTAAATTTGGCCTTCCTCTAACTTTGGGGTCTGACAATGGCCCGGCCTTCACAGCCAAATTATCTCAATTAATTTCAAGAGCCCTAAATATAAACTAGAAATTACATTATATATACCATCCTCAAAGTTCAAGAAAGATAAAAAAGATAAATAAAACATTAAAAAAAACTTTGACTAAATTAATACTTGAGACTGGTTGTAACTGGGTTGATCTCCTACCTTTTGCTCTCTTAAGGGCCCGTTGCACTCCTTACCGGGAAAAATTTACCTCTTATGAAATAATTTATGGGCGGCCACCGCCTTTAGTTCCCAGAGTACACCAAGATCTGGTGAGAGACATTCCAATCTCAAAAACACTCAAAGGGCTACAATTAATCATAAATAAGATCTTTCCCCAGGTCCAGGCTGCTCAGCCCGTTGGACACAGACTGCCCGATCATTTATTCCAACCAGGCGATGCTGTGCTGATACGACGTTTGAAAACTAACAGCCTTGAACCCAGGTGAAAGGGCCCTTACATCGTGATTCTCCGCACTCCTACTGCCGTCAAAGTTGCTAGTATTCCTGCCTAGATCCATCACTCACAACTAAAAAAGACACCTACAGAAACCACGGAGGAAAAACCCACTGGAAGAGAATCTAGCAGCCAGAGGTGGAAAGTGACTGAGCGAGGGCCTTTTAAAGTTAAAATTACTAAGGTTTAATATTTTGACACTAGATTCTTATTGCTTTCCCTGTTATTATAAGCATTATGCTAATAATTTTTGCCTGTTGGAGTATACATGTATCCTTGGGTTTTAGCTATGCTGGCCTCAACAAACCTTGTACCCCGTCTGTAGCCCAAGAAGGACCTGCTATTGCAGAATCTCCACTAATACTAAATTGTACTTACTCTTCTCAAGATCCAGTAATTGGCCCTATCAAATGGTATAAAGATAATCAAGAAATTTTTAGTCAGATATTCAAAGAGAGTCCATGGAGAAATCTTACAGACCAATCTCGAAGAGATAATATAAATTTTAAAATCTATAAATACTCTGCTCACCCTCAAGATTCAAGACAATATTCCTGTACTAAGCTAAAAAAAGGGGCCCCAATAGATACTGTTTATTCAAAAGCTACTTTACAGGTAGATGTTTCTGTGAGTCCCCTAAATTCTGTAACTACTCAAAATTTTTAGTTACAATTGGCTGTTGACACTATGGACAAAAGTTCCTTCTGTGTACAAGAAGAAAACTCCATCCATCAATTGCTAGCTAACAATCTTATGGGTCTATCTATAAAATATACTGACTATGTTAAAGTCACTGGTGATAGAGCAACGCAACAAGACTGGCCAGTATACCATGCAGAGCCAGCTTTGCCAGCTTCACTGGTTATTCAAAAACATTGTTTATACATAGATTGCATCCTTCCCCGATCCCCCCCCCAATTGTTCTATTGAGCAAAATATCTCCCTACCCAATGGCAAACGACTGCCAACAGGATGGGTTTTTCTCTGTAATAAAGCAACTTTCCAGGCTTTGCCTACAGACTTTTCTGGGATCTATTCTATTAGACAGATCTTTCCTTTACTGCCATCTCTGACAGCTCCCCACCAAATGGCCCAAAGTCTGCCCTCCAACTGCGATGACAATTTAATCCTCCTAGACCCACTAGACACTGCAATTACAGCAGCCTTTCTTTTGCCACTTCCGGGTCTAGTTGTAAAAATACAAAGAGAAATCACAAAATTAGCCTATAATTTTAGCAAAACAGCTAACCTTACTGCACAAGTTTTGACAGAAATTAATCAAAAGATGAAAAAACTTCAAACCTCAATGTTACAAAATAGAGCGGTTATTAATTTTCTTTTATTAAAACATCACTTGGGTTGCCAACAATTCCCAGACATGTGCTGTTTTAATGTTACAGATTATTCTAACGTTATCCAACAACAGATAGATGAGATAAGACAGGAGATTAACAAAATTAAAACGAGTAATTATTGGTTAAGCTTGGGAAATTAGTTTCCATGGTTAACTTCTCTCTTAGGTCCTATAATTTGTATCCTTCTCTTACTAGTTATTGTCCCATGTGTTATTAACTATATGCTCCAGTTTATTAAGCTGCAATTTAATTCTATTATGTACCATCGATAAAATTAGCCTATACAATTACTCCTTTTCAAAGATTTAAAAAGTAAAAAAAAAAAAAAAAAAAAAAGAGGGGGGAATGATAAACCAGCCTAATTCCATCTTAAGACTGGGAGCCATCCTGTCAAAAAGTTATGAAAAGCCCACTTCAGTTTTCTATGAAAACTTTCTTCAGTTTTTTAGAAAGAAAACTTTAGAAAGAAAACTTTCTATGAAAACTTTCTTCAGTTTTTTAGAAAGAAAACTTTCTTTCAGTTTTCTATGAAAACTTTCTTCAGTTTTCTATTATTTGGCTTGAGCTTATTGTCTGGCATTCATTCCCAGGCCTTGAGCTTGCTCAGGCCTGGCTGTCCTTGACCAGATAACAACTCTCTCTCTCTCTCAAACTAACGGTGCCTCATAAACTTTTGATGTGGGGTTTAACTATTACTCCCCTTTTTTTCTTGAAATACAATGCCATGTAGATATTAATTTGCTACTTGCTTTAAATTACACATGTCTGACCTTGTTAGCTGTAAGTTCCCAAGATTTTCTGTAACTCTTTAAACTATAAAAACCTTGTCTTCCCAGGAAGCAGGGCTGACCTCAAGCACAGTGTTTGAAAGGGGCAGCCCTGGCCAGCTCTCTTTATATGTATACAATATAAACTTACTTTAATCTAAAATTAGAGTTAGTGGTCTTTTCTTTGCGTCTTAGATCAACAGTTTATCATTAGCTAGCAGATTTAATTCCCTAATTATTTTGATTGACCTTCACAGTCCTTTTTTTTGGTTCTTTCTCCTTGTCAATTGATTGTTTTAATTAAAATCAACTTGCACAGTCCTGAGTGACTTCACAGGAGCACATTGAAAATAAAACTGATAGATAGATATGCAGAATAAAAAAATGAAAAACAACAAAACAGTGCCAACTTTGAAGACCTACACATTTCTACCTATCTGTTCTCAACAATTGCATAGATTTGGCCTCCCTAATGATCCCCGTGATAAATTTGAAAGGATCTTGCCACCAGCTCTACCAGAAACCGGTTTCCAAATGCAGTTTTGACTCTGGGTCACATACGTTGTCCTTGGGGCTTGGAACACAGATGCTGATGTGGTCTTGTGCCACCTACAATGGTTCTGTTTGGGCTGTTCTACTTTGACCCTGAATGGCTTAGACCACTACCACATGATGACTTCAAACTAAGCCTTGTTGCATCTTTCCCCAATGAGCCTGGACAAGAACAAAGTGTGTCAAAGCACCTTCATTTTCCCTTTGACAGTGACCCTCAGGTCATGTGCACAGAGCTTAGCACCAAGGCTCAGTGCCAGGGCTTATTGTGGAAGCAAATTCGGTCTCTCCTGGTCTGCTCTGGGCCCCAATGTCCAGGATTCAGGCTGAGGAATCACCACTACTCAGGTCTCCCGCAGGGCCCTGGTAAAAGACAGGGAGGTCTACAGGGCATCCCAGGCCTCTTCCAACTCATTTTAGAAAGGCCAGATCTACACAACAACCAGTACCACTTTCATACTAGGCCTCAATGGAGCACAGCATTGAAGGCTTTTCCCAAGAAGGCCCAAGAACTACATTAGGGCCCCAAGGTGCTCATTCTAGGCTTCCTCCCGCGCCCCTTCCTGTGTGAAAAAAACGCCATTCACAAACAGAGACCCAACAAAGCGTGACTGGCTGGTATGTTGCCCTCTGAGTGACCCCGCTCTCCGGGATACCTTTATTTTTTTGAAATATGGATTGTAAATTTGAAATACTTCTTGATTTTCAAGTGGGATCACAACATCTTGCATGGTGGCCACAATTGCGTTCAAATTGAGAACTTTTTATCTCAAACTACATCAAAGGACGCCTTTCATTTCTAATTCAGAAACCACTCTGGGGCCGGAATGCACTCTAAGTTCATTAGAACCTGGTCTTGGTGGAACTTCATTCTCTTCTAATCATGTCCATTCAGGTGGGGCTTATTTCCTCTTGAAGGCTCTGTTGTACCCTGAGTATCTGAGGATAAATCCCTTGGATGAATAAGACAACTCAGGAAACTTCTGACCCTAGGTCTTTTCCAAGCAGCTAGACACTTATGTATGTGATCAGTGACCTGGCCATGCATCAAGTCCAGAAGGGATGCCAGCAAGTATTGATTTCACATTTTGTGAACTCAAGGGAGGCAACAAATTCTCACGAGTCACCTGAGAAGGCCGAACACTGTAAGCGTCTACTGACGGTTGCATGCATTTTCACCTTCTTCTCCTTATCACCAATGAAGGTGTGACATTTCCCAGCGATGTGACATATGCTTCCACTCCAAAACTAATCTCAAGTCACTACGCATGCTTATACTTATATGCACATTTCAGTCTTATATTCGATAAGTGACCACATCCTTTACACAGGTGTATCATTAGCCAGCAGATTTATTTCCTTAATTATTTTGATTGTCCTTCACAGACCTTTTTTCTTTGATCTTTCTCCTTGTCAATTGATTGTTTTAATTAAAATCAACTTGCCCAGTCCTGAGTGACTTCACAGGAGCACATTGAAAATAAAACTGATAGATAGATAAGCAGAATAAAAAAATAAAAAAAAACAAAAAAACAGTGCCAACTTTAAAGACCTACACATTTCTACCTATCTGATCTCAACAATGGCATAGATTTGGCCTCCCTAATGATCCCGGTGATACATTTGAAAGGATCTTGCCACCAGCTCTACCTGAAAACCGGTTTCCAAATGGAGTTTTGACTCTGGGTTCGTATGTTGTTCTTGGGGCTTGGACACAGATGCTGATGCGATCTTGTGCCACTTACAATGGTTCTGTTTGGTCTGTTCTACTTTGACCCTGAATGGCTTAGACCACTACCACATGATGACTTCAAACTAAGCCTTGTTGCATCTCTCCCCAATGAGCCTGGACAAGAACAAAGTGTGTCAAAGCACCTTCATTATCCCTTTGACAGTGTCCCTCAGGTCAAGTGCACAGAGATTAGCACCAAGGCTCAGTGCCAGGACTTATTGTGGAAGCAAATTCGGTCTCTCCTGGTCTGATCTGGGCCCCAAAATCCAGGATTCAGGCTAAGGAATCACCACGACTCAGTTCTCCCTCAGGGCCCTGGGAAAAGACAGGGAGGTCTACAGGGCATCCCAGGCCTCTTGCAACTCATTTTAGAAAGGCCAGATCTACACAACAACCAGTACTACTTTTATACTAGGCCTCAATGGAGCATAGCATTGAGGGCTTTACCAAAAGGCCCAAGAACTACCTTATTGCCCCAATGCGCTCATTCTAGGCTGCTTCCCCCGCTCTTCCTTTGTGAAAAAAGCGCCATTCGCAAACAGAGACCCAAAAAAGCCTGAATGGCTGGTTTGTTGCCCTCTGAGTGACACCGCTCTCCAGGATACCTTTATTTTTTTGAAATATGGATTGTAAATTTCAAATACTTCTTGATTTTCAAGTGGGATCCCAACATCTTGCATGTTGGCCACAATTGCCTCCAACTTGATAACATTTTATTTCAAACTACATCAAAGGACCCCTTTCATTTCTAATTCAGAATACACTCTGGGGCCAAAATGCACTCTAAGTTCATTAGCACCTGGTCTTGGTGGAACTTCATTCTCTAATAATCATGTCCATTCAGGTCGGGCTTATTTTTTCTTGAAGCCTCTGTTGTACCCTGAGTATCTGAGGATAAATCCCTTGGATGGAAAAGAGAACTCAGGAAACTTCTCACCCTAGAGCATGTCTTTTCCAAGCAGCTAGTCACCCATCTATGTGAACAGTGACCTGGCCATGCATCCAGTATAGAAGGGATGCCAGCAAGTATTGATTTCACATTTCGTGAACTCAAGGGAGGCAACAAATTCTCACGAGTCACCTGAGGAGGCCGAAGACTGTAAGTGTCTACTGATGGTTGCATGCATTTTACCTTCTTCTCCTTATCACCCATGAAGGCGTGACATTTCCCAGTAACGTGACATATGCTTCCACTCCAAAACTAATCTCAAGTCACTATGCATGCATATACTTTTATGCACATTTTAGTCTTCTACACCATAAGTGACCACATCCTTTACACAGGTATATCATTAGCCAGCAGATTTATTTCCTTAAGTATTTTGATTGTCTTTCACAGACCATTTCTCTTGGTTCTTTCTCCTTGTCAATTGATTGTTTTAATTAAAATCAACTTGCCAAGTCTTGAGTATCTTCACAGGAGCACATTGAAAATAAAACTCAGAGATAGATATGCAGAATAAAAAAATGAAAAACAAAAAAACAGTGCCAACTTTTTTTTATTTATTTACTTATTCATCATGCACAAGTATAGTATCTTTTTACATACAACTGCTTGTATACAAAGTATATAATTACCATTCAGATCTTCAATCATGCGTTTAGGATAATGATATCCATCTCATCACAACTTTAAAAACCTACACATTTCTACCTATTTGTTCTCAACAATTGCGTAGATTTGGCCTCCCTAATGATCCCAGTGATACATTTGAAATGATCTTGCCACCAGCTCTCCCAGAAAAATGGTTTCCAAATGTAGATTTGACTCTGGGTCATGTATGTATTTCCATGGGCTGGGACACAGATGCTGATGTGGTCCTGGGCCACCTACAATGGTTCTGATTGGACTCTTCTACTTTGACCCTGAATGGCTTAGAGCACTACCACATGATGACTTCAAACTAAGCCTTGTTGCATTTTTTCCCAATGAGCCTGGACAAAAACAAAGTGTGTCAAAACACCTTCATTATTTCTTTGACAGTGACCCTCAGGTCAAGTGCACAGAGCTTAACACCAAGGCTCAGTGCCAGGACTTATTGTGGAAGCAAATTCGGTCTCTCCTGGTCTGCTCTGGGCCCCAATATCCAGGATTCAGGCTGACGAATCACCAGGACTCAGTTCTCCCTCAGGGCCCTGGGAAAAGACAGGGAGGTCTACAGGGCATCCCAGGCCTCTTGCAACTCATTTTAGAAAGGCCAGATCTACACAAGAACCAGTACCACTTTCATACTAGGCCTCAATGGAGCACAGCATTGAAGGCTTTTCCCAAGAAGGCCCAAGAACTACATTAGTGCCCCAAGGCGCTCATTCTAGGCTTCTTCCCCCGCCCTTCCTGTGTGAAAAAAATGCAATTCGCAAACAGAGACCCAAAGAAGCCTGACTGGCTGGTTTGTTGCCCTCTGAGTGACCCCGCTCTCCAGGATACCTTTATTTTTTTGAAATATGGATTGTAAATTTCAAATACTTCTTGATTTTCAAGTGGGATCACAACATTTTGCACGTTGGCCACAATTGCCTCCAACATGAAAACTTTTTATCTCAAATTAAATGAAAGGACCCCTTTCATTTCTAATTCAGAAACCACTCTGAACCCGGAATGCACTCTAAGTTCTTTAGCACCTGGTCTTGGTGGAACTTCATTCTCTACTTTGTGAGTTTGACTCTAATGAGCTACCAAGCGATTCTGCCTTCAGGTACTTGATCCAGGGCAGAAGACGAGTGTGCTCTTGTGAACGAAAGTGCATTCCTACGTTTTCCAAGTCTAGCAAATACCATTGTGGAGCTCTTGTGAGAAAACGTACTTTCCTACGTTTTCCAAGTCCTAGCTAAAACAATTGTGGAATTGGACTAACAGGTGTTTTAAGCCAAATTTGCCTAATCACTAATCATCCAGGAAGCGCTACACAAAACACCCGTGATGGTAGAATGACCAATGTTGGGGAGTCATGAGGGGATCCTGAGAGAACCATTTTGTAGGAGTTTCATTGAAATACACACAAGAACGTTGTGCCCAGAAGCGAAGAAACATGCAATTATTTCCAGGTCACGAGAACGCTTTTTCTGGGAGTTTGACTCTATGGCGCTCCTATGCAATTCTGCTTCGAGTGGCTTGAACCAGGGCTGAAGAAGTGTGTTCTCCCATGAAAGTAACGGCTTTCTAGAGGATTCAAGGTTCTAGCATAAACCAGTGTTGATTTGGATTAATAGGCAATTTCAGTCAAATTTGCCTATTCAGAGTAAATATCCAAAGGGCTATAAACACAATGCCCGTGATGGTGGAATAACCAAACATGGGGAGCCATGATGGGCTCATGAGAAAATCATTTTACCAGAGTTTCATTGAAATACACTAAGAAACCTCGTGCCCAGGGCTACGACACATGCAGTTATTTCCAGATTGTTAGAACGCTTTTATTGTGAGTTTGAATCTAATGAGCTACCAAGCGATTCTGCCTTCAGATACTTGATCCTGGGCAGAAGCCAAGTGTGCTCTTGTGAAAGAAAGTGCATTCCCACGTTTTCCAAGTTCTATCATAAACCATTGTGGAGTTGGACTAACAGGTGTTTTCAGCCAAATTCGCCTAATCACTAATCATCCAGAAAGCGCTACACAAAACACTCGTGATGGTAGAAGGACCAATTTTTAGGAGTCATGACAGTATCCTGAGAGAATCATTTAACCAGAGTTTCATTGAAATACACACAAGAACTTTGTGCCCAGTAGCGAAGAAACATGCAATTATTTCCAGGTCACTAGAACACTTTTTCTGGAAGTTTGACTCAATGGTGTTCATATACAATTCTGCTTCAAATGATTTGAACCAGGGCTGAAGAAGTGTGTTCTCCCATGAAAGTAACTGCTTTCCTGAGGTTTCAAGTTCCTAGCATAAACCATTGTTGATTTGTCTTAGGCGTTTTCAAGCAAATTCGGCTAATCAGGGTAAATATCCAAAGGGCTATAAACAGAACGCCCGTGATGGTGGAATGACCAAACTTGGGGAGCAATGAGGGGCTCTTGAGAGAATCATTTTACCAGAGTTAAACTAAAATACATTAGGAAGCCTTGTGCATAGGAGCTACGACACATGCAGTTATGGCCAGGTCTCTAGAACGCTTTTTCGATGAGTTTGAATCTAATGAGCTACAAATCGATTCTGCTTTGAGATAATTGAACCAGGGCAGAAGCCCAGTGTGCTCTTGTGAGAAAACGTACTTTCCTTCGTTTTCCAAGGCCTAGCTAAAACCATTGTGGAATTGGACTAAAAAGTGTTTTCAGCCATATTCGCCTAATCACGTAAACATCCAGGAAGCGCTACACAAAACACGCGTGATGGTAGAATGACCAAACACGGGGAGTCATGAGGGGATCCTGAGAGAAACATTTTGTAGGAGTTTCATTGAAATACACACAAGAACCTTTTGCCCAGAAGCGAAGAAACACACAATTATATCCAGGTCACTAAAACGCTTTTTCTGGGAGTTTGAATCTAGGGTGCTCATATGCAACTCTGCTTCAAGTGATTTGAACCAGGGGTGAAGAAGTGTGTTCTCCCATGAAAGCAACTGCTTTCCTGAGGTTTCAAGTTCCTAGCATAAACCATTGTTGATTTGTATTAACAGGCGTTTTCAGGCAAATTCGCCTAATCAGGGTAAAATATTCAAAGGACTATAAACAGAACGTCCGTGATGGTGGAATGACCAAACTGGGGGAGCAATGAGGGGCTCTTGAGAGAATCATTTTACCAGAGATAAACTATAATGCACTAGGAAACCTCGTGCATAGGATCTACGACACATGCCGTTATCTCCATGTCTCTAGAACGCTTTTTCGATGAGTTTGAATCTATTGAGCTACCAAGCGATTCTGCTTTCAGATACTTGATACAGGGCAGAAGCTGAGTGTGCTCCTGTGAAAGAAAGTACTTTCCTAAGTTTTCCAAGTCCTAGCATAAACCATTGTGGAGTTGGACTAACAGGTGTTTTCAGCCAAATTCGCCTAATCACTAATCATCCAGGAAGCGCTACACAAAACACTCGTGATGGTAGAAGGACCAATCTTTAGGAGTCATGAGGGTATCCTGAGAGAATCATTTAACCAGAGTTTCATTGAAATACACACAAGAACGTTGTGCCCAGAAGCGAAGAAACATGCAATTATTTCTGGGTCACTAGAACGCTTTTTCTGGGAGTTTGAATCTATGGTGCTCATATGCAAATCTGCTTCGAGTGATTTGAACCAGGGCTGAAGAAGTGTGTTCTCCCATGAAAGTAACTGCTTTCCTGAGGTTTCAAGTTCCTACCATAAACCATTGTTGATTTGTCTTAACAGGCGTTTTCAAGCAAATTTGCCTAATCAGGGTAAATATCCAAAGGGCTATAAACAGAATGCCCGTGATGGTGGAATGACCAAACTTGGGGAGCCATGAGGGGCTCTTGAGAGAATCATTTTAACAGAGATAAACTAAAATACACTAGGAAACCTCGTGCATAGGAGCTACGACACATGCCATTATGTCCAGGTCTTTAGAACGCTTTTTCGACGAGTTTGAATCTAATGAGCTACAAAGCGATTCTGCTTTGAGATAATTGAACCAGGGCAGAAGCTCAGTGTGCTCTTGTGAGAAAACGTACTTTCCTACGTTTTCCAAGTCCTAGCATAAACCATTGTGGAGTTGGACTAAGAGGTGTTTTCAGCCATATTCTCCTAATCACGTAAATATCCAGGAAGCGCTACACAAAACACCCGTGATGGTAGAATGACCAAACACGGGGAGTCATGAGGGGATCCTGAGAGATCCATTTGGTAGGTGCTTCATTGAAATACACACAAGAACCTTGTGCCCAGAAGTGAAGAAACATGCAATTATTTCCAGGTCACTAAAACGCTTTTTCTGTGGGTTTGAATCTATGGCGCTTATATGCAATTCTGCTTCGAATTACTTGAACAGGGCTGAAGAAGTGTGTTGTCCCATGAAAATAACTGGTTTCCTGAGGTTTCAAGGTCCTAGCATAAACCAGTGTTCATTTGGATTATCAGGCATTTTCAGGCAATTTCGGCTAATCAAGGTAAATATCCAGAGGGATTTAAAGGGAACACTTGTGATGGTGGGATGACTAAACATGGCGAGCCATGACGAGCTCATGAGGGAAACATGTTACCAGAGTTTCTTTGAAATACACAGAGAAACCTCGTGCCCGGGTGCTAAGACACATGCAGTTATTTTCAGGTCGCTAGAACGCTTTTTCTGTGAGTTTGAATCTATTGAGCTAGCCAGCGATTCTGCTTTCAGATACTTGAACCAGGGCAGAAGGCGAGTGTGCTCTTGTGAAAGAAAGTACTTTCCTAATTTTTGTAAGTCCTAGCATAAACCATTGTGGAGTTGGACTAACAGGTGTTTTCAGCCAAATTCGCCTAATCACGGTAAACATCCAAGAAGCTCCACACAAAACACCCGTGATGTTAGAATGACCAAACTTGGGGATTCATGAGGGTATCCTGAGAGGATCATTTTACCAGAGTTTCATTGAAATACACACAAGAACCTTGTGCCCAGAAGCGAAGAAACATGCAATTATTTCCAGGTCACGAGAACGCTTTCTCTGGGAGTTTGACTCTATGGCGCTCATATGCAATTCTGCTTCGAGTTACTTGAACCAGGGCTGAGGAAGTGTGTTCTCCCATGAAAGTAACTGCTTTCCTGAGGATTCAAGGTTCTAGCATAAACCAGTGTTGATTTGGATTAACAGGCATTTTCAGGCACATTTGCCTATTCAGAGTAAATATCCAAAGGGCTATAAACAGAATGCCCGTGATGGTGGAATGACCAAACTTGGGGAGCCATGAGGGGCTCATGAGAGAATCATTTTACCAGAGTTTCATTGAAATACACTAAGAAACCTCGTGCCCAGGAGATACGACACATGCAGTTATTTCCAGATTGTTAGAACGCTTTTATTGTGAGTTTGAATCTAATGAGCTACCAAGCGATTCTGCCTTCAGATACTTGATCCAGGACAGAAGCCGAGTGTGCTCTTGTGAAAGAAAGTGCATTCCTACGTTTTCCAAGTTCTATCATAAACCATTGTGGAGTTGGACTAACAGGTGTTTTCAGCCAAATTAGCCTAATCACTAATCATCCAGGAAGCGCTACACAAAACACCCGTGATGGTAGAATGATGAAACTTGGGGAGTCATGAGGGGATCTTGAGAGAATCATTTTACCAGAGTTTCATTGAAATACTCACAAGAACCTTGTGCCCATAAGCGAAGAAACATGCAATTATTTCCAGGTCACTAGAACGCTTTTTCTGTGAGTTTGAATCTATGGCGCTTATATGCAATTCTGCTTCGAATTACTTAAACAGGGCTGAAGAAGTGTGTTGTCCCATGAAAATAACTGGTTTCCTGAGGTTTCAAGGTCCTAGCATAAACCAGTGTTCATTTGGATTATCAGGCATTTTCAGGCAATTTCGGCTAATCAAGGAAAATATCCAGAGGGCTTTAAAGAGAACACCCGTGTTGGTGGGATGACTAAACATGGCGAGCCATGACGAGCTCTTGAGAGAAACATTTTACCAGAATTTCATTGAAATACACAGAGAAACCTCGTGCCCGGGTGCTAAGACACATGCAGTTATTTTCAGGTCGCTAGCTAGAACGCTTTTTCTGTGAGTTTGAATCTATTGAGCTAGCCAGCGATTCTGCTTTCAGATACTTGAACCAGGGCAGAAGGCGAGTGTGCTCTTGTGAAAGAAAGTACTTTCCTACGTTTTCCAAGTCCTAGCTTAAACCATTGTGGAATTGGACTAAGAGGTGTTTTCAGCCATATTCGCCTAATCACGTAAACATTCAGGAAGCGCTACACAAAACACCCGTAATGGTAGAATGACCAAACACGGGGAGTCATGAGGGGATCTTGAGAGAACCATTTTGTAGGAGTTTCATTGAAATACACACAAGAACGTTGTGCCCAGAAGCGAAGAAACATGCAATTATTTCCAGGTCACGAGAATGCTTTCTCTGGGACTTTGACTCTATGGCGCTCATATGCAATTCTGCTTCGAGATACTTGAACCAGGGCTGAAGAAGTGTGTTCTCCCATGAAAGTAACTGCTTTCCTGAGGATTCAAGGTTCTAGCATAAACCAGCGTTGATTTGGATTAACAGGCATTTTCGGGCATATTTGCCTATTCAGAGTAAATATCCAAAGGGCTATAAACAGAATGCCCATGATGGTGGAATGACCAAACTTGGGGAGCCATGAGGGGCTCATGAGAGAATCATTTTACCAGAGTTTCATTGAAATACACTAAGAAACCTCGTGCCCAGGAGCTACGACACATGCAGTTATTTCCAGATTGTTAGAAAGCTTTTATTGTGAGTTTGAATCTAATGAGCTACCAAGCGATTCTGCCTTCAGATACTTGATCCAGGGCAGAAGCCGAGTGTGCTCTTGTGAAAGAAAGTGCATTCCTACGTTTTCCAAGTTCTATCATAAACGAATGTGGAGTTGGACTAACAGGTGTTTTCAGCCAAATTCGCCTAATCACTAATCATCCAGGAAGCGCTACACAAAACACCCGTGATGGTAGAATGCCCAATCTTGTGGAGTCATGAGGGTATCCTGAGAGAATCATTTAACCAGAGTTTCATTGAAATACACACAAGAACGTTGTGCCCAGAAGCGAAGAAACATGCAATTATTTCTGGGTCACTAGAACGCTTTTTCTGGGAGTTTGACTCTATGGCGCTCATATGCAAATCTGCTTCGAGTGATTTGAACCAGGGCTGAAGAAGTGAGTTCTCCCATGTAAGTAACTGCTTTCCTGAGGTTTCAAGTTCCTACCATAAACCATTGTTGATTTGTCTTAACAGGCATTTTCAAGCAAATTCGCCTAATCAGGGTAAATATACAAAGGGCTATAAACAGAACGCCCGTGATGGTGGAATGACCAAACTTGGGGAGCCATGAGGGGCTCTTGAGAGAATCATTTTACCAGAGATAAACTAAAATACACTAGGAAACCTCGTGCATAGGAGCTACGACACATGCCATTATGTCCAGGTCTCTAGAACGCTTTTTCGATGAGTTTGAATCTAATGAGCTACAAAGCGATTCTGCTTTGAGATAATTGAACCAGGGCCGAAGCCCAGTGTGCTCTTGTGAGAAAACATGCTTTCCTACGTTTTCCAAGTCCTAGCTTAAACCATTGTGGAATTGGACTAAGAGGTGTTTTCAGCCATATTCGCCTAATCACGTAAACATACAGGAAGCGCTACACAAAACACCCGTGATGGTAGAATGACCAAACACGGGGAGTCATGAGGGGATCCTGAGAGAACCATTTTGTAGGAGTTTCATTGAAATACACACAAGAACCTTGTGCCCAGAAGCGAAGAAACATGCAATTATTTCCAGGTCACTAACACGCTTTTTCTGGGAGTTTGAATCTATGGCGCTTATATGCAATTCTGTATCAAATTACTTGAACCAGGGCTGAAGAAGTGTGTTGTCCCATGAAAATAACTGCTTTCGTGAGGCTTCCAGGACTTAGTATAAACCAGTGTTAATTTGGACTAACAGGCGTTTTCAATCAATTTCGCCTAATCAGGTAAATATCCAAAGGGCTCTAAACATAACACCTGTGATGGTGGGATGACCAAACTTGGGGAGCAGTGACGAGCTCATGAGAGAAACATTTTACCAGAGTTTCATTGAAACACACAGAGAAACCTCGTGCCCAGGAGCTATGACACATGCACTTAGCTTCAGTTCTCTACAACGCTTTTTCTGTGATTTTAGTCTATTGAGCTACCAAGCGATTCTGCTTTCAGATACTTGATCCAGGGAAGAAGCTGAGTGTGCTCCTGTGAAAGAAAGTACTTTACTAAGTTTTCCAAGTCCTAGCATAAACCATTGTGGAGTTGGACTAACAGGTGTTTTCAGCCAAATTCGCCTAATCACGGTAAACATCCAAGAAGCTCTACACAAAACACCCGTGATGGTAGAATGACCAAACTTGGGGAGTCATGAGGGGATCCTGAGAGAATCATTTTACCAGAGTTTCATTGAAATACGCACAAGAACCTTGTGCCCAGAAGCGAAGAAACATGCAATTATTTCCAGGTCACTAGAATGCTTAGGTTGTGAGTTTTGAATCTATGGCACTAATATGTAATTCAGCTATGAGTGACTTGAACCAGGGCTGTAGAAGTGTGTTGTCCCAGGAAAATAACTGCTTTCCTGTGGTTTCAACGTCCTAGCATAAACCAGTGTTCATTTGGTTTAACAGGCGTTTTCAGGCAATTTCGCCTAATCAGGGAAAATATCCAAAGGGCTCTAAACAGAACACCCGTGATGGTGAGATGACCAAATTGGGGAGCCATGAGGAGCTCAAAAGAGAAACATTTTACACGTGTATCCTTGAAATACAAAGAGAAACTTCGTGCCCAGGAGGTAGGACACATGCAGTTATTTTCATTTTGCTAGAACTCTTTTTCTGTGAGTTTGAATCTATGGCGCTTATATGCAATTCAATTTTGAATGACTGGTACCAGGGCTGAAGAAGTGAGTTGTCCCATGAAAATAACTGTTTTCCTGATGTTTCAACATCCTAGCATAAACCAGTGTTCATTTGGATTAACAGGCGTTTTCAGGCAATTTCGCCTAATCAGGTAAATATCCAAAGTGCTCTAAACAGAACTCCTGTGATGGTGGGATGACCAGACTTGGGGAGCAATGACGAGCTCATGAGAAAAACATTTTAAAGAGTTTCATTGAAATACACAGAGTAACCTCGTGCCCAGGAGCTATGACACATGCAGTTAGTTTCAGTTCGCCTGAACGCTTTTTTGGGCGTTTGAATCTATTACGCTACTAAGCGATTCTGCTCTCAGATACTTGTACCAGGGCAGAAGCTGAGTATGCTCTTGTGAAAGAAAGTACTTTCCTAAGTTTTCCAAGTCCTAGCATAAACCATTGTGGAGTTGGACTAACAGGTGTTTTCAGCCAAATTCGCCTAATCATGGCAAACATTCAAGAAGCTCTACACAAAACACCCGTGATGGTAGAATGACCAAACTTGGGGAGTCATGAGGGGAATCCTGAGAGAATCATTTTACCAGAGTTTCATTGAAATACACACAAGAACCTTGTGCCCAGAAGCGAAGAAACATGCAATTATTTCCAGGTCACTAGAACGCTTTTTCTGTGAGTTTGAATCTATGGGGCTTATATGCAATTCTGCTTCGAATTACTTGAACAGGGCTGAAGAAGTGTGTTGTCCCATGAAAATAACTGGTTTCCTGAGGTTTCGAGGTCCTAGCATAAACCAGTGTTCATTTGGATTATCAGGTGTTTTCAGGCAATTTCGCCTAATCAAGGTAAATATCCAGAGGGCTTTAAAGAGAACACCCGTGATGGTGGGATGACCAAACATGGGGAGCCATGACGAGCCCATGAGAGAAACATTTTACCAGAATTTCATTGAAATACACAGAGAAACCTCATGCCTGGGTGCTAAGACACATGCTGTTTTTTTCAGGTCGCTAGAACGCTTTTTCTGTGAGTTTGAATCTATTGAGCTAGCCAGCGATTCTGCTTTCAGATACTTGAACCAGGGCAGAAGGCGAGTGTGCTCTTGTGAAAGAAAGTACTTTCCTAATTTTTGTAAGTCCTTCCATTGTGGAGTTGGACTAACAGGTGTTTTCAGCCAAATTCGCCTAATCACGGTAAACATCCAAGAAGCTCCACACAAAACACCCGTGATGTTAGAATTTGGGGATTCATGAGGGTATCCTGAGAGGATCATTTTACCAGAGTTTCATTGAAATACACACAAGAACCTTGTGCCCAGAAGCGAAGAAACATTTGCACGAGAACGCTTTCTCTGGGAGTTTGACTCTATGGCGCTCATATGCAATTCTGCTTCGAGTTACTTGAACCAGGGCTGAGGAAGTGTGTTCTCCCATGAAAGTAACTGCTTTCCTGAGGATTCAAGGTTCTAGCATAAACAGTGTTGATTTGGATTAACAGGCATTTTCAGTTTGCCTATTCAGAGTAAATATCCAAAGGGCTATAAACAGAATGCCCGTGATGGTGGAATGACCAAACTTGGGGAGCCATGAGGGGCTCATGAGAGAATCATTTTACCAGAGTTTCTTTGAAATACACTAAGAAACCTCGTGCCCAGGAGATACGACACATGCAGTTATTTCCAGATTGTTAGAACGCTTTTATTGTGAGTTTGAATCTAATGATCTACCAAGCGATTCTGCCTTCAGATACTTGATCCAGGACAGAAGCCGAGTGTGCTCTTGTGAAAGAAAGTGCATTCCTACGTTTTCCAAGTTCTATCATAAACCAATGTGGAGTTGGACTAACAGGTGTTTTCAGCCAAATTGGCCTAATCACTAATCATCCAGGAAGCGCTACACAAAACACCCGTGATGGTAGAATGATGAAACTTTGGGGAGTCATGAGGGTATCTTGAGAGAATCATTTTACCAGAGTTTCATTGAAATACTCACAAGAACCTTGTGCCCATAAGCGAAGAAACATGCAATTATTTCTGGGTCACTAGAACGCTTTTTCTGGGAGTTTGAATCTATGGCGCTTATATGCAATTCTGCTTCGAATTACTTAACAGGGCTGAAGAAGTGTGTTTGTCCCATGAAAATAACTGGTTTCCTGAGGTTTCAAGGTCCTAGCATAAACCATTGTTCATTTGGATTTATCAGGCGTTTTCAGGCAATTTCGGCTAATCAAGGAAAATATCCAGAGGGCTTTAAAGAGAACACCCGTGTTGGTGGTGGATGACTAAACATGGCGAGCCATGACGAGCTCTTGAGAGAAACATTTTACCAGAATTTCATTGAAATACACAGAGAAACCTCGTGCCCGGGTGCTAAGACACATGCAGTTATTTTCAGGTCGCTAGAACGCTTTTTCTGTGAGTTTGAATCTATTGAGCTAGCCAGCGATTCTGCTTTCAGATACTTGAACCAGGGCAGAAGGCGAGTGTGCTCTTGTGAAAGAAAGTACTTTCCTACGTTTTCCAAGTCCTAGCTTAAACCATTGTGGAATTGGACTAAGAGGTGTTTTCAGCCATATTCGCCTAATCACGTAAACATTCAGGAAGCGCTACACAAAAACACCCGTAATGGTAGAATGACCAAACACGGGGAGTCATGAGGGGATCTTGAGAGAACCATTTTGTAGGAGTTTCATTGAAATACACACAAGAACGTTGTGCCCAGAAGCGAAGAAACATGCAATTATTTCCAGGTCACGAGAATGCTTTCTCTGGGACTTTGACTCTATGGCGCACATATGCAATTCTGCTTCGAGATACTTGAACCAGGGCTGAAGAAGTGTGTTCTCCCATGAAAGTAACTGCTTTCCTGAGGATTCAAGGTTCTAGCATAAACCAGCGTTGATTTGGATTAACAGGCATTTTCGGGCATATTTGCCTATTCAGAGTAAATATCCAAAGGGCTATAAACAGAATGCCCATGATGGTTTAGGAATGACCAAACTTGGGGAGCCATGAGGGGCTCATGAGAGAATCATTTTACCAGAGTTTCATTGAAATACACTAAGAAACCTCGTGCCCAGGAGCTACAACACATGCAGTTATTTCCAGATTGTTAGAAAGCTTTTATTGTGAGTTTGAATCTAATGAGCTACCAAGCGATTCTGCCTTCAGATACTTGATCCAGGGCAGAAGCCGAGTGTGCTCTTGTGAAAGAAAGTGCATTCCTACGTTTTCCAAGTTCTATCATAAACGAATGTGGAGTTGGACTAACAGGTGTTTTCAGCCAAATTCGCCTAATCACTAATCATCCAGGAAGCGCTACACAAAACACCCGTGATGGTAGAATGCCCAATCTTGTGGAGTCATGAGGGTATCCTGAGAGAATCATTTAACCAGAGTTTCATTGAAATACACACAAGAACGTTGTGCCCAGAAGCGAAGAAACATGCAATTATTTCTGGGTCACTAGAACGCTTTTTCTGGGAGTTTGACTCTATGGCGCTCATATGCAAATCTGCTTCGAGTGATTTGAACCAGGGCTGAAGAAGTGAGTTTCTCCCATGTAAGTAACTGCTTTCCTGAGGTTTCAAGTTCCTACCATAAACCATTGTTGATTTGTCTTAACAGGCATTTTCAAGCAAATTCGCCTAATCAGGGTAAATATACAAAGGGCTATAAACAGAACGCCGTGATGGTGGAATGACCAAACTTGGGAGCCATGAGGGGCTCTTGAGAGAATCATTTTACCAGAGATAAACTAAAATACACTAGGAAACTTCGTGCATAGGAGCTACGACACATGCATTATGTCCAGGTCTCTAGAACGCTTTTTCGATGAGTTTGAATCTAATGAGCTACAAAGCGATTCTGCTTTGAGATAATTGAACCAGGGCCGAAGCCCAGTGTGCTCTTGTGAGAAAACATGCTTTCCTACGTTTTCCAAGTCCTAGCTTAAACCATTGTGGAATTGGACTAAGAGGTGTTTTCAGCCATATTCGCCTAATCACGTAAACATACAGGAAGCGCTACACAAAACACCCGTGATGGTAGAATGACCAAACACGGGGAGTCATGAGGGGATCCTGAGAGAACCATTTTGTAGGAGTTTCATTGAAATACACACAAGAACCTTGTGCCCAGAAGCGAAGAAACATGCAATTATTTCCAGGTCACTAACACGCTTTTTCTGGGAGTTTGAATCTATGGCGCTTATATGCAATTCTGTATCAAATTACTTGAACCAGGGCTGAAGAAGTGTGTTGTCCCATGAAAATAACTGCTTTCGTGAGGCTTCCAGGACTTAGTATAAACCAGTGTTAATTTGGACTAACAGGCGTTTTCAATCAATTTCGCCTAATCAGGTAAATATCAAAAGGCTCTAAACATAACACCTGTGATGGTGGGATGACCAAACTTGGGGAGCATGACGAGCTCATGAGAGAAACATTTTACCAGAGTTTCATTGAAACACACAGAGAAACCTCGTGCCCAGGAGCTATGACACATGCACTTAGCTTCAGTTCTCTACAACGCTTTTTCTGTGATTTTAGTCTATTGAGCTACCAAGCGATTCTGCTTTCAGATACTTGATCCAGGGAAGAAGCTGAGTGTGCTCCTGTGAAAGAAAGTACTTTACTAAGTTTTCCAAGTCCTAGCATAAACCATTGTGGAGTTGGACTAACAGGTGTTTTCAGCCAAATTCGCCTAATCACGGTAAACATCCAAGAAGCTCTACACAAAACACCCGTGATGGTAGAATGACCAAACTTGGGGAGTCATGAGGGGATCCTGAGAGAATCATTTTACCAGAGTTTCATTGAAATACGCACAAGAACCTTGTGCCCAGAAGCGAAGAAACATGCAATTATTTCCAGGTCACTAGAATGCTTAGGTTGTGAGTTTTGAATCTATGGCACTAATATGTAATTCAGCTATGAGTGACTTGAACCAGGGCTGTAGAAGTGTGTTGTCCCAGGAAAATAACTGCTTTCCTGTGGTTTCAACGTCCTAGCATAAACCAGTGTTCATTTGGTTTAACAGGCGTTTTCAGGCAATTTCGCCTAATCAGGGAAAATATCCAAAGGGCTCTAAACAGAACACCCGTGATGGTGAGATGACCAAATTGGGGAGCCATGAGGAGCTCAAAAGAGAAACATTTTACACGTGTATCCTTGAAATACAAAGAGAAACTTCGTGCCCAGGAGGTAGGACACATGCAGTTATTTTCATTTTGCTAGAACTCTTTTTCTGTGAGTTTGAATCTATGGCGCTTATATGCAATTCAATTTTGAATGACTGGTACCAGGGCTGAAGAAGTGAGTTGTCCATGAAAATAACTGTTTTCCTGATGTTTCAACATCCTAGCATAAACCAGTGTTCATTTGGATTAACAGGCGTTTTCAGGCAATTTCGCCTAATCAGGTAAATATCCAAAGTGCTCTAAACAGAACTCCTGTGATGGTGGGATGACCAGACTTGGGGAGCAATGACGAGCTCATGAGAAAAACATTTTAAAAGAGTTTCATTGAAATACACAGAGTAACCTCGTGCCCAGGAGCTATGACACATGCAGTTAGTTTCAGTTCGCCTGAACGCTTTTTTGGGCGTTTGAATCTATTACGCTACTAAGCGATTCTGCTCTCAGATACTTGTACCAGGGCAGAAGCTGAGTATGCTCTTGTGAAAGAAAGTACTTTCCTAAGTTTTCCAAGTCCTAGCATAAACCATTGTGGAGTTGGACTAACAGGTGTTTTCAGCCAAATTCGCCTAATCATGGCAAACATTCAAGAAGCTCTACACAAAACACCCGTGATGGTAGAATGACCAAACTTGGGGAGTCATGAGGGGAATCCTGAGAGAATCATTTTACCAGAGTTTCATTGAAATACACACAAGAACCTTGTGCCCAGAAGCGAAGAAACATGCAATTATTTCCAGGTCACTAGAACGCTTTTTCTGTGAGTTTGAATCTATGGGGCTTATATGCAATTCTGCTTCGAATTACTTGAACAGGGCTGAAGAAGTGTGTTGTCCCATGAAAATAACTGGTTTCCTGAGGTTTCGAGGTCCTAGCATAAACCAGTGTTCATTTGGATTATCAGGTGTTTTCAGGCAATTTCGCCTAATCAAGGTAAATATCCAGAGGCTTTAAAGAGAACACCCGTGATGGTGGGATGACCAAACATGGGGAGCCATGACGAGCCCATGAGAGAAACATTTTACCAGAATTTCATTGAAATACACAGAGAAACCTCATGCCTGGGTGCTAAGACACATGCTGTTTTTTTCAGGTCGCTAGAACGCTTTTTCTGTGAGTTTGAATCTATTGAGCTAGCAAGCGATTCTGCTTTCAGATACTTGAACCAGGGCAGAAGGCGAGTGTGCTCTTGTGAAAGAAAGTACTTTCCTAAGTTTTCCAAGTCCTAGCATAAACCAGTGTTGATTTGGAATAACAGGCATTTTCAGGCACATTTGCCTATTCAGAGTAAATATCCAAAGGGCTATAAACAGAATGCCCGTGATGGTGGAATGACCAAACTTGGGGAGCCATGAGGGGCTCATGAGAGAATCATTTTACCAGAGTTTCTTTGAAATACACTAAGAAACCTCGTGCCCAGAGCTACGACACATGCAGTTATTTCCAGATTGTTAGAACGCTTTTATTGTGAGTTTGAATCTAATGATCTACCAAGCGATTCTGCCTTCAGATACTTGATCCAGGGCAGAAGCCGAGTGTGCTCTTGTGAAAGAAAGTGCATTCCTATGTTTTCCAAGTTCTATCATAAACGAATGTGGAGTTGGACTAACAGGTGTTTTCAGCCAAATTGGCCTAATCACTAATCATCCAGGAAGCGCTACACAAAACACCCGTGATGGTAGAATGCCCAATCTTGTGGAGTCATGAGGGTATACTGAGAGAATCATTTAACCAGAGTTTCATTGAAATACACACAAGAACGTTTTGCCCAGAAGCGAAGAAACATGCAATTATTTCTGGGTCACTAGAACGCTTTTTCTGGGAGTTTTGACTCTATGGCGCTAATATGCAAATCTGCTTCGAGTGATTTGAACCAGGGCTGAAGAAGTGTGTTCTCCCATGAAAGTAACTGCTTTCCTGAGGTTTCAAGTCCCTACCATAAACCATTGTTGATTTGTCTTAACAGGCGTTTTCAAGCAAATTCGCCTAATCAGGGTAAATATACAAAGGGCTATAAACAGAACGCCCGTGATGGTGGAATGACCAAACTTGGGGAGCCATGAGGGGCTCTTGAGAGAATCATTTTACCAGAGATAAACTAAAATACACTAGGAAACCTCGTGCATAGGAGCTACGACACATGCCATTATGTCCAGGTCTCTAGAACGCTTTTTCGATGAGTTTGAATCTAATGAGCTACAAAGCGATTCTGCTTTGAGATAATCGAACCAGGGCAGAAGCCCAGTGTGCTCTTGTGAGAAAACGTACTTTCCTACGTTTTCCAAGTCCTAGCTTAAACCATTGTGGAATTGGACTAAGAGGTGTTTTCAGCCATATTCGCCTAATCACGTAAACATACAGGAAGCGCTACACAAAACACCCGTGATGGTAGAATGACCAAACACGGGGAGTCATGAGGGGATCCTGAGAGAAACATTTTGTAGGAGTTTCATTGAAATACACACAAGAATCTTGTGCCCAGAAGCGAAGAAACATGCAATTATTTCCAGGTCACTAGAATGCTTTTTCTGGGAGTTTGAATCTATGGCGCACATATGCAATTCTGCTTCCAGTTACTTGAACCAGGGCTGAAGAAGTGTGTTCTCCCATGAAAGTAACTGCTCTCCTGAGGTTTCAAGGTTCTAGCATAAACCAGTGTTGATTTGGATTAACAGGCATTTTCAGGCAATTTGCCTATTCAGGGTAAATATCCAAAGGGCTATAAACAGAATGCCCGTGATGTTAGAATGACCAAATTGTGGAGCCAAGAGGGGCTCATGAGAGAATCATTTTACCAGGGTTTCATTGAAATACACTAAGAAACCTCTTGCCCAGGAGCTACAACACATGCAGTTATGTCCAGGTCGCTAGAATGCTTTTATTGTGAGTTTGAATCTAATGAGCTACAAAGCGATTCTGCCTGCAGATACTTGAACCAGAGCAGAAGCCGAGTGTGCTCTTGTGGAAGAAAGTACTTTCGTACGTTTTCCAAGTTCTAGCATAAACCATTGTGGACTTGGACTAACAGGTGTTTTCAGCCAATTTCGCCTTATCACTAATCATCCAGGAAGCGCTACACAAAACCCCAGTGATGGTAGAATGACCAAACTTGGGGAGTCATGAGGCGATTCTGAGAGAATCATTTAACCAGAGATTTATTTAAATACTCACAAGAACGTTGTGCCCAGAAGCAAAGAAACATGCAATTATGTCCAGGTCACTAGAACGCTTTTTCTGGGAGGTTGAATCTAAGGTGCTCCTATGCAATTCTGCTTTGAGTTACTTGAACCAAGGCTGAAGAAGTGTGTTCTCCCATGAAAGTAACTGCTTTCCTGAGGTTTCAAGGTTTTTAGCATAAACCAGTGTTGATTCGAATTAACAGGCGTTTTCAGGCAAATTCGCCTTATCAGGGTAAATATCCAAAGGGCTCTAAACAAAACGCCGGTGATGGTAGAATGACCAAAGTTGGGGAGCCATGAGGGACTCACGAGAGAATCAATTTACCAGAGTTTCATTTAGTACACTAAGAAACTTCGTTCCCAGGAATTATGACACACGCAGTTATTTCCAGGTCGCTAGAACTCTTTTTTCTGTGAGTTTGAATCTATTGAGCTACCAAGCGATTCTGCTTTGAGATACTTGAACCAGTACAGTAGCCGAGTGTGGTCTTGTGAAAGAAAGTACTTTCCTACATTTTCCAAGTCCTAGCATTAACCATTGTGGAGTTGGAATAACAGGTGTTTTCAGCCAAATTCGCCTAATCACTGAAAACATCCAAGAAGCTCTACACAAAACACCCGTGATGGTGGGATGACCAAACTTTGGGAGTCATGAGGGGATTTTGAGAGAATCATTTAACCAGAGTTTGATTGAAATACACACAAGAACGTTGTGCCCAGAAGTGAAGAAACATGCAATTATTTCCAGGTCACTAGAACGCTTTTACTGGGAGTTTGAATCTATGGAGCTCATGTGCAATTCTACTTCGAGTGACTTGAAAGAGGGCTGAAATAGTGTGTTCTCCCATGAAAGTAACTGCTTTCCTGAGGTTTCAAGGTATTAGCTTAAACCAGTGTTGATTTGGATTAACAGGCGTTTAGACAATTTCGTCTAATAAAGGTAAATGTCAAAATGGCTCTAAACAGAACACCCGTGATGAGGGGATGACCAAACTTGGGGAGTTATGAGGGGCTCATGAGAGAATCATTTTACCAGAGTTTCATTGAAATACACAGAGAAACCTCGTGCCCAGGAGCAAGGACACATGCAGTTATTTCCAGGTCGCAAGAACACTTTTTTTTTGAGTTGGAATCTATTGAGCTACCAAGCGATTCTGCTTTCAGATACTTGTGCCAGGGCAGAAGCGGAGTGTGCTTTTGTGAAAGAACGTACTTTCCTGCATTTTCCAAGTGCTAGCATCAACCATTGTAGAGTTTGACTAACAGGTGTTTTCAGACCAATTTGCCAAATTCCTCAACAATTGCATAGATTTGGCCTCCCTCATTATCGCGGTGATACAATATAATGGATCTTGGGTACATCTATACCAGAAAACAGATTTCCAAATGGAGTTTTGTCTCTGGGTCAGGTATATTGTTCTTGGGGCTTGGACAAAGATGCTGATGTGGTCTTGTGCCAAATACAATGGTTCTGTTTTGTCTGTTCTACTTTGATCCTGATTGGCTTAGAGCACTACAACATGATGACTTCAAAATAAGTCTTGTTGCATCTTTCCCCAAATAGCCTGGAGAAGAAAAAAGTGTGTCAAATCACCTTCATTATCCCTTTGACAGTGTCCCTCAGGTCAAGTGCACAGAGCTTAGCACCAAGGCTCAGTGCCAGGACTTCTTGTGGAAGCACCTTCCGTCTCTCCTGTTCTGCTCTGGGCCCCAAAGTCCAGGTTTCATGCTGAGGAATCACCACTACTCAGTTCTCCCTCAGGGCCCTGGGAAAAGACAGGGAAGTCTACAGGGCACCCAAGGCCTCTTTCAACTCATTTTAGAAAGGCCAGATCTACACAACAACCAGTCCTACTTTTATACTAGGCTTCAATGGAGCACAACATTTAAGGCTTTTCCCAAGAAAACCAAAGAACTAGCTTAGTGCCCCAAGGCGCTCATTCTAGGGTATTCCCCCAACATCCTGTGTGAAAATAACACCATTCTCAAACAAAGGCCCAAAAATGCGTGACCGGCTGGAATGTTGCCCTCTGGGTGAACCCACTCTCCAAGATACCTTTATTTTTTTGAAATATGGATTGTAAATTTCAAATACTTCTTCATGTTCAAGTGGAATCACAACATCTTGCATGTTGGCCACAATTGCCTCAAACTAGAGAACTTTTTACCTCAAACTACATCAAAGGACCCCTTTCATTTCTAATTCAGAAACCACTCTGGGTCCGGAATGCACTCTAATTTCATTAGCACCTGGTCTTGGTGGAACTTCATTCTCTACAAATCATGTCTATTCAGGTGGGGCTTATTTTCTCTTGAAGGCTCTGTTGTACCCTGAGTATCTGAGGATAAATCCCTTGGATGAAGAAGAAAACTCAGGAAACTTCTGACCCTAGAGCAGGTCTTTTCCAAGCAGCTAGTCAACCATCCATGTGATCAGTGACCTGGCCATGCATCAAGTCCAGAAGGGATGTAATCAGCAAGTACTGATTTCACATTACATGAACTCAAGGGAGGCAACAAATTCTCACGAGTCACCTTAGGAGGCCAAAGACTGTAAGCGTCTACTGACTGTTGCATGCATTTTCACCTTCTTCTCCTTATCACCCATGAAACCATGACATTTCCCAGTGAATTGACATATGCTTCCACTCCAAAACTAATCTCAAGGCACTATGCATGCTTATACTTTAATACACATTTCAGTCTTATACACCATATGTGACCACGTAATTTACACAAGTGTATCATTAGCCAGCAGATTTATTTTCTTAATTATTTTGATTGTCCTTCACAGACATTTTTCCTTGGTTCTTTCTCCTTGTCAATTGATTGTTTTAATTAATATCAACTTGCCCAGTCCTGAGTGACTTCACAGGAGCACATTGAAAATAAAACTGATAGATAGATATGCAGATTAAAAAAAATAAAAAACAAAAAAACAGTGCCAACTTTAAAGACCTATACATTTCTACCTATCTGATCTCAACAATGGCATGGATTTGGCCTCCCTAATGATCCCGGTGATACATTTGAAATGATCTTGCCACCAGCTCTACCTGAAAACCGGTTTCCAAATGGAGTTTTGTCTCTGGGTTCGTATGTTGTTCTTGGGGCTTGGACACAGATGCTGATGCGGTCTTGTGCCACCTACAATGGTTCTGTTTGGTCTGTTCTACTTTGACCCTGAATGGCTTAGAGCACTACCACATGATGACTTCAAACTAAGCCTTGTTGCATCTCTCCCCAATGAGCCTGGACAAGAACAAAGTGTGTCAAAGCACCTTCATTATCCCTTTGTCAGTGTCCCTCAGGTCAAGTGCACAGAGCTTAGCACCAAGTCTTAGTGCCAGGACTTATTGTGAAAGCAAATTCGGTCTTTCCTGGTCTGCTCTGGGTCCCAAAGTCCAGGATTCAGGCTGAGGAATCACCACTATTCAGTTCTCCCTGAGGGTTCTGGGAAAAAGACAGGGAGGTCTACAGGGCATCCCAGGCCTCTTGCAACTCATTTTAGAAAGGCCAGATCTACACAACAACCAGTACTACTTTTATACTAGGTCTCAATGGAGCACAACATTGAAGGCTTTTCCCAAGAAGGCCCAAGAACTACATTAGTGCCCCAAGGCGCTCATTCTAGGCCCCTTCCCCAGCCCTTCATGGGTGAAAAAAACACCATTCGCAAACAAATGCCCCAAAAATGTGACATGCTGGTATGTTGCCTTCTGAGTGACCCCGCTCTCCAAGTTACTTTTATTTTATTGAAATATGGATTGTAAATTTCAAATTCCTCTTGATTTTCAAGTGGGATCACAACATCTTGCATGTTGGCCACAATAGCCTCCAACTTGAGAACTTTTTATCTCAAACTACATCAAAGGACCCCTTTCTTTTCTAATTCAGAAACCACTCTGGGTCCGGAATGCACTCTAATTTCATTAGCACCTGGTCTTGGTCGAACTTCTTTCTCTACAAATCATGTCCATTCAGGTGGGGCTTATTTTCTCTTGAGGGCTCTGTTGTACCCTGAGTATCTGCGGATAAATCCCTTGGATGAAGAAGAAAACTCAGGAAACTTCTGACCCTAGAGCAGGTCTTTTCCAAACAGCTAGTCAACCATCCATGTGATCAGTGACCTGGCCATGCATCAAGTCCAGAAGGGATGCCAGCAAGTATTGATTTCACATTTCATGAACTCAAGGGAGGCAACAAATTCTCACGAGTCACCTGAGGAGGCTGATAAACCAGCCTAATTCCTTCTTAAGACTGGGAGCCATCCTGTCAAAACGTTTTGAAAAGCCCACTTCAGTTTTCCATGAAATGCTAGGATTCTTATTTGGCTTGAGCTTATTGTCTGACATTCATTTCCAGGCCTTGAGCTCGCTCAGGCCTGGCTTTCTTTGACCAGATAACAACTCTCTCTCTCTCTCAAACTAATGGTGGATCATAAACTTTTGATGTGGTTTTTGACTTTTACTCCCCTTTATTCTTGGAATGCAATGCCATGTAAATATTGGTTTGGTACTTGCTTTGAATTACACGTGTCTGACCTTTTTAGCTGTACGTTCCCAAGATTTTCTGTAACTCTTTGAATTATAAAAACCTTGTCTTTTTGGAGAGCGGGGCTGACCCCAATGCCAGTGTTTGGGAGGGGCAGCCCGGGCCAGCTCTCTTTATATGTATACAATATATGCTTGCTTTAATCTAAAATTGGAGTTGGTGGTCTTTTCTTTGCGTCTTGGATCAACATTTTTGGAGGCCGCAGAGAGATTCAGACCACTACAAATTCTGAAGCCGGACCTTTGCTCTGGGACTCCGGGGCGGAGTGCTACCCTAGGGGTGCACACCTTGAGATGTTCCAAGGCCCCAGGGTGTGCCTTCAGTCCTTTGGACTACTGGAGTGAACTGCCGCATCAAAAATTAGCAAGCATCCAGTGGAAAAAAAAACAAAAAACCTCCACAGGTACGTGGTGCCCTAGTAACATCTGGTATCTGGTTTTGAGATCTCTTCTGGGGACAGCGAGGTGCCTGGCGAGGCACATACACTCCTGTCCAGGGCAGTAGCGAAAGGTCGCACTGCTTTCTGGTTCTGGTCGGGAATTTCCACTGGGGACAGAGAGGTGCCTGACGAGGCACATACGCACTCCTGTCCGGAGCATTAGCAAGACGTTGCACTGCTCCCTGGTTGGTTTGGCGCCTTGTTCTTGTTCTTTTGTGTATTGTCCTGTGTTCTGTTTTTTTTGTTTTGTTTTGTTTTGTTGTTTTTTTGTTTTCTGCTTTCTCATTGTGTCTTCTCTGTTGTAAATGTAAAAAATTGAACAACATGGGTAATAAGACAAGTAAGCCTGATACTCCTTTGAACTGTGTTTTAAGGAATTTTGACAAACTTTATCCCCATATTGTTAAGCAGGATTATGATTATCCCATCACCAAGAAACGCCTCCGAACATTCTGTGAGGTAGAATGGCCCACCTTCGGAGTCGGCTGGCCCCCTGAGGGCACCTTTGATCCCCAAGTGGCATGGGCTATATGTAACATCACTCTTGGTAATCCTGGCCACCCAGATCAAATAGGATATATTCTACCCTGGGCGGAAGCAACAACTAATTCCCCCGCCTGGATGAAGGTTTGGATGGTCCGGAACGGACAGGGAGGGCAAGCCCTGGTTATGGCTGGGAGAACTCCCCAGGGTACCTCAAAAACAAACCATAAATCCACTAAGAGCCCTGTCCTACAGGACTCTCCGGAGGATTCCCTCCTTCCCCCAGATGCTTCAGCTCCTCTTTATCCTCCTGCCACGGGTGCAGTCATAGCTGCTCCACTAACTACTCCACCATCTCCCTCTCCCTCCCCTCAACCGCTTCCTCAATTGCCCCACTCATCCACTCCTCCAACTCTAGTCTTCCCAAAGGAGCCAGCCCCTGTTCTTTCTCCTCCCCATACCCGACAGGGACACCCTTATGGAAGGCCTGACTCAATTGCTTCCCCTGGCTGACCTGCCGGCTCCATTTCTATTAATATCCCTGAAGTGGAACTGACTCCGGCCCCTGTTCTTCCTCTCCGCCAGATTCCAGAAGGTCGCTACGTGTATGTTCCATTTTCCACAACAGACCTTTATAACCGGAAAAACCAGAATCCCCCTTTTAGCACAGATCCTAGTTCCTTGATTTCCCTGGTTGATTCCGTTTTCTTTAATCACCTCCCCACCTGGGATGACTGTCAACAGATTCTCCATACACTCTTCACCACGGAGGAAAGGGAGCGAATCCTGGCAGACGCGGCTAAAGCGCTGCCTGGGATAAGTGCTCTTACAAGCGACGAAAAAACAGAAGTGATTGAACGAGCTTTACCTAGGAGAAGACCAAGCTGGGACTATGGGACAACTGAAGGTAGGAGAGCACTCGGTGAGTACCACCAGACTCTGTTAGAGGGCCTTAAGAGGGCAGCTCGAAAACCCACAAATCTTTCTAAGGTAGCAGATGTGAAACAGGGGCCAGATGAGTCGCCTTCAGCGTTTCTCGAGCGCCTCCTGGAGGCATACCGTCTATATACTCCTATAGACCCTGAGGACCTGACAAGCCTCAAGGCGATTAATCTGGCTTTTGTGACTCAGTCAGCCCCAGACATCCATAAAAAGATTCAAAAGATAGATGGTTTTGCAGGAAAAACCAGGTCAGAATTATTGGAAATAGCCCAAAAATGTGTTTGAAAATAGATAGCCGAGATGATCTACTGATAAGGAAAGTAAACAGGGCCACAGTGGCCGCATTACAGGCTTCTGAAACCTCGAATCCTAGACAAAGGCAGACCACATACAACAGAGACCAAAAGCGGTCTTCCCTGCTACAAAACCAGTGTGCTTATTGCAAAGAAATTGGACATTGGAAAAATGAATGCCCCCAACTTAATCTGAAAAGCTTGCCCCGATCACAGGCCAGAGCTCCTCAGCCAAAACCAGTTTTAACTTTAGAAGAATAGGGGGGCCATGGCTCTTTCAAACTAGGTTCCCGACAGCCCATGGTAACTTTCTCCATTGGGGGCCAACCTGTAAATTTCCTAGTGGATACAGGAGCTTCACATTCAGTGTTACAGAAGCCCATAGGACCCCTCACTAATGAAACCATGGAAGTGCAAGGGGCAACAGGAGAAATTAAAAAGTATAAATGGACTACAGACCAGACTGTTAACATAGGATGAGGAACTGTAACTCACTCCTTCATTGTTATCCCTGAATGCCCTTTCCCGTTGCTGGGACGGAACCTTTTAAGCAAATTTCAGGCAACTATCTCATTTTCTGGAGATATGCCTACATTAGAATTGGGGAATCCTGCAAAGGCCCTAACTATAACCTGCCCATTAAGTGAGGAATATCTGCTTTTTCAAAATCCTATCCAAACTTCAGAAGGAAAATGGGAGAAATTATTAATTCAAGAAATTCCTACAGTTTGGGCTGAGGATAACCCTCCAGGGCTAGCTGAGCATGTGCCACCAGTTGTAATACAACTAACATCTGGGGCTATGCCCATCCGGGTTAAACAATACCCCATCAGTTTTGAAGCCAAAGAAGGAATTAAAACCCACATCAGGCGTCTCCTAGAAGTGGGGATACTAATTAGATGTCAATCGGCTTGGAACACCCCCTTGTTGCCTGTCCAAAAGCCTGGGACTCAAGATTACAGACCAGTACAGGACTTAAGGGAAGTGAACAAACGGGTAGAAACTATACACCCAACTGTCCCTAACCCCTACACTTTGCTCAGTTTGTTGCCACCAGAACATACAGTTTATACTGTATTGGATCTGAAAGACGCATTTTTCTCCATCCCTTTGTCAAAACTGAGTCAGCCTATCTTCGCTTTCGAATGGACGGATTTGGAGATGGGGATATCGGGACAACTGACCTGGACTCGACTACCTCAGGGATTTAAAAATTCCCCCACTATCTTTGATGAAACTCTCAATCAAGATCTGAGACTGTTTTGCAGTAAGTACCCTGAGGTAACCTTGCTCCAATATGTGGATGATCTCCTGTTAGCAGCAAAAGACAAAGAGGACTGTTTAAGGGCCACTCGGGGTTTGCTAGGAACCTTGACTCAATTGGGAGCCATTGAGACTCAATACCCAATTGAGTCTCCAAGAAAAAGGCAAAAATCTGTTCCTCTCGGGTTACTTATTTGGGATATGAGCTGAGGGAAGGGAAAAGACTGTTATCCCAATCCCGCATAGAAGCCATAATGAAGATCCCAACCCCAACCACTAAAAAGCAGGTTAGGGAATTTCTAGGGGCAGTTGGATACTGCCGCCTTTGGATACCTGGATTTGCTGAAATTGTCAAGCCGTTATATACTGCAACTGCAGGAGGCAAGTCACCTTTAATTTGGACTGAGGAAAATGAATTGGCCTTCAAAAATTTAAAGGAGGCTCTGGTTCAGGCCCCTGCCTTAACCCTCCGTGATATATCTAAGCCCTTTCATCTTTATGTTCATGAGAAAAAGGGTATTGCTAAAGGAGTTCTTACCCAAAATTTAGGGCCATGGAAAAGACCAATTGCCCACATTTCAAAAAGGCTGGATCCTGTAGCATCAGGATGGCCCCCTTGTTTACGAGCCATAGCGGCTACTGCAATACTCGTAAAGGAAGCAGACAAACTTTCTCTGGGGCAGACTCTTACTGTGACTGCCCCTCACACAGTGGAAACCCTATTGAGGGATGTACCAGGCTCTCCTCCTAGACAAGGACAGATTGACCTTCAGTAAATCCCTGGCAATCAATCCTGCAACCCTGCTGCCTGATGATAACCCAGAGGAGCCAATTCATGACTGCTCAGAGATGCTGGATGTCATCCAAGGTACCCGACCAGACCTGACTGACATTCCTCTCACCAACAGAGACACAGACCTTTACACCGACGGTAGCAGTTATGTCCGGGATGGAATAAGGTATGCGGGAGCAGCAGCAGTTACAGGCCAAAAAGAAATTATCTGGGCACAGGCTTTGCCCAGAGGCTCATCAGCCCAAAAAGCAGAAATCGTTGCAGTAACACAGGCATTGAGATGGGCAGAAGGAAAACGGGTAAACATTTACACGGACAGCCATTATGCTTTTGCTACAGTACATGTGCATGGACAGATATACAAACAAAGGGGATTTTTAACTTCAGATGGAAAGACTATCAAAAATAAACAAGAAATCCTTCAATTACTGGAGGCTATCTGGTTGCCAGATAAACTGGCTATTATCCACTGGCCTGGACACCGTAAAGACAATAGCCCCCAGACCCAAGGTAATAACTTGGCCGATCAAACAGCCAGGGAATTAGCCCTTGGGGAGTCAAAATGTCAAACTATTCTTGAACTCTCAAATTGCCCCAAACTGCCAATTAAAATTGAGGAAGAAACTCCTTCATACACTACTGAAGAGATAAACTTATACTCCTCTATGGGAGCCCAACAAAACTGTCACGGCTGGTGGACTCTCCCAGATGGGAAAATTTGCATGCCTAAGCTTTTAGGAAGAAAGTGGTTAACTGATCTTCATCAGGTGATGCATTTGTCCCCCAAGAAGACTTCAGAACTAATTTCACCCCACGTTTGGTTCCCGGGACACTGAGGGATACTCCAGAACATTTCAAATCGCTGCATGACATGTGCACAGGTAAATGCTAAAAAGAACCATCTTCCACAGGGAAACAGAAGTCAAGGTACTGTACCTGGTGAATTTTGGGAATTGGACTTTACTGAAATTAAACCAGGACTATATGGATATAAATACTTGTTAGTCTTTGTTGAAACTGTCTCAGGCTGGGTAGAAGCCTTTCCTACTCGAACAGAAACAGCACAAATAGTAGTTAAGAAACTAATAACTGAGATTGTTCCTAGATTTGGCCTTCCTCTAACTTTGGGGTCTGACAATGGCCCGGCCTTCACGGCCAAATTATCTTAATTAATTTCAAGAGCCCTGAATATAAACTGGAAATTACATTGTATGTACCATCCTCAAAGTTCAGGGAAGGTAGAAAGGATGAATAGAACATTAAAGGAAACTTTGACTAAATTAATACTTGAGACTGGTGGTAACTGGGTTGATCTCCTGCCTTTTGCTCTCTTAAGGGCCCCTTGCACTCCTTACCGGGAAAAATTTACCCCTTATGAAATAATTTATGGGCGGCCACCGCCTTTGGTTCCCAGAGTACACCAAGATCTGGTGGGAGACATTCCAATCTCAGAAACACTCAAAGGGCTACAACTAATCATAGATAAGATCTTTTCCCAGGTCCAGGCTGCTCAGCCCGTTGGACACAGACTGCCCGATCATTCATTCCAACCAGGCGATGCTGTGCTGATACGACATTTGAGAACTAATAGCCTTGAGCCCAGGTGGAAGGCCCCTTACATTGTGATTCTCCTCACTCCTACTGCCGTCAAAGTTGCTGGTATTCCTGCCTGGATCCATCACTCACAGCTAAAGAAGGCACCTACAGAAACCACGGAGGAAGAACCCACTGGAAGAGAATCCAGCAGCCAGAGGTGGAAAGTGACTGAGCGTGGGCCTTTTAAAGTTAAAATTACTAAGGTTTAATATTTTGTCACTAGATTCTTATTGCTTTCCCTGTTATTATAAGCATTATGCTAATAATTTTTGCCTGTTGGAGTATACATGTATCCTTGGGTTTTAGCTATGCTGGCCTCAACAAACCTTGTACCCCATCTGTAGCCCAAGAAGGACCTGCTATTGCAGGATCTCCACTAATACTAAATTGTACTTACTCTTGTCAAGATCCAGTAATTGGCCCTATCAAATGGTATAAAGATAACCAAGAAATTTTTAGTCAGATATTCAGGGAGGGACCATGGAGAAATCTTACAGACCAATCTCGAGGGGATAATATAAATTTTGGAATCTATAAATACTCTGCTCACCCTCAAGATTCAGGAGAGTATTCCTGTACTAAGCTAAAAAATGGGGCCCCAATCGATACTGTTTATTCAAAAGCTACTTTAAAGGTGGATATTTCTGTGAGTCCCCTAAATTCTGTAACTACTCAAAATTTTTGGTTACAATTGGCTGTTGACACTATGGACAAAAGTTCCTTCTGTGTACAAGAAGGAAACTCCATCCATCAATCGCTAGCTAATAATCTTATGGGTCTATCTGTAAAATATACTATGTTAAAGTCACTGGTGATAGAGCAACGCAGCAAGACTGGCCAGTATACCATGCAGAGCCAGCTTTGCCAGCTTCACTGGTTATTCAAAAGCATTGTTTATGCATAGATTGCATCCTTCCCCGATCCCCCCCCCCCAATTGTTCTATTGAGCAAAATATCTCCCTACCCAATGGCAAACGACTGCCAAGAGGATGGGTTTTTCTCTATAATAAAGCAACTTTCCAGGCTTTGCCTACAAACTTTTCTGGGATCTGTTCTATTGGACGGATCTTTCCTTTACTGCCATCTCTGACAGCTCCCCACCGAATGGCCCGAAGTCTGCCCTCCAACTGCGATGACAATTTAATCCTCCTAGACCCACTAGACACTGCAATTGCAGCAGCCTTTCTTTTGCCACTTCCAGGTCTAGTTATAGGAATACAAAGAGAAATCACAAAATTAGCCTGTAGTTTTAGCAAAACAGCTAACCTTACTGCACAAGTTTTGGCAGAAATTAATCAAGAGATGAAAGAACTTCGAACCTAAATGTTACAAAATAGAGCGGCTATTGATTTTCTTTTATTGAAACATCACTTGGGTTGCCAACAATTCCCAGGCATGTGCTGTTTTAATGTTACAGATTATTCTAACGTTATCCAACAACAGGTAGATAAGATAAGACAGGAGATTAACAAAATTAAAATGAGTAATTATTGGTCAGGCTTGGGAGATTGGTTTCCATGGTTAACTTCTCTCTTAGGTCCTATAAATTGTATCCTTCTCATACTAGTTATTGTCCCATGTGTTATTAACTATATGCTCCGGTTTATTGGGCTGCAATTTAATTCTATTATGTACCATCGATAAAATTAGCCTATACGATTACTCCCTTTCAAAGATTTGAAAAATAAAAAAAAGGGGGGGAAATGATAAACCAGCCTAATTCCATCTTAAGACTGGGAGCCATCCTGTCAAAAAGTTATGAAAAGCCTACTTCAGTTTTCTATGAAATGCTAGGATTCTTATTTGGCTTGAGCTTATTGTCTGGCATTCATTCCCAGGCCGTGGGCTTGCTCAGGCCTGGCTTTCCTTGACCAGATAACAACTCTTTCTCTCTCAAACTAATGGTGCCTCATAAACTTTTGATGTGGGGTTTGACTTTTACACCCCTTTTTTCTTGGAATGCAATGCCATGTAGATATTAGTTTGCTACTTGCTTTGAATTACACATGTCTGACCTTGTTAGCTGTAAGTTCCCAAGATTTTCTGTAACTCTTTGAACTATAAAATCCTTCTCTTCCTGGAGAGTGGGGCGGACGCCAAGTCCAGTGTTTGGGAGGGGCAGCCCGGACCAGCTCTATTTATATGTATACAATATAAGCTTGCTTTAATCTAAAATTGGAGTTGGTGGTCTTTTCTTTGCGTCTTGGATCAACAGAGGCCGAAGACTGTAAGCGTCTACTGACTGTTGCATGCATTTTCACCTTCTTCTCCTTATCACCCATGAAAGCATGACATATCCCAGTTAAGTGACATATGCTTCCACTCCAAAACTAATCTCAAGGCACTATGCATGCTTATACATTAATGCACATTTCAGTCGCACACAACTTAAGTGACCACATATTTTACACAAGTGTATCATTATCCAGAAATTTATTTCCTTAATTATTTTGATTGTCCTTCACAGACATTTTTTCGTTGGTTCTCTCTCCTTGTCAATTGATTGTTTTAATTAAAATCAATTTGCCCAGTCCTCAGTGACTTCACAGGAGCACATTGAAAATAAAACTGATAGATATGCAGAATAAAAAAATGAAAAACAAAAAAAATAGTGCCAACTTTAAAGACCTACATATTTCTACCTATCTGTTCTCAACAATTGCATAGATTTGGCCTCCATAATGATCCAGGTGATATATTTGAAAAAGATCTTTCCACCAGCTCTACCAGAAAACAGGTTTCCAAATGGAGTTTTGACTCTGGGTCACATATGTTGTTCTTGCTACTTAGACACAGATGCTGATGCGGTCTTGGGCCACCTACAATGGTTCTGTTTCGTCTGTTCTACTGTGACCTTGAATGGCTTAGAGCACTACCACATGATGACATCAAACTAAGCCTTGTTGCATCTTTTCCCAATGAGCCTGGAGAAGAACAAAGTGTGTCAAAGCACCTTCATTATCACTTTGACAGTGTCTGTCAGGTCAAGTGCACAGAGCTTAGCACCAAGGCTCAGTGCCAGGACTTATTAGGTCTCTCCTGGTCTGCTCTGGGCCCCAAAGTCTAGGATTCAGACTGAGCAATCACCACTACTCAGTTCTCCCCCAGGGACCTGGGACAAGACAGGGAGGTCTACAGGGCATCCCAGGCCTTTTGCAACTCATTTTAGAAAAATCAGATCTACACAACAACCAGTACTACTTTTATACTAGGCCTCAATGGAGCACAACATTGAAGGCTTTTCCCAAGAAGGCCCAAAAACTATATTAGAGCCCCAAAGAGCTCATTGTAGGCCAGTTCCTCCGCCCTTCCTGTGTGAAAAAAACGCCATTCACAAACAAAGGCCCAAAAAACATTAATGGCTGATGTGTTGACCTCTGAGTGACCCCGCTCTCCAAGATATCTTTATTTTTTTGAAATATGGATTGTAAATTTCAAATACTTCTTCATATTCAAGGGGGATCACACATCTTGCATGTTGGCCACAATTGCCTCCAACTTGAGAACTTTTTACCTCAAACTACATCTAAGGACCCCTTTCATTTCTAATTCAGAAACTACTCTGGGGCCAAAATGCACTCTAAGTTCATTAGCACCTGGTCTTGGTGGAACTTCATTCTCTACAAATCATGTCCATTCAGGTGGGTCTTATTTCCTCTTGAAGGCTCTGTTGTATCCTGAGTATCTGAGGATAAATCCCTTGGATGAAGAAGATAACTCAAAAAACTTATGACCCTAGAGCAGGTTTTTCCAAGCAGCTAGTCACCCATCTATATGATCAGTGACCTGGCCATGCATCAAGTCCAGAAGGGATGCCAGCAAGTATTGATTTCACATTTCATGAACTCAAGGGAGGCAACAAATTCTCACGAGTCACCTGAGGAGGCCGAAGACTGTAAGTGTATACTGACTGTTGCATGCATATTCACCTTCTTCTCCTTATCACCCATGAAAGCGTGACATTTCCCAGTGAAGTGACATATGCTTCCACTCCACAATTAATCTAAAGGCACTATGCATGCTTATACTTTTATGCACATTTCAGTCTTATACACGATAAGTGACCACATACTTTACACAGGTGTATCATTAGCCAGCAGATTTATTTCCTTAATTATTTTGATTGTCCTTCACAGACATTTTTTCTTGGTCCTTTCTCTTTGTCAACTGATTGTTTTAATTAAAATCAACTTGCCCAGTCCTGAGTGACTTCACAGGAGCACATTGAAAATAAAACTGATAGATAGATATGCAGAATAAAAAAATGAAAAACAAAAAAAACAGTGCCAACTTTAAAGACCAACACATTTCTACCAATCTGTTCTCAACAATTGCATAGATTTGGCCTCCCTAATGAACCTGGTGATACATTTGAAAGGATCTTGCCACCAGCACTACCAGGAAACCGGTTTCCAAATGGAGTTTTGACTCTGGTCACGTATGTTGTTCTTGGGGCTTGGACACAGATGATGATGCGGTCTTGTGCCACCTACAATGGTTCTGTTTGGTCTGTTCTACTTTGACCCTGAATGGCTTATAACACTACCACATGATGACTTCAATCTAAGCCTTGTTGCATCTTTCCCCAATGAGCCTGGATAAGAACAAAGTGTGTCAAAGCACCTTCATTATCCCTTTGAAAGTGTCCCTCAGGTCAAGTGCACAGAGCTTAGCACCAAGGCTCAGTGCCAGGACTTATTGTGGAAGCAAATTCGGTCTCTCCTGGTCTGCTCTGGGCCCCAAAGTCCAGGAATCAGGCTGAGGAATCACCACTACTCAGTTCTCCCTCAGGGCCCTGGGAAAAGACAGGGAGGTCTACAGGGGCATCCCAGGCCTCTTGCAGCTCATTTCAGATAGGCCAGATCTACACAACAACCAGTACTACTACTTATATACTAGGCCTCAATGGAGCACAACATTGAAGGCTTTTCTCAAGAAGGCCCAAGAACTACATTAGTGGCCCAAGGCGCTCATTCTAGGCCGTTTTCCCCCGCCCTTCCTGTGTGAAAAAAAACGCCATTCGCAAACAGAGACCCCAAAAAAGAGTGACTGGCTGGTATGTTGCCCTCTGAGTGACCCCGCTCTCCAGGATACCTTTATTTTTTTTGAAATATGAATTGTAAATTTCAAATACTTCTTCATTTTCAAGTGGGATCACAACATCTTGCATGTTGGCCACAATTGCCTCCAACTTGAGAACTTTTTATCTCAAACTACATCAAAGGACGCCTTTCATTTCTAATTCAGAAACCACTCTGGGGCCGGAATGCACTCTAAGTTCATTAGCACGTGGTCTTGGTGGAACATCATTCTCTACTAATCATGTCCGTTCAGTTGGCCTTATTTTCTCTTGAAGGCTCTGTTGTACCCTGAGTATCTGAGGATAAATCCCTTGGATGAAGAAGACAACTCAGGAAACTTCTGACCCTAGAGCAGGTCTTTTCCAAGCAGCTAGTCACCCATCTATGTGATCAGTGACCTGGCCATGCATCAAGTCCAGAAGGGATGCCAGCAAGTATTGATTTCACATTTCATGAACTCAAGGGAGGCAACAAATTCTCACGAGTCACTTGAGGAGGCCGAAGACTGTAAGCGTCTACTGACGGTTGCATGCATTTTCACCTTCTTCTCCTTATCACCCATGCAGGCATGACATTTCCTAGTGAAGTGACATATGCTTCCACTCCAAAACTAGTCTCAAGTCACTATTCATGCTTATACTTTTATGCACATTTCAGTCTTATACACGATAAGTGACCACATCCATGACACAGGTGTATCATTAGCCAGCAGATTTATTTCCTTAATTATTTTGATTGTCCTTCACAGACCTTTTTTCTTGGTTCTTTCTCCTTGTCAATTGATTGTTTTAATTAAAATCAACTTTTCCAGTCTTGAGTGACTTCACAGGAGCTCATTGAAAATAAAACTTATAAATAGATATGCAGAAAAAAAATGAAAAAAAAAAAAACAGTGCCAACTTTAAAGACCTACACATTTCTACCTATCTGTTCTCAACAATTGCATAGATTTGGCCTCTCTAATGATCCCGGTGATACATTTGAAAGGATCTTGCCACCAGCTCTACCAGAAAAACCGGTTTCTAAATGGAGTTTTGACTCTGGATCACATATGTTGTTCTTGGGGCTTGGACACAGATGCTGATGCTGTCTTGTGCCACCTACAATGGTTCTGTTTGGTCTGATCTACACTGACCCTGAATGGCTTAGAGCGCTACCACATGATGACTTCAAACTAAGCCTTGTTGCATCTTTCCCCAATGAGCCTGGACAAGAACAAAGTGTGTCAAAGCACCTTCATTATCCCTTTGATATTGTCCCTCAGGTCAAGTGCACAGAGCTTCGCACCAAGGCTCAGTGCCAGGACTTATTGTGGAAGCAAATTCGGTCTCTCCTTGTCCGCTCTGGGCCCCAAAGTCCAGGATTCAGGCTGAGGAATCACCACGACTCAGTTCTCCATCAGGGCCCTGGGAAAAGACAGGGAGGTCTAAAGGGCATCCCAGGCCTTTTGCAACTCATTTTAGAAAGGCCAGATCTACACAACAACCAGTACTACTTTTATGCTAGGCCTCAATGGAGCACAGCATTGAAGGCTTTTCCCAAGTAGGCTTATGTACTACATTAGTGCCCCAAGGCGATTATTCTAGGCCACTTCCCCCGCAATTTTTGAGTGAAAAGAAACGCCATTGGCAAACAGAGACCCAAAAAAGCGAGACTGGCTGGTATTTTGCCCTCTGAGTGACCCCGCTCTCCAGGATACCTTTGTTTTTTTGAAATATGGATTATAAATTTCAAATACTTCTCCATGTTCAAGTGGGATCACAACATCTTGCATGTTGGCCACAATTGCCTCCAACGTGAGAACTTTTTATCTCAAACTATATCAAAGGACCCCTTTCATTTCTAATTCAGAAACCACTCTGGGGCCGGAATGCACTCTAAGTTCATTAGCACCTGGTCTTGGTGGAACTTCATTCTCTACTAATCATGTTCATTCAGGTGGGGCTTATTTCCTCTTGAAGTCTCTGTAGTACCCTGAGTATCTGAGGATAAATCCCTTGGATGAAGAAGATAACTCAACAAACTTATGACCCTAGAGCAGGTTTTTCCAAGCAGCTAGTCACCCATCTATATGATCAGTGACCTGGCCATGCATCAAGTCCAGAAGGGATGCCAGCAAGTATTGATTTCACATTTCATGAACTCAAGGGAGGCAACAAATTCTCACGAGTCACCTGAGGAGGCCGAAGACTGTAAGTGTATACTGACTGTTGCATGCATATTCAACTTCTTCTCCTTATCACCCATGAAAGCGTGACATTTCCCAGTGAAGTGACATATGCTTCCACTCCACAATTAATCTAAAGTCACTATGCATGCTTATACTTTTATGCACATTTCAGTCTTATACACGATAAGTGACCACATACTTTACACAGGTGTATCATTAGCCAGCAGATTTATTTCCTTAAATTATTTTGATTGTCCTTCACAGACATTTTTTCTTGGTTCTTTCTCTTTGTCAACTGATTGTTTTAATTAAAATCAACTTGCCCAGTCCTGAGTGACTTCACAGGAGCACATTGAAAATAAAACTGATAGATAGATATGCAGAATAAAAAAATGAAAAGAAAAAAAACAGTGCCAACTTTAAAGACCTACACATTTCTACCAATCTGTTCTCAACAATTGCATAGATTTGGCCTCCCTAATGAACCTGGTGATACATTTGAAAGGATCGTGCCACCAGCACTACCAGAAAACCGGTTTCCAAATGGAGTTTTGACTCTGGTTCACGTATGTTGTTCTTGGGGCTTGGACACAGATGATGATGCGGTCTTGTGCCACCTACAATGGTTCTGTTTGGTCTGTTCTACTTTGACCCTGAATGGCTTAGAGCACTACCACATGATGACTTCAATCTAAGCCTTGTTGCATCTTTCCCCAATGAGCCTGGATAAGAACAAAGTGTGTCAAAGCACCTTCATTATCCCTTTGAAAGTGTCCCTCAGGTCAAGTGCACAAAGCTTAGCACCAAGGCTCAGTGCCAGGACTTATTGTGGAAGCAAATTCGGTCTCTCCTGGTGTGCTCTGGGCCCCAAAGTCCAGGAATCAGGCTGAGGAATCACCACTACTCAGTTCTCCCTCAGGGCCCTGGGAAAAGACAGGGAGGTCTACAGGACATCCCAGGCCTCTTGCAGCTCATTTTAGATAGGCCAGATCTACACAACAACCAGTACTACTTTTATACTAGGCCTCAATGGAGCACAACATTGAAGGCTTTTCCCAAGAAGGCCCAAGAACTACATAGTGGCCCAAGGCGCTCATTCTAGGCCGTTTTCCCCGCCCTTCCTGTGTGAAAAAAAACGCCATTCGCAAACAGAGACCCCAAAAAGAGTGACTGGCTGGTATGTTGCCCTCTGAGTGACCCCGCTCTCCAGTATACCTTATTTTTTTTGAAATATGGATTGTAAATTTCAAATACTTCTTCATTTTCAAGTGGGATCACAACATCTTGCATGTTGGCCACAATTGCCTCCAACTTGAGAACTTTTTATCTCAAACTACATCAAAGGACGCCTTTCATTTCTAATTCAGAAACCACTTTGGGGCCGGAATGCACTCTAAGTTCATTAGCACGTGGTCTTGGTGGAACTTCATTCTCTACTAATCATGTCCGTTCAGTGGGGCTTATTTTCTCTTGAAGGCTCTGTGTACCCTGAGTATCTGAGGATAAATCCCTTGGATGAAGAAGACAACTCAGGAAACTTCTGACCCTAGAGCAGGTCTTTTCCAAACAGCTAGTCACCCATCTATGTGATCAGTGACCTGGCCATGCATCAAGTCCAGAAGGAATGCTAGCAAGTATTGATTTCACATTTCAAGAACTCAAGGGAGGCAACAAATTCTCACGAGTCACCTGAGGAGGCCGAAGACTGTAAGCGTCTACTGACGGTTGCATGCATTTTCACCTTCTTCTCCTTATCACCCATGAAGGCATGACATTTCCCAGTGAAGTGACATATGCTTCCACTCCAAAACTAGTCTCAAGTCACTATTCATGCTTATACTTTTATGCACATTTCAGTCTTATACACGATAAGTGACCACATCCATTACACAGGTGTATCATTAGCCAGCAGATTTATTTCCTAAATTATTTTGATGGTCCTTCACAGACCTTTTTTCTTGGTTCTTTCTCCTTGTCAATTGATTGTTTTAATTAAAATCAACTTTTCCCAGTCTTGAGTGACTTCACAGGAGCACATTGAAAATAAAACTTATAAATAGATATGCAGAAAAAAAAATGAAAAAGAAAAAAAACAGTGCCAACTTTAAAGACCTACACATTTCTACCTATCAGTTCTCAACAATTGCATAGATTTGGCCTTCTAATGATCCCGGTGATACATTTGAAAGATCTTGCCACCAGCTCTACCAGAAAACCGGTTTCTAAATGGAGTTTTGACTCTGGATCACGTAGGTTGTTCTTGGGGCTTGGACACAGATGCTGATGTGTCTTTCGCCACCTACAATGGTTCTGTTTGGTCTGTTCTACACTGACCCTGAATGGCTTAGAGCGCTACCACATGATGACTTCAAACTAAGCCTTGTTGCATCTTTCCCCTATGAGCCTGGACAAGAACAAAGTGTGTCAAAGCACCTTCATTATCCCTTTGACATTGTCCCTCAGGTAAAGTGCACAGAGCTTCGCACCAAGGCTCAGTGCCAGGACTTATTGTGGAAGCAAATTCGGTCTCTCCTTGTCTGCTGTGGGCCCCAAAGTCCAGGATTCAGGCTGAGGAATCACCACGACTCAGTTCTCCATCAGGGCCCTGGGAAAAGACAGGAGGTCTAAAGGGCATCCCAGGCCTTTTGCAACTCATTTTAGAAAGGCCAGATCTACACAACAACCAGTACTACTTTTATGCTAGGCCTCAATGGAGCACAGCATTGAAGGCTTTTCCCAAGTAGGCTCAAGTACTACATTAGTGCCCCAAGGCGATCATATTCTAGGCCACTTCCCCTGCAATTTTTGTGTGAAAAGAATGCCATTGGCAAACAGAGACCCAAAAAAGCGATGACTGGCTGGTATTTTGCCCTTGAGTGACCCCGCTCTCCAGTATACCTCTTGTTTTTTGAAATATGGATTATAAATTTCAAATACTTTTCCATTTTCAAGTGGGATCACAAAATCTTGCATGTTGGCCACAATTGCCTTCAACGTGAGAACTTTTTATCTCAAACTATATCAAAGGACCCCTTTAATTTCTAATTCAGAAACCACTCTGGGCCCGGAAATGCACTCTAAGTTTATTAGCACCTGGTCTTGGTGGAACTTCATTCTTACTAATCATGTTCATTCAGGTGGGGCTTATTTCCTCTTGAAGTCTCTGTAGTACCCTGAGTATCTGAGGATAAATCCCATGGATGAAGAAGATAACTCAACAAACTTATGACCCTAGAGCAGGTTTTTCCAAGCAGCTAGTCACCCATCTATATGATCAGTTACCTGGCCATGCATCAAGTCCAGAAGGGATGCCAGCAAGTATTGATTTCACATTTCATGAACTCAAGGGAGGCAACAAATTCTCACGAGTCACCTGAGGAGGCCGAAGACTGTAAGTGTCTACTGACTGTTGCATGCATATTCACCTTCTTCTCATTATCACCCATGAAAGCATGACATTCCCAGTGAAGTGACATATGCTTCCACTCCACAATTAATCTCAAGGCACTATGCATGCTTATACTTTTATGCACATTTCAGTCTTATACACGATAAGTGACCACATACTTTACACAGGTGTATCATTAGCCAGCAGATTTATTTTTTAATTATTTTGATTGTCCTTCACAGACATTTTTTCTTGGTTCTTTCTCTTTGTCAACTGATTGTTTTAATTAAAATCAACTTGCCCAGTCCTGAGTGACTTCACAGGAGCACATTGAAAATAAAACTGATAGATAGATATGCAGAATAAAAAAATGAAAAACAAAAAAACAGTGCCAACTTTAAAGACCAACACATTTCGACCTATCTGTTCTCAACAATTGCATAGATTTGGCCTCCCTAATGAACCTGGTGATACATTTGAAAGGATCTGCCACCAGCACTACCAGAAACCGATTTCCAAATGGAGTTTTGACTCTGGGTCAAGTAGGTTTGTTCTTGGGGCTTGGACACAGATGCTGATGCAGTCTTGTGCCACCTACAATGGTTCTGTTTGGTCTGTTCTACTTTGACCCTGAATGGCTTAGAGCACTACCACATGATGACTTCAAACTAAGCCTTGTTGCATCTTTCCCCAATGAGCCTGGACAAGAACAAAGTGTGTCAAAGCACCTTCATTATCCCTTTGACAGTTTCCCTCATGTCAAGTGCACAAAGCTTAGCAACAAGGCTCAGTGCCAGGACTTATTGTGGAAGCAAATTCGTCTCTCCTGGTCTGCTCTGGCCCCAAAGTCCAGGATTCAGGCTGAGGAATCACCACTACTCAGTTCTCCCTCAGGGCCCTGGGAAAAGTACAGGGGGGTCTACAGGGCATCCCAGGCCTCTTGCAACTCATTTTAGAAAGGCCAGATCTACACAACAACCAGTACTTCTTTTATACTAGGCCTCAATGTAGCACAGCATTGAAGGCTTTTCCCAAGTAGGCCCAAGAACTAAATTAGTGCCCCAAGGCGCTCATTCTAGGCCGCTTCCCCAGCCCTCCTGTGTGAAAAAAAACGCCATTCACAGAGACCAAAAAATGAGACTGGCTAGTATGTTGCCCTCTGAGTGACCCCGCTCACCAGGATACCTTTATTTTTTTAAAATATTGATTGTAAATTTAAAATACTTCTTCATTTTCAAGTGGGATCACAACATCTTGCATGTTGGCCACAATTGCCTCCAACTTGAGTACTTTTTATCTCTAACTACATCAAAGGACCCTTTCATTTCTAATTCCGAAACCACTCTGGGGACGGAATGCACTCTAAGTTCATTAGCACCTGGTCTTGGTGGAACTTCATTCTCTACTTATCATGTCCATTCAGGTGGGGCTTATTTCATCTTGAAGGCTCTGTTGTACACTGTCCCGAGCACATTAAGTAGACAGAGGCAGATATGTCTTTGCAATGCCAAGGTTTATTCACAACCAAATTCAAAGCTAGATTCACACAGTCCTAACTTAGCCTCTATTTCCCCGAGTCCCAGGGGGCTCACTTAGGGACATCTTCTTAGCTGCTCACTGGATCAGATGAAGTCTGGTCTGGGAACTCAGCAAGCAACCGGCACCATCAGCAGGTCACTCCGACAGGAAGCGTGACGGGGTCTGGTCGTCTTGAAGGCGCTTTGCTTGAGTGAGCTGGGGACTTGGTTTATATACTATTTCTATCTAGGCCCTTTTGTCACTCATAGTGACATATCAGGGTCATGCACTCTGTTATCAGGGTTACACACGCGGGGGGCTCTTTCAGGCGTTGCCATGGATACTCACTGTGCATGTCACAGTGTATGACAAGGCAGGACATATTCATGACACTTATAGCATTAAGCACTATTTCCACACAAACACTAAGTTAATATCAGATTCATTAAATTATTATTATTCTTTGGTACTCAGTACATTCCACCCCCCGATTCCAAAAAGGTCTGGGGTATCCAGGTCTTTGAGGGAATCGTTAGTTAGGGGTACAAAGTGTAATATTCATTGGTATTACATACAGGAGGGTGTAACATTACATATCCTTTCATTGTACAATCCGCATAGTGTCCAAAAGGTTTAAGTGAACAACAGAAGTTGAGCTTCTTCCACATAGCGGTTAAAAGCGAGATACACATCTGATATAAAGATATAAAAGATACAATATAAAAAGGTAATTGTTGATGTCAGAGAGGTTTATAGAAAGAAACAAAATACATAATTAATTTGGAGTTATGATTTGACATTGATCAGGGTTATTGTATTGAATGGTAAGAATACCTTTCTTTGCCAGAAATTTATAAAGAGGGTCGTTATGCCTATACATACGTAGGCAGGTAAAATAATGGTGTACCCATACAGGGTAAGCCTGTAAAAGGATATGTTTCAGCATGGAAACACATATGGTGTTCCATAATGTTCTAGGGGAAAAAAGTGGTTGTTTGGTTAGACAAAGAGGGCTATCCGTAATGGTTTTGTTCCATGGGCCTATATGCATAGCATAATTTGTAGCTATAATATGTCTTAATGATTTGGCTCCAAATTGTTCAGGTAAGCCTGAGCAGGGATGCCCTACATTGTGTACTATTAGGTGTAATACATTAGTTAACTCTGAGAGGAATGATTCAATGGTATTGGGTTTACAATGAGATTGGTTCAACCAGTTATGAAATAAGAAGTGATTTAATGTTTCTGCTGGATCAATAAGCAAAGCCATTGCAGGGCTGAAGATTGTTGAGCATAAAGCACAGACATCAGGATTAGTAATGCGTAGCATATGTTTGAGTATGTGCAGGTCACAGCTTAGAAATTGTCTAAGGAATAAATTTTGTTTTTTTTTCCATATGCAGTTGAAGGGTTTAGGGAGTCCAATAGACTTTATAGAGGTACATATTTGAATGTGATTCCAAATTTCTTTGTAAATTTTTCTTTTGAGTGCTCTTCTTCTTTTGGAGTTGAGTCTTCGCATGTAGCCGGTCTAGACTAAAATATGAGGGCGTAGTATGGCATGAGGTTTTTTGTATGAAGCTCGTTTATGGCAGGTGAAATAAATGCAGCTGAGGTTGATGCTTTTCCTGAGAATAACAAGTAAACATATGTCAAAAAGCGGTTTAGGTTCCCAGCGTGAACTGGGGGGTATCCGCCATGGTGCTATGCTCAAAACAGGCAATGTGCTGGGTTCATCAAGGCGAAGTTTTTCCAAAATCATTTTCTGTATGTAAAGTTTGTATTGTACATGGAATGGTTGTATGCATGTGGAGCCAGGCGTGTGGCTAATAACATGGAAAACATATAGGATCATCTCAAAAGGATAGTTGTGGAGTGGAACACATATATCATAGCCAAGACTGAGATCCGGGGAATTTATATGATCTTGTGTAATATATTGGTGAAAGAAGTAATGATTGAGAATTGTCTCTGATGGATGTTGTAAGGAATAAAGAGGAAGTGTGGGATCAGTGCATAATATACAAGTAGCATTTCTCATTTGTAAAATTTTGAAAAGAATCATTTGTTGTTCCATTGTTAATGAGTAGTGTAGGAAGGATCTGAAAAATGTATCTTTAAAGCATCCAGGGACAAAAATCAGTGCATTCGAGTCTATGGGTGCGCAGAAGCTTGTGCATCTGTTAAAACAAAAAACAGGTGATTTTTCAGTTGTTTTTCGTGATATGTGGGTCAGTATTTTAAATAAAGTGATTATAATAAGCATATATATAGCATATTGTTTGATCTCATGGAACCAATGCCAGGGGTTCCATCTGATAATGCAAGAAATATCTGCTGTAATCATTTTCCTAAGCACATCAATAGCGTTGTAATCTTTGTTTATTGAATCAATGACATGGTTATAGGCGAGGGTGTCTGTTTGAAGTATGTGCCTTATGTTGTCCAGTGTGGTAACTGAAGCATCAAAATGTTTCATGTCCTCCTGTACATGACTATGTATGTTTGTAAGTACCTTCCTATTTTGTTGGATGATTTCATTTAGGTGTTGGGTAGCTTCTCTGGACTTTCTTAATAGTTCTTCATCTGTTGATTGTGGTAGCCAGAAACTGTTAAGTCCAAATGTATGATTTGAGACATACTGAAGTGAAGTTAAGATCGCTTGTTCAGTCTGGTTGGCATGGTTTAGGATTTCTAGTTTCAAAATATTACTGTGCATATAGCATCCAGCATCTAGTTGCAAAAAGTCCTTATATGAGGTGTTTAGGTGCCTATATATCCCATGTGTTTCATTATGGCAATGTCCAATTCTGTAAGTGCCTAGGTCTACTAATCTGGTGGGTGCAGATACAAGTCTTACTTCTGATGTTTGTAACTGCTTATGATATAATTCTGTTGTGAACACTGTGTTTGGACTTAGAGGGTAAGTATCTTCAATGTTAATATAGCTATTCAATTCCTTAATCCAGAGGTATGAGCCTAAAGGTAGAATCCAGTCCTTTCCCAATCTTTTAGGGAAAGCAATAGTCTTGTATGCAGCATAGCTGTAGGCGGTAGAGACTCTCAATAGGTTTATTTCACAAAGTCCACCTGTGCAGTATGAAAATTTAGTAGGGTCCAAAATAGATATTTGTCCAGCATGTTCTGTAGTTCTCCCTACTAGAAAGAGTTCTCTTACTTCCGTAAATGCTTGGTCCAGCATTCTTTCGATGTGTTGGTATTCCTGGTCTCTTCTTAAATTTAAGATCATTGATTCAAGAACTGCAAGTTTGCGGTCTGTGTCTTTCACAGTTTCTTCTATTTCTTTCTGCATTATCTCTTGCTCAATCATTATCTTGTGTATCATGGTGCTTGCAGTGTGCAGTGAATTAGATATAGCTTGTATTTGCTTTATTCTGATGTTGATTCATGTTGTATAACACATCAATTTTAGCTCTTAGCTCTTCTGTCATTGCTGCCGCGATTAGGGCACCGATTGCGGTCCCTGCGATGAAAGCTCCTACCGCTGCCAATTGGAGAGGCCTTCGTAGTGAAGTTGAGGCTCCATAAGTGAGTTCCAGGTTAGGTAGAAATTGGTGTTGTCACAAATCTTCATATCTGGTGGATATATGTTTTTAAAGTTCCATCTGAGTTGCATCTTCTCCACCTGTGGTTTATATAATACCTTATATGGGTAAATAGTTGCTGGAACAAAGCCTGGAGCTTCTGTTGTGACCATGTCTTCCCATGGTGGGAAAATCACTGGGGTTTTATAGTGTAAAGTAATGAGTCTGTGAGTTTCGTTGAATCCGCCTCTATCTATGATACATGGTGTCATTGATGAGGGTTTAATGTAGCAGTCTTCATGTGATATAGGAAACTCGTATACCTTGAGCCATTCTTCTGTGTTCATCATAAATGAAGTGTAGTTTCTAACTACTTCATGTGCTACTAAGTCCATAACTGTCCATTTCTGGTTCTGGAATCCTAACATGTAAAACATGTATGGGTTTTTCCCAAAATACTTCTCTGGAAATTGTATGTCCATACCTGCTGTCATCCAGAAGTTGATTGATTTGTTGTCAGCTTCCTTTAGGTGATAATGGACTTCAGAGTCTTTCTGGTGTCCAGGTGCATTGTTCTGACACAAAAGTTGTGAAGGTTATATTGGGTTCCATATATCCTAGTTGTGTGACAGCTGGTTTTAGTGGGAGTTCTTTATCATGTTCGATGAGATGGGTCGTATTGAGTGTTGAGTGGTTGTAAATATCCAGAGGTACATCCCATAACTGGCTTCCAAAAAATTGTTTTGATGCATAGCAGACATAGAAGAGTGGTTTCATTACTTGTTGGTTCTTGCATTTCATTCCTCCTGGTGGTATCCAATGTACCAATGTAGAATTATTTGGATTCAACTTTTGCTTGGGCATTTTCATTATGAGCATCAAGTGTTTGAAAAGTCCATCCTTTAGTCTGTTTCTATGTTGATTCCATTCTGTGCCATTCCCAGTGTATACTACACTGACATTTATTTTTTCCTTTTTGTGTAAGTCCAGGTGGATGATGTAGAATCCGTATGTGTTCATAAATGTAGCTATTGGAATTTGGGATGCATTGGAATGTGTTTGTCCTGTAAAATTCAATGCTATCCCCATTGTGGCATTGATAGAGATGTTATATGGCAATCTTTGATTCCTCATTGGATGGTGGATGGTTATAGCTGTGAAATTTGCATCCTCATGTTTGTCAAACATTTCCCAGGGTGAATTAAAATTGTAGTCTGTAGGGTGTATTCGCATTACTGTGTATGGTAGTGCAGTGTTGACATTAATAATGTCACCTTTTCTGACTTGCTTGTTTATCCATCCTGTTTGGTTAGTTGTGAAGTTACCTGCCCATAGGTAGTTTTCTATGTTGAATACTTTCAACCATTCTGCATTATTTTCCTTCATTTGTGGGAGTGAAGTGTCTGTAGCACTTTCTTTCCAACATACGATGGCAGGCCATGCTGCTGTTGCGTTTGCATTCCATTTGAAATGATCAAAAGGTTTGTGGAATAGATCTTTGTGATGTACCAACAACAGTTGGCAAACTGCTCCCATAAAGGTTTGGGAGCATCCTCTCCTAGGCACGTGGTATTTTCTTAAAGATGGATATGGTTGTGGTAGTGGATCTGTGATAACTACTGGGTATCTATATCTTTTTACTCCCAAGGTTGTTACTTTGGACCACCAGGGTATGGGTGGGTACGAAACATTTTTTATGTGGAGAGCAGTCCTGTGGGCATTTAGCATTTCAAATGCTCCATATATGGGTAAATTTGGGAAGTTATTAACACATAAAATAGTTGTATTTCCATATCCAAGGTTACGTTCTTTCAGAATTTGATTCAGGGTTTTGTTCACATCATCGTTGATTACCCAGGAGCAATCAACACCAAAAGGGTTCCTCTAATGGTTTTGCTATACTTAGAGTTCTCCCTAGTTTATCAAATTTTGGTTTTAGGAGGCTGGTGTCATCATTTGTCATCCAATTGTATGCTCTTGTTGTTGGTCCTATAGTAGGAGTATCTGTGGTTGGTTCAGGTGCTTCACCAGTGTCTTTCTCGTCATCATAATTAAACTCATGAGTGTCATAGTCATAAGAAGCATAACCTTTTCCTCCTCCAATGGCAGATGTGTCCCAGAAAAGTAATTGGCTGGCCAGGAAATTGAACTTTTCTATGTGTGAGCAATAGAACAATGGTTCTGCGTCTTTTTCTAGGACAAAAGTCATATTGTGGTTCGTATTGCCTAGGGTCATTGATGTTACTGAGTATCTAACAGTTGGTTCGCGGTAGTGATATAAATATACTGGTGAATTTGCCCATATGGTGGTGATGAGTTCTGATCCTTGGCATCTGAGTGGGTTTTGCTCCGTGTTGGGCACTACTTCATGTTCATTGTCTACTATGTCTTTATATATGTGTGACCAAAAACTCTTTGCATTCCAGTAGTCTGTACAATTCTGTGAAGCATATTTGTTTGTACAGTAAGCATATTTAGTCCAAAATAATTCTGCTGTTTGAGAGATGTTTTGAAAGAATGGTGTTTGTAACCAGTATCCAGCAACTTTTCCTTCAGGGTTCAAGTATGTGTAAATGTGTCTATGCTCAATAGCATTAAAGTGGTGTTCTGCCCAGACGATGGGTTTAAATGTGGGAATGGTTGTAGTGGCAATAGTTGTAGTATCTGTTTTGTTTGCTGGCTTTGGTATGGATGTTACTACATGAAATAACATCCACACTGTAAGTTTTAACCAAAATCTTGAGTAGTTTGTGGACATCTTCAATTTTAAGTTGTTGTAGAACAGCAATTATGTCTAAAAAGTGTGGCCAGAGATTTAGGTCCACATGGAGTCCAGTAGACATACTGTGTAATTTGTAAGCCTATTACACAAGGCTGATGTGTTTTGAGGAGTCACGTTTGTTGGACAATGCCTTGGTGAACACACCTGGTAGTGTAGTATTAACTTGAGTATGAGTAATATTCCGATGGTCAAGGTGATTGCTTTGATTGCCTTGTAGAGTGCCTTAATTGTGTCAGTCATGTCCTAATATATGTGCAATGTTCTTGTCTTTGGTGATCATCAGCTCACCTTTGCCAGATGTTGTCCAGGAGGTATTGTTTCCTGCCGGTGCAATTATCTCTCCTTTTCTGATAGAATTGTCCTTGGGATCTCTGATCAGTACTTTATGAGGTGTGGGTGGTTTGTTAGTAGGTTCAGAGTCTGTAATGCGAAATACATCATCAGTTAATGGGAATACTTCTTCAAATGGTGATTTGCGATGCAGTCTGGGTCTTGAGTTTAGTTCGAATACAACTCTGCGTAATGCCTTTTGGATAGGTAAATCCTTTAGATGCCATAATGAAATTTTTAATAAACCATTCCATCTTTCAATATTCCCTGCCGCTGTAGGGTTATATGTAGTGTGAAAATCCCAATGAATGCCTAAGTCTTTGACCACTTTTTGTATTATTTTTCCTGTAAAATGAGTACCTTGGTCTGATTCTATGACTTTAGGCATTCCATAACTACTACACCATTCCCATACAGTTTCTATAGTATGATGTTGGGTTGCATTGTTAGTATGCAGTGCCAGTCCTAGGCCAGAATGCACATTGACCATTGTACATACCCCATTTATCACCAAAATCTTTCAAAGGACCTATATAGTCTATCTGTATTCTTTCATTAAAATGTCTAGTTATGGGGGTGTCCTGTTGTCTATGAGTGTTGAATCTAAGTGAAAGTTTTGGACATTCTGTGCATCTGGTTATGGCCTGTTTGCATTTTAGCCAGGTTACTTTTAGGTTCCTTTCCTAAACCAATCATATAATCCATGAGTGCCAATATGGCCTAATATTTTATGTACATTTAATAATTCGTCCAATGTTATTGGTGAGTCTAGAGGTTCCTTCTGTATATGCCATTTCTGCTGTAACGTTAGCTTGGTTGGGCCTGTTTCCTTACATGTCCATTTTCCTTTTAGCCTTATCATGTTTGCACTGGCTAGATTATCGGCCATTTGATTTCCTTTGGCCTCCTTACTTTCTCTATTAGTATGGGCATCTACATGTTTGATATATATTTTTTATGTCCTGTTTTGCGATCCATTCCCAACATTCTTTGGACCAAACATCCTTTCCATTAATTTTCCAATCAGTAATTTTCCATTTACCAGACCATATGGCTATACCATTGCAAACTGCCCAAGAATCTGAATAAATATATATGGTTTTTCTTTTTTCTTGTATTGATTTTTTCAATTGCTAATTTGACTGCCATAAGCTCTGCATGTTGAGCTGTTTTATCCACCCCCTGATCAGTTAGGATTGTCTTGTCCGAGGGTCTGTAGGCTGCACATTTCCAGTGCAGCTTCCCTGCTTTTATGACTCCAGATCCATCCGTAAACCAAGCATTGGTTTGTTCTTTGAATTCAGGTCCCCATACTCCTATGGGTTTTGTTGTTTCATCAAGTGGCTCTACCGGTGTTGGTACCAGGGGCTGATTTGTCACATCCTCCATGAATTTGGAGTTATGTGATTCCAGCTTTTTCATAAGCACCCCTTCAATGTACCATTTCCATTTTAGAACTCTTTGTTCCATTGGTAGGCCGTTTGATTTCGTCTGGAGTCATTTTAAGCCATTCCATTATAGGAATAGGCATGCGGACTATTAGACATTGGTCCTTCCTGATCAAAGAGATGACCTTTAATGCCTCAAATAAATTCCAAATGAGTTTTTCAAATTTTAGAATATTTTATCTCAGAGTAAGGAAAGCGTTTGCAATAGAAGCCAACAGGTATGGTTTTACCTTCCCTTTTAACAAAAATTCCCCAATTTCCATATCCATTTATGTACAGTACATCAACTATTAAGGTGTCTGAACTCACAGGTACAAACAATTGTCTATACAATTCTATATATTCAATCAATTTTCTAAAAGCTTCTTTCTGTGGTTGTGCCCATTCAAAGTCAGCGGCTTTCCTAGTAACCCTTATAGATCGGCGCAAGCAGGTTTTGCATGTATGGAAGGTGTTGTCTCCAATATCCAAAAAGTCCTATTAACTGTTGTGCTTCTTTTTTGTTGGAGGGGGCCTTGAGTCCTTTGATCTTTGAGATTGTCCCTTCTGGAATTTGTGGTCCGGTGGCATTCCAGAATACTCCTAAAAATTTGATAGTGTTTTGGGACCTTGTATTTTGTCTTCATTTATAGTCCATCCTTTATTTCTTAGTGTTGACACCATTAAGTCTAGTGTCTTTTGGACTAAAGATATTTCTTGTCCTGCTATAATGATGTCATCTATATATGAATGCACTAACACCTCCTTTGGAATTTCTTTCCATGGAATGGATTGAGATATTGCCATATGGGCTATGATAGGGCTGTTTCTATATCTTTGTGGTAGTCTTTTGAACCTGTATTGTTTACTATTCCAGGTAAAAGTGGTAATTTCCCTAGATTCTTCAGCCAGCGGATGGCAAAAAACATGTCTGATAAGTCTATTGCTGCAAAAACCTTGGGTTCTGCATTTCTGATCTCTGAAAAGATGGTCTCTATATCTGGTAGGTGTCCAGGCATTTGTGGTGAAAGTTCATTGATTTTCCTGTAATCTACTGTAAATCTGTAGGCCCCATTAGGTTTTAACACTGGCCAAACTGGACTATTGTAATTGAATGAGGCTGTCCTCTCAATTATGTTTTCTTGTAGCAGTTTTTCAATGATTTTAGTTACATCAGTGTGGCCTCCCTTTAAGGGGTACTGTTTAGTGAATGAAGGGGGGAATTCTGGGCAAAACTACAGGTTCCATCTTTACTGCTGTTAGAGCACAGAAATGCATTTCTAATGGGTCACTTTTATTTTTTCTTAAGGGTAGCCAATTTTGGAAAATTATGGGGATCCAATCCATCCCTAAAATGTTACATGGGGTTTCTGCTAATAATACTTTTCCTTCTAATGGGGGTCTATTGTAGTTAAGTATTTGCATTTTAGTTTGTTCTGCCAAAGTATCCCCTATTATTCCTTCAATTTTATCCAATTCTTAGCATTGGGGTCTTTGGCTATACTGTTACAGATGGTAACTTGACTTCCTGTATCTATTAAAAAATTTTCCCTCTTTTCTGCATTTTTTATTCTTATAGCTAATTGGACATAAGGTCTATTATCATGATCACCCCATATTATGTCGTACATGCGTACATTGCGCATTTGATTTGCCGGTGGTCTGAATCTGGTTCTTGTTCCCCTGAAGTTGGCTCCTAACGGGGGTCTCTGGATATAGGGTCTGATTGGGGGCCTTGTGGCCCCCCGATATACGTTTTTTGGCCTCATGATTGCATTTTGCCATGAGTTAATTCTGTTTGATTTCTGGTTATGGTAGAGAATGGTGGTTTATATTTTTGTGGAATCCTGTTAGGTTCCAGGATTCCTATTAGGGAATGTTCTGTTTTTAACCTGAGTCAAAAAAGTGGGTGCTACTCTTGTTATTGGCTTAGGTTTTTGTGCCATGAAAGTTAACACCTTACCCCCTTGCATTTTCCTTGCTTGTCTGAAATATTTCTATTGCCTCATTAACAGTTTTGATGTTTGCTAAGGCAGACATGATGGTCATTTTCATGTGCGGTGGTGCCCCTGAAATAATTATTTTTTTCATAGCAGGGGTAAGCTGTGCAGAGCCTTGGGAGTTTTAGCATCTGTATACATCATGGCTGTCACTCCAAGTTTCCTTAAGATGTTAATTGCCTGTTCCAAGTTGTCCCATCTAGCGGGAGGACTCAAATTGAGTCCAATCCAGCGTTGGAAAAGCATTTATCCAGGCTTTGGCTACCCAATTCATTAAAGAAGTTTCATGATCATTATTTACTTCTATTATAGCCTCAAGGGACTGGTAGACATGTGGATTTTCTATAATACTTTTCAATGAGTTCATCTCACGGGCATTGAGCATAATGGTGTTTGCTCCTTTATCCCATAATTTTAAAAGATATTCTATGTCCTTACTTTCCTTTTGTGCAAATTCCTGTTTGTATTGTTGAATTTCTGCCCGAGTTAAATCCCTCTGCTCTACAGTTATTTCGGGCAACTTCCTCAAGTCTGTCGGGCGACTCTGTTCGATTGCCCCGACTGGGTGTCATCGATAAGCGTGGTCATTGTGGCCGGGAAACGCCTGTTTACTACTCCTCGCTTTAACCTCCTCGTCAATAATATTTTGTAAGAAAGGATTGTTGCTGTTTCGCTGCAGCGCATTTCTGACTAGTCTTTTGCCCTTCATTCTATCTTGATCTAGGTCATCTATGGTCTTAATGAGCAATGCTGGTATCTCCGTCCTGGAGGCCTAGCCAGGATGGGTTGCAATACTTCAGCATTGGTCAATGGAATATTCCACTGTAGTTCCTTTCTGGAATTTGGGGGAATTTTTCTTGTACTATTTTTTCACAAGTCCTCCAGTCCTGACTGAGGTTTTAGTTCCTTACTTGGCTGTTTCTTGAATAAGTTCAATTTCTTAAATTTTTCTATCAGACCCATTTTTAGGGCAGGAGCCTTAAGCAAGTGCTCTTGCTATATACAGCCAAGCCTTAGCTTCCTTCTTTTTAAAGTAAAATTTTGGAGCACTCCACCTTAATCCTTCAACTACAATTTGGTTGAGAATAACCTCTGCCTTATTGTAGGCTCGTTTTGCTAGCCAATTTTTCATCGGACTGAACTGCTAATGGTCAGGAGTCTGGGTCGTGGTCATCCGCCAACTTGGACTGGGCTCGCACCGTGGGGAGAAACTCCCTTGCCGGTCTTACTACCTCCGAAGAAGCAGGTGCCTTTCGGGCTAACCCAATGTCCTTGCGCCGGTCTTTCCACCTTTCAGCGGGTGCCTTTTGGGGTTTCAGACCTTCGACCCTTCATCCTTAAGTTAACAATCCTGCCGACTACGCCAACTGTCCGAGCACATTAAGTAGACAGAGGCAGATATGTCTTTGCAATGCCAAGGTTTATTCACAACCAAATTCAAAGCTAGATTCACACAGTCCTAACTTAGCCTCTATCTCCCGAGTCCCAGGGGGCTCACCAAGAAACGTCTTCTTAGCCGCTCGTGGATCAGATGAAGTCTGGTCCGGGAACTCAGCAAGCGGCCGGCACCATCAGCAGGTCACTCCGACGGGAAGCGTGACGGGGTCTGGTCGTCTTGAAGGCGCTTCGCTTGAGTGAGCTGGGGACTCGGTTTATATACTATTTCAAGCTAGGCCCTTACATCACTCATAGTGACATATCAGGGTCATGCACTCTGTTATCAGGGTTACACACGCGGGGGCTCTTTCAGGCGTTGCCATGGATACTCACTGTGCATGTCACAGTGTACGACAAGGCAGGACATATTCATGACACTTATAGCATTAAGCACTATTTCCACGACACTAAAATTCACACTAAGTTAATACTCTTTGGTAGTACAGGATTCATTAATTCAGAAACCACTTAATTAAGTTATTCATTCTTTGGTACTCAGTATTCCATTGACCGTGGCACACTGAGTATCTGAGGATAAATCCCTTGGATGAAGAAGACAACTCAGGAAACTTCTGACCCTGAGCAGGTCTTTTCCAAGCAGCTAGTCACCCATCTATGTGATCAGTGACCTGGCCATGCATCAAATCCAGAAGGGATGCCAGCAAGTATTGATTTTCACATTTCATGAACTCAAGGGAGGCAACAAATTCTCACGAGTCACCTGAGGAGGCCGAAAGACTGTAAGCGTCTACTGAGGGTTGCATGCATTTTCACCTTCTTCTCCTTATCACCCATGAAGGCCTGACATTTCCCAGAGAAGTGACATATTTACTTCCACTCCAAAATAATCTCAAAGTCACAATGCATGCTTATACTTTTATGCACATTTCAGTCTTATACACGTTAAGTGACCACATCCTTTACACAAGTGTATCATTAGCCAGCAGATTTATTTCCTTAATTATTTTGATTGTCCTTCACAGACCTTTTTTCTTGGTTCTTTCTCCTTGTCAATTGATTGTTTTAATTAAAATCAACTTGCCAGTCCTGAGTGACTTCACAGGAGCACATTGAAAATAAAAACTTATAGATAGATATGCAGAATAAAAAAATGAAAAACAAAAAAAAAACAGTGCCAATTATAAAGACCTTCACATTTCTACCTATCTGTTCTCAACAATTGCATAGATTTGGCCTCCCAAATGATCCCGGTGATACATTTGAAAACATCTTGCCAACCAGCTCTACCAGAACATCGGTTTCCAAATGGATTTTTGACTTGGGTTCATGGTATGTTGTTTTTGGGGCTTGGACACAGATGCTGATGTGGTCTTGTGCCACCTACAATGGTTCTGTTTGGTCTGTTCTACTTTGCCCCTGAATGGCTTAGAGCACTACCACATGATGACTTCAAACTAAGCCTTGTTGCATCTTTCCCCAATGAGCCTGGACAAGAACAAAGTGTGTCAAAACACCTTCTTTATCCCTTTGACAGTGTTCCTCAGGTCAAGTGCACAGAGCTTAGCACCAAGGCTCAGTGCCAGGACTTATTGTGGAAGCACATTCGGTCTCTCCTGGTCTGCTTGGGCCCAAAGTCCAGGATTCAGGCTGAGGAATTACCACTACTCAGTTCTCTCCCTCAGGGCCCTGGGAAAAGACAGGAAGGTCTACAGGGCATCCTAGGCCTCTTGCAACTCATTTTAGAAAGGCCAGATCTACACAACAACCAGTACTACTTTTAATACTAGGCCTCAATGGAGTACAAACATTGAAGGCTTTTCCAAGTAAGGCCCAAGAACTACATTAGTGCCCCAAGGCGCTCATTCTAGGCCACTTCTCCTGCTTTTCCTATGTGAAAAAAACGCAATTTGCAAACAGAGACCCAAAAAAGCGTGACTGGCTGGTATGTTGCCCTCTGAGTGAACCCGCTTCTCCAGGATGCCTTTATTTTTTTGAAATATGGATTGTAAATTTCAAATACTTCTTGATTTTCAAGTGGGATAACAACGTCTTGCATGTTGGCCACAATTGCCTCCAACTTGAGAACTTTTTATCTCAAACTACATCAAAGGTCCCCTTTTCATTTCTGATTCAGAGACCACTCTGGGGCCGGAATGCACTCTAAGTTCATTAGCACCTGGTCTTGGTGGAACTTCATTCTCTACTAATCATGTCCATTCAGGTGGGGCTTATTTTTTCTTGAAGGCTCTGTTGTGCACCCTGAGTATCTGTGGATAAATCCCTTGGATGAAGAAGACAACTCAGGAAACTTCTGACCCTAGAGCAGGTCTTTTCCAACAGCTAGGGTCACCCATTTTTGTGATCAGTTGAACTTATCATGCAACAAGTCAAGAAGGGATGCCAGCAAGTATTGATTTCACATTTCATGAACTCAAGAGAGAGGCAACAAATTCTCACGAGTCACCTTGAGGAGGCCCAAGATGGGTAAGCGTCTACTGACGGTTTTGCATGCGTTTTTACATTCTTCTCCTTATCACCCATGAAGGCGTGACATTTCCCAGTGAAGTGACATATGCTTCATACTCCAAATACTAATGTCAAGTCACTATGCATGCTTATACTTTTATGCACATTTCAGTCTTATACACAATAAGTGACCACATCCTCCTTTACACAGGTGTATCATTAGCCAGCAGATTATTTATTTCCTTAATTATTTTGATTGTCCTTCACAGACCTTTTCTTTTTGTTCTTTCTCTTGTCAATTGATTGTTTTAATTAAAATCAACTTGCCCAGTCCTGAGAATGACTTCACAGGAGCACATAGAAAATAAAATTTATAGATAGATATGCTGAATAGGAAAAATGAAAAAAACTAAAAAACAACTTGGAGTGCCAACTTTAAAGACCTACACATTTCTACCCTATCTGTTCTCAACAATTGCATAGATTTTGCCTCCCTAATGATCCCCGTGATACATTTGAAAAGATTCTTGCCACCAGCTCTACCAGAAAACCCCATTTCCAAATGGATTTTTGACTCTTGTTCATGTACGTAGTTCTTGGGGCTTGGACACAGATGCTGATGTGGTCTTGTGCCAGCCTACAATGGTTCTGTTTGGTCTGTTCTACTTTGACCTGAATGGCTTAGAGCACTACCACATGATGACTTTCAAACTAAGCCTTGTTGCATCTTTTCCCCAATGAGCCTGGACAAGAAGAAAGTGTGTGAAAGCAACTTCATTATCCCTTTGACAGTGTCCCTCAGGTCAAGTGCACAGAGCTTAGCACCAAGGCTCAGTGCCAGGACTTATTGTGGAAGCAAATTCGGTCTCTCCTGGTGTGCTCTGGGCCCTAAAGTCCAGGATTCAGGCGGAGGAATCACCACTACTCAGTTCTCCCTCAGGGTCCTGGGAAAAGACAGGGGAGGTCTACAGGGCATCCCAGGCCTCTTGCAACTCATTTTTAGAAAGGCCAGATCTACACAACAACCTAGTACTATTTTATACTAGGCCTCAATGGAGCACGGCATTGAAGGCTTTTCCAAGTAGGCCCAAGAACTACATTAGTGCCCAAGGCGCTCATTCTAGGTCCTTCCCCCTCCCTTCCTGTGTGAAAAAAAAACGCCATTCACAAAAAGAGACACAAAAAAGCATGACTGGCTGGTATGTTGCCCTCTGAGTGGTACCGCTATTCAGGATACCTTTATTTTTTTGAATTTATGGATTGTAAATTTCAAATACTTCTTCATTTTCAAGTGGCATCCCAACATCTTCTTCCATGTTGGCCACAATTGCTCTCCAACTTGAGAACTATTTTATCTCAAACTACATCAAAGGACCCCTTTCATTTCTAATTCAGAAACCACTCTGGGGACCGGAATGCATTCTAAGTTCATTAGCACCTGGTCATGGTGGAACTTCATTCTCTACTAATCATGTCCATTCAGGTGGGGCTTATTTCTCTTGAAGGCTCTGTTGTACCCTGAGTATCTGAGGATAAATCCCTTGGATGAAGAAGACAACTCAGGAAACTTCTGACCCTAGAGCACATCTTTTTCCAAGCAGCTAGTCACCCATCTATGTGATCAGTGACCTGACTATGCATCAAGTCCAGAAGAGATGCCAGCAAGTATTGATTTCACATTTCATGAACTCAAGGGAGCCAACAAATTCCCACGAATCACACTGAGGAGGCCAAAGACTGTAAGCGTCTACTGACAGTTGCATGCATTTTTCACCTTTCTTCTCCTTATCATTCATGAAGGCGTGACATTTCCAGTGAAGTGACATATGCTTCCACACCAAAAACTAATCTCAAGTCACTATGCATGCTTATACTTTTATGCACATTTCAGTCTAATACATGATAAGTGACCCACATCCTTTCCACAGGTGTATCATTAGCCAGCAGATTTATTCCTTAATTATGTTTTTGTCTGCTTCCACAGACATTTTCTCTTGGTTCTTTCTCCTTGTCAATTGATTGTTTTAATTTAAATCAACTTGCCCAGTCCCTGAGTGACTTCACAGGAGCACATAGAAAATAAAACTGATAGATAGATATGCAGAATTAAAAAAATGAAAAACAAAAAAAAAACAGTGCCAAACTTAAAGACCTACACATTTCTACCTATCTGTTCTCAACAATTGCATAGATTTGGCCTCCTAATGATCCCGGTGATACATTTGAAAGGATCTTGCCACCAGCTCTACCAGAAAAACCGGTTTCCAAATGCAGTTCTGACTCTGGGTCACGAATGTTGTTCCTTGGGCTTGGACACAGATGGTGATGTGGTCTTGTGCCACCTACAATGGTTCTGTTTCGTCTGTTCTACTTTGACCCTGAATGGCTTAGAGCCCTACCATATGATGACTTCAATTAAGCCTTGTTGCATCTTTCCCCAATGAGTCCTGGACAAGAACAAGTGTGTCAAAGCACTCTTCATTATCCCTTTGACAGTGACCCTCAGGTCAAATTGTGCACAGAGCTAGCACCAAGGCTCAGAGCCAGGACTTATTGTGGAAGCAAATTCGGTCTCTCCTGGTGTTCTCTGGGCCTGAAAGTCCAGGATTCAGGCTGAGGAATCACCCACTACTACTCAGTTCTCACGCAGGGCCCTGGGAAAAGACAGGGAGGTCTACAGGGCATACCAGGCCATCTTGCAACTCATTTTCGAAAGTCCAGATCTACAAAACAACCAGTACTACTTTTATACTAGGCCTCAATGGAGCACAGCATTGAAGGTTTTTTCCCAAGAAGGCCCCAAGAACTACATTAGTGCCCCAAGGCGCTCATTCTCATACGGACGCTTCCCCCGCCCTTCCTCTGAGAAAAAAAAACGCCATTCCCAAACACAGACCCAAAAAAGCGTGACTGGCTGGTATGTTGCCCTCTGAGTGACCCGTTCTCCAGGATACCTCTATTTTTTTGAAATATGGATTGTAAATTTCAAAATACTTCTTGATTTTCAAGTGTGATTACAACATCTTGCATCCTTTGTTGCCACAATTGCCTCCAACTTGAAAACTTTTTATCTCAAACTACATCAAAGAACCCCTTCATTTCTAATTCAGAAATCACTCTGGGGCCGGAATGCACTCTAAGTTCATTAGCACCTAGGTCTTGGCGTGGAACTTCATTCTCTTCTGAATCATGCCCATTAGAGGTAGGGTTCTATTTCCTTTTGAAGAGCCTCTGTTGTACATGTGAGTATCTGAGGATAAATCCCTTGGATATGAAGAAGACAAAACTCAGGTAAACTTCTGACCCTAGAGCAGGTCTTTGCCTAGGCAGCTAGTCACCCATCTATGTGATCAGTGACCTGGCATGCATCAAGTATCAGAACGGATGCCAGCAAGTATTGATTTACACATTTCATGAACTCAAGAGAGGCAACAAATTATCTCACGAGTCACCTGGAAGGAGGCCGAAGACTGTAAGCGTTTATCTACTGACGGTTGCATGCATTTTCACCTACTTCTCCTTATCACACATGAAGGCGAGACATTTCTCAGTGAAGTGACATATGGCTTCCACTCCAAAACTAATCTCAAGTCACTATGCATGCTTTATACTTTTATGCACATTTCAGTCTAATACATGAATAATGTGACCACATCCTGTTACACAGGTGTATCATTAGCCAGCAGATCTTATTTCCTTGCAGGAGCCCCTGTTTGGGGATTGACTTGAATTGCAGTTGACTATGAGCCGTGGAGATTTGGCCATTGTCGCCACCCGTTAGTCTCACGGGATTTGTTGCGGTGATCTCGAGTGACTTGGCCGAAATTGCCTGATCGGGTCAGCGCCCATTTTTTTAGTGGTTTGTGTTTTGTCTTGTGTTAGTCGTTGTTTAGAACCAGAGAGAAAAGTTATCAGAATAAAAAACGCTGTTTGTCTCCGGTTCAGCCTCTGAAGTTTTTCCCGCGGCTCCGTTGCTCCAAAATCTTCAGCGCGGACAACAGGTGGCGGCCCCATACGGGGGACTTAGGAGCAGTTGTGTAAGAACTGAAGGTCTCTAAAATGGTTTTCGAATATAAACTGAAGCCCAAGTGATAGAGGCTATGCAAAGACTCCTTGATATATACCTGACTCTGTTCTCAGTGAGGAGGATATAGACAAAAGTGAAAGTGCATCAAAAAAAGTGTAGATTCTACTGGGCCAACTAGAGACCAGTAAAGAGAGTATTAGAAGAGACCCAAAAATGGACAAAAATCCAAGCTATTAAAGCTATTCGGGAGTTATTGGCGAAAGCTGAAGGATACTTGCTCTCACTGGAACCTGGCCATCAGGATATTGCTGTCAGTGAAATTAGCAGTGGTGAGGAAATCTAGTAAAGTGATCTGAGAAAATGAGGAAAAAGAAATTTAAAAAGACTGAGAAAAAGGTCCGTCAGGCCAGAGGAGTCACTTGTGTGTCTCTACTCCCCCATGGGTGGAATCCATTACAGAAAATATGAAGGGTTATTACTAGGACATTTGCATACCCTAGATAACAGAAAATAAAATAGTTCTTTCTGATCGCTTATGCGCTCTCGAGGACAACTTCACAGATACATTGGGAACCGCCAAGCATTTGAAAAAGAAAAATGGACAGAGTGTCCATCAGTCCAGTTGGATTTCAGATAACAATATACCAATCTCTCCAAAGAGGCCAGTAATGGGACTTATGGGGCCCACTGCTCCCTTTCACGTTGAGTATGCTGCGAGGTACCCTTTAACACCTTTAGCTTAACCCACTGCAGACTGGAAAAGTCTATGGTAAAAGCAACATTTAAGCGGCGGTGGCTCAATTCTTGGTTTGGCGATACGCAACTTCGCAAGAAACTTTGTATAGGAAGAAACAGCTAAAAGAAAACGCGGCTGCAGGGGTTTGAAAAACTAATAATATAGACATGCTCACAGGAGTGAGGTAAGGGCAATTCACAGACTTACACTGGCTCAAACAGGATTATGGACCCAGATATATATGCTCAGATAAATGCAGCTGCCTTAGAGGCATCGCGAAAATAACTGTACAA
>CM046672.1:64166971-64198418 GCA_025594165.1 Tamias sibiricus | reverse complement strand
ATCCTCAACAAAATCCTGGCAAATCGGATACAAAAACATATCAAAAAGATAGTGCACCACGATCAAGTGGGGTTTATCCCAGGGATGCAAGGCTGGTTCAATATTCGGAAATCAATAAACATAATACATCACATCAATAGACTTAAAGACAAAAATCATATGATCATCTCAATTGACGCAGAAAAAGCATTTGACAAAATACAACACCCCTTTATGTTCAAAACACTAGAAAAACTAGGAATATCAGGAACATATCTTAACATAATAAAAGCTATTTATGCAAGGCCCCGAGCTAACATTATCTTAAATGGAGAAAAATTGAAAGCATTCCCTCTAAAAACTGGAACAAGACAGGGATGTCCCCTTTCACCACTGCTATTTAACATAGTACTGGAAACTCTGGCCAGAGCAATTAGACAGACGAAAGAAATTAAAGGGATCAAGATAGGAAAAGAAGAGCTCAAATTAGCACTATTTGCTGATGACATGATAATCTACCTAGAAGACCCAAAAAACTCTACCAGAAAACTTTTACAACTAGTAAACGAATTTGGCAAAGTTGCAGGATACAAAATCAACACACATAAATCAAAGGCATTTGTGTACATCAGTGACAAAGACTCTGAAAGGGAAATGATGAAAAATACCCCATTTGCAATAGCATCAAAAAAAAATAAAATACCGGGGAATCAACCTAACGAAAGAGGTGAAAGACCTCTATAACGAAAATTATAGAACACTAAAGAAAGAAATTATAGATGAACTCAGAAGATGGAAAGACCTACCTTGCTCTTGGATAGGTAGAATTAATATTGTCAAAATGTCCATACTACCAAAAGCATTATACAGATTTAATGCAATTCCAATCAAAATCCCAATGTCATTCTTCAAAGAAATAGAAATAGCAGTCATGAAATTCATTTGGAAAAATAAGAGACCCAGAATAGCCAAAGCAATCCTGAGCAAGAAAAGTGAAGCAGGGGGCATCACCATACCAGACTTTAAATTATACTATAGAGCAATAGTAACAAAAACAGCATGGTATTGGCACCAAAACAGACTGGTGGACCAATGGTACAGAATTGAGGATACAGAGACTAATACATTTAATTACAGCTATCTTATATTAGACAAAGGTGCCAAAAATGTACAGTGGAGAAAGGATAGCCTCTTCAACAAATGGTGCTGGGAAAACTGGAAATCCATATGCAACAAAATGAAATTAAACCTATATCTCTCACCATGCACAAAACTCCATTCAAAGTGGATCAAAGACCTAGGAATTAGACCAGAGACAATACACCTAATAGAAGAAAAAGTAAGCTCCAATTTCCAACATGTTGGATTAGGCCCCAAGTTCCTTAATAAGAATCCTGTAGCGCAAGAATTACTACCAAGAATTAATGAATGGGATAGATTTAAACTAAAAAGCTTCTTTTCAGCAAAAGAAACAATCAGTGAGGTGAATAGAGAGCCAACTAATTGGGAACAAATATTTAATACTTGCACATCAGATAGAGCACTAATCTCTAGAATATATAAAGAACTCAAAAAACTTTACACTAAAAAAACAAATAACCCAATCAATAAATGGGCTAAGGAATTGAGAAGACACCTCTCAGAAGAAGATACACGATTAATCAACAAATACATGAAAAAATGTTCAACATCGCTGGCAATTAGAGAAATGCAAATCAAAACTACTCTAAGATTTCACTTCACTCCAGTCAGAATGGCAGCCATCAAGAACACAAGCAACAATAAATGTTGGAGAGGATGTGGAGAAAAAGGCACACTCATACATTGCTGGTGGGACTGCAAAATGGTGCAACCGTTATGGAAGGCAGTATGGAGATTTCTTGGAAAACTGGGAATGGAACCATCCTATGACCCAGCCATCCCACTCTTGGGTCTATTCCCAAAGGACTTAAAAACAGCATATTACAGTGACACAGCTATCTCAATGTTTGTAGCTGCACAATTCACAATAGCTAGGTTGTGGAACCAAACTAGATGTCCCTCAGTAAATGAGTGGATTAAGAAAATGTGGTATATACACACAATGGAATTTTACTCAGCAATAAAAGAAAACAAATTAATGGCATTTGCAGGTAAATGGATGAAGTTGGTAGACATAATGCTAAGTGAAGTTAGTCAGTCTCAAAAATCCAAGTACCAAATGTTCTCTCTTATATAAGTAGGCTTTTTCAAAATATTGTTGGATGGGGGTACATAGGAGGATTAGAGGAACACTAGAATGGTCAAGGGAAGGGAGGGTAAGGGAGGGAGCAAGCGGGGAGGGAGGGGGAAAAAAGGTGGTTGAATGAGACGGATATCATTTTCCTTAATGCATGATTGAAGAACTGAATTGTACGAATATACTTTGTATACAAACAGTTGTAAGTAAAAAGATACTAAATATATGCACTATGAATTGTACATATTAAAAATTATAAAAATTAAAAAATTAAAAAAAAATCAACTTGCGCAGTCCTGAGTGACTTCACAGGAGCACATTGAAAATAAAACTGATAGATAGATATGCAGAATAAAAAAATGAAAAACAAAAAAACAGTGCCAACTTTAAAGACCTACACATTTCTACCTATCTGATCTCAACAATTGCATAGATTTGGCCTCCCTAATGATCCCAGTGATACATTTGAAAGGATCTTGCCACCAGCTCTACCTGAAAACCGGTTTCCAAATGGAGTTTTGACTCTGGGTTCGTATGTTGTTCTTGGGGCTTGGACACAGATGCTGATGCGGTCTTGTGCCACCTACAATGGTTCTGTTTGGTCTGTTCTTCTTTGACCCTGAATGGCTTAGAGCACTACCACATGATGACTTCAAACTAAGCCTTGTTGCATCTCTCCCCAATGAGCCTGGACACGAACAAAGTGTGTCAAAGCACCTTCATTATCCCTTTGACAGTGTCCCTCAGGTCAAGTGCACAGAGCTTAGCACCAAGGCTCAGTGCCAGGACTTATTGTGGAAGCAAATTCGGTCTCTCCTGGTCTGCTCTGGGCCCCAATAGACCAGGATTCAGGCTGACGAATCACCACGACTCAGTTCTCCCTCAGGGCCCTGGGAAAAGACAGGGTAGGTCTACAGGGCATCCCAGGCCTCTTGCAACTCATTTTAGAAAGGCCAGATCTACACAACAACCAGCACTACTTTTATACTAGGCCTCAATGGAGCACAACATTGAAGGCTTTTCCCAAGAAGGCCCAAGAACTACATTAGTGCCCCAAGGTGCTCATTCTAGGCCGCTTCCCCCGCCCTTCCTGTGTGAAAAAAACGCCATTCGCAAACAGAGACCCAAAAAAGCGTGACTGGCTGGTATGTTGCCCTCTGAGTGACCCCGCTCTTCAGGATACCTTTATTTTTTTGAAATATGGATTGTAAATTTCAAATACTTCTTGATTTTCAAGTGGGATCACAACGTCTTGCATGTTGGCCACAATTGCCTCCAAATGAGAACTTTTTATCTCAAACTACATCAAAGGACCCCTTTCATTTCTAATTCAGAAACCACTCTGGGCCGGAATGCACTCTAAGTTCATTAGAACATGTTGTCTTGGTGAAACTTCATTCTCTACTAATCATGTCCATTCAGGTGGGGCTTATTTCCTCTTGAAGGCTCTGTTGCACCCTGAGTATCTGAGGATAAATCCCCTGGATAAAGAAGACAACTCAGTTATTTTCTGACCCTAGAGCAGGTCTTTTCCAAGCAGCTAGTCACCCATCTATGTTATCAGTGACCTGGCCATGCATCAAGTCCAGAAGCGATGCCAGCAAGTATTGATTTCACATTTCATGAACTCAAGGGAGGCAACAAATTCTCACGAGTCACCTGAGGAGGCCGAAGAGTGTAAGCGTCTACTGACGGTTGCATGCATTTTCACCTTCTTCTCCTTATCAGTCATGAAGGCGTGACATTTCCCAGTGAAGTGACATATGCTTCCACTCCAAAACTAATCTCAAGTCACTATGCATGCTTTATACTTTTATGCACATTTCAGTCTTATACACGATAAGTGACCACATCCTTTACACAGGTTTATCATTAGCTTGCAGATTTAATTCCCTAATTATTTTGATTGTCCTTCACAGTCCTTTTTTCTTGGTTCTTTTTACTTGTCAATTGATTGTTTTAATTAAAATCAACTTGCCAGTCCTGAGTGACTTCACAGGAGCACATTGAAAATAAAACTGATAGATAGATATGCAGAATAAAAAAATGAAAAACAAAAAAACAGTGCCAACTTTGAAAGACCTACACATTTCTACCTATCTGTTCTCAACAATTGCATAGATTTGGCCTCCCTAATGATCCCCGTGATAAATTTGAAAGGATCTTGTACCAGCTCTACCAGAAAACCGGTTTCCAAATGCAGTTTTGACTCTGGGTCACGTACGTTGTTCTTGGGGCTTGGACACAGATGCTGATGCGGTCTTGTGCCACCTACAATGGTTCTGTTTGGGCTGTTCTACTTTGACCCTGAATGGCTTAGAGCACTACCACATGATGACTTCAAACTAAGCCTTGTTGCATCTTTCCCCAATGAGCCTGGACAAGAACAAAGTGTGTCAAAGCACCTTCATTATCCCTTTGACAGTGACCCTCAGGTCATGTGCACAGAGTTTAGCACCAAGGCTCAGTGCCAGGACTTATTGTGGAAGCAAATTCGGTCTCTCCTGGTCTGCTCTGGGCCCCAAAGTCCAGGATTCAGGCTGAGGAATCACCAAGACTCAGTTCTCCCGCAGGGCCCTGGGAAAAGACAGGAGGTCTACAGGGCATCCCAGGCCTCTTGCAACTCATTTTAGAAAGGCCAGATCTACACAACAACCAGTACCACTTTCATACTAGGCCTCAATGGAGCACAGCATTGAAGGCTTTTCCCAAGAAGGCCCGAGAACTACATTAGTGCCCCAAGGCGCTCCTTCTAGACCGCTTAACATGCCCTTCCTATGTGAAAAAAATGCCATTTGCAAACAGAGACCCAAAAAAGCGTGACTGGCTGGTATGTTGCCCTCTGAGTGACCCCGCTCTGCGGGATACCTTTATTTTTTTTAAATATGGATTGTAAATTTCAAATACTTCTTGATTTCCAAGAGGGATCACAACATCTTGCATGTTGGCCACAATTGCTTTCAAATTGAGAACATTTTATCTCAAACTACATCAAAGGACCCCTTTCATTTCTAATTCAGAAACCGCTCTGGGGCCAGAATGCACTCTAAGTTCATTAGAACCTGGTCTTGGTAGAAATTCATTCTCTTCTAATCATGTGCATTCAGGTGGGGCTTATTTCCTCTTGAAGGCTCTGTTGTACCCTGAGTATCTGAGGATAAATCCCTTGGATGAAGAAGACAACTCAGAAAACTTCTGACCCTAGGTCTTTTCCAAGCAGCGAGTCACTTATCTATGTGATCAGTGACCTGGCCATGCATCAAGTCCAGAAGGGATGCCAGCAAGTATTGATTTAACATTTCATGAACTCAAAGGAGGCAACAAATTCTCACGAGTCACCTGAGAAGGCCGAACACTGTAAGCGTCTACTGACGGTTGCATGCATTTTCACCTTCTTCTCCTTATCACCCATGAAGGCGTGACATTTCCCAGCGATGTGACATATGCTTCCAATCCAAAACTAATCTCAAGTCACTATGCATGCTTATACTTTTATGCACATTTCAGTCTTTTACTCGATAAGTGACCACATCTTTTACACAGGTGTATCATTAGCCAGCATATTAATTTCCATAATTATTTTGATTGTCCTTCACAGACCTTTTTTCTTTGTTCTTTCTCCTTGTCAATTGATTGTTTTAAATAAAATCAACTTGCCCAGTCCTGAGTAACTTCACAGGAGCACATTGAAAATAAAATTTGATAGATAGATATGCAGAATAAAAAAATGAAAAACAAAAAAACAGTGCCAACTTTAAAGACCTACACATTTCTACCTATCTGATCTCAACAATGGCATAGATTTGGCCTCCCTAATGATCTTGGTGATACATTTGAAAGGATCTTGCCACCAGCTCTACCTGAAAACCGGTTTCCAAATGGAGTTTTGACTCTGGGTTCGTATGTTGTTTTTGGGGCTTGGACACAGATGCTGATGCGGTCTTGTGCCACCTACAATGGTTCTGTTTGGTCTGTTCTACTTTGACCCTGAATGGCTTAGAGCACTACCACATGATGACTTCAAACTAAGCCTTGTTGCATCTCTCCCCAATGAGCCTGGACAAGAACAAAGTGTGTCAAAGCACCTTCATTATCCCTTTGACAGTGTCCCTCAGGTCAAGTGCACAGAGCTTAGCACCAAAGCTCAGTGCCAGGACTTATTGTGGAAGCAAATTTGGTCTCTCCTGGTCTGCTCTGGGCCCCAATATCCAGGATTCAGGCTGACGAATCACCATGACTCAGTTCTCCCTCGGGCCCTGGGAAAAGACAGGGAGGTCTACAGGGCATCCCAGGCCTCTTGCAACTCATTTTAGAAAGGCCAGATCTACACAACAACCAGCACTACTATTATACTAGGCCTCAATGGAGTACAACATTGAAGGCTTTTCCCAAGAAGGCCCAAGAACTACATTAGTGCTTCAAGGTGCTCATTCTAGGCCGCTTCCCCTGCCCTTCCTGTGTGAAAAAAACGCCATTCGCCAACAGAGACCCAAAAAAGCGTGACTGCCTGGTATGTTGCCCTCTGAGTGACCCCGCTTTTCGGGATACCTCCAGTACCCATTTCTATTCCTTGGATTCTTATTTTACACCTAGGCCTCCTTGTACAGTCCCGAACCCAGCAAACCATGGGTTTCAAATCAGTGGAACAAAATCCTCTATTGTTCCTATTTAGAGGCATATTCATTTTAAATGAATTATGTAAATTTGGAAGGAGGAGCAGCTGAGCAATTCTATCTCCCTGATTAATAGAACTTATACTTTGGGGTGAGCTAAGCATTATTTTTATTTCCCCTTTATAGTCTGAGTTTATTACACCTGGGGTCACTTGCAAACCTAATAAGCTTTCAGGACTTTGCCCGATAATAAGTCCTACAGTCCCTGAGGGAAGAGGTCCCCTGACTCCTGTGGGAATCAGTTGAACCCCCATTTCAGGTGTTAACACTATTCGGGCGGTGGAACAGAGGTCTAATCCTGCATTTCCTCCTGTTCCTCTGGCGAGGGAGTGGATGGGTAATAGGGATTGTGTCGGGGAAGCATCTGAGTGGATGCTTGAGGATACTCGTCCTCCAATGCCTCGTACATTTGTGGGCCCCGGGGCATTGGGCCCCGTGCCCTGTTTTTTGAATTCCTGAACAAAGGATTTCCATGAATGTCAAATTTTGAATAGCATTTATTGGCCCAATGATTTCCTTTCTTACACCTGGGGCAGCAACCTGGAGTACGGTATGAATTTGGTCTTATTTCTCTTTGGGGATTTTGCCTAGAATAGCCTGATTGATTATGATAATTTTGCCTAGAATATCCTGATTGATTATAATGTCTATGTTGAGCCCTTGTAAAATTTTGAGGGGCAGCATCTCTCACAGCTGCTGCAATCACATTCCCTGTGACAAAGGCATCATTTACATCTTTACATAGTTGTATATATATGGAAAGATCCTTTTTATTTTTCCATGGCCTGATGACTTCCTGGCAATATTTATTAGCATTTTCGTACGCTAATTGAATAACTAATGGCATAACTTGATCAATGTCTCCAAAAACTCTACCTGCAGTTCTCAAAAGTCTATCAGCAAATTCAGCATATGGTTCATTAGGTCCTTGAATTACTTTGGACAAGCTACCTTGTAGATCCCCAGGTCCTTGGACAGTTTTCCATGCCTTTAAGGCAGCTGCATTTATCTGAGCATATACTCCTGGGGTATAATGTTTTTGATCCTGTATGTCTGCGAATTGCCCTTCTCCTGTGAGCATTTCTATATTATGGTCTCCAAATCCTGCATCTGCATTTCTTTTAGCTGTTTCTATACAAAGTTCCTGAAATTGCGATCGCCAAACCAAGTATTGTCCCCCACTTAATGTTGCTTTACATAGACGTTTCTAGTCTGCGGGGGTTAAGCTAAAGGTGTTAAGGGACTCCAGTATACTCAACGTGAAAGGAGCTTGGGGTCCATAAGTCATTACTGCCTCTTTGAGATTTTTTATTGTTTTGAAATCTATTGGCTGGTGGCCCCTCTGTCCATTTTCATATTCAAATACTGGCAGTTCCCAATGTATCTGTGAGTTACCCTCGAGAGCGCATAAGCGCTCAGAAAGACTTTTTATTTCTATTTCTAGGGTATGCAAACGTTTAGTGATACCCTTCATATTTTCTGTAATCGATTTCACCCATGGGGGAGTAGAGGACACAAGTTCCTCCACTTGATGATCCCTTATCTTGGTCTGCCTTAATTTCCTTTTATTCATTTTCTCAAAATCACCTTTAGTTAATTCCTCCTCACTACTACTACTCTCATTGGTCCTAACTGACTCAGTAACATCCTGAGTCCCAGGTTCAATTGAGACCATGTATCCTTGAAATATCTCTAATAAATCTTGAATAGCTTCAGCAGCTCGGATCTTTGTAATTTTGGGGACACTTCTAATACTCTCCTTACTGGTCTTAGTTGACTCAGCGGAATCTACGCTTTTATGATTGCCTTCACTGTTTTCTAAATCCTCCTCACTAACGACAGACTCATCCATATCAAAGAATTCATCAAGAGCCTCGTACACTTGGGTCTTAGTTATTTTCAAACCCATTTTAACCGCTCTGACTAGAGACTCCTGCAAGGTTTCTCAGTTCTTACCTGCCGTGCTGAATTCCCCGTACGGGCCACCAACTGTTAGCCGCCGGAAAGGGATTGCAGCCTGGAACGGCAGCGCCGCGGGAAGGAGTCCGGAGACAGGATGGAGACGAAAAAATTCTTTAATCTTTCTGTCTCTGTCTCTTGTAATTTCTAACACTACATACACACTCTCACAAGAAACCAAGCCACGTACTCTTACAAGAAACTACAATGTATCTATACAATAGCGATAATCCTGTCCTTTCTCTCTCTGGTCTCATCCCATGCGCCCGAGCAGGAATGGTGCTTGCTCGATCTGCTGAGTCACTCCTCAAATCTCTTGAGATCCTGGGCCAAGTCCCGTGAGACTATGGAAGACGACAATGCACAAAAATGTCAATCTGCTGAGTCATTGCTCAAATCTCTCGAGATCCTGGGCCAAGTCCCGTGAGACTACGGAAGGCGACAATGCCCAAAAATGTCTATGGCCCATAGTCAACCGCAATCTTAGCTATCTCCCCAAACAGGACTCCTGCAAACAATAGAGGATTTTGTTCCACTGACTCAAGTCCCATGGCTTGCTGGGTTCGAGACTGTTCAAGGAGGCCTATATGTAAAATAAAAGTCCAAGGAATAGAAATGGAGGGATTAATAGATACTGGAACTGACTCTTCCATTATTAATTTACGCCAATGGCCCAAGCACTGGCCTCTGCAAAAAGCTTCAACCAGTTTAAGAGGCTTGGGATATAATAACCTCCCAGATAAAAGTGCAGTAATTTTAAAATGGGAGGATGATGAAGGCCATAAAGGAACATTTCAGCCTTATGTTTTACCTAATCTACCGGTTACTTTATGGGGAAGAGATATTTTGCAACAAATGGGAGTACACCTTGCAACCAAGCCTGCAGATGTTAAATGTGAAAACCTACAGGGTAATCTTAACCATAAAAGAACTCATTATCAAAAAGTACAGAGTAATCTTAACCCTAAAAGTAATCATTGTCATAAAGGAAAAAGATATTTTTTTTCGGGCCCACTGAGAAAATAATTTTGAAAATACCATGGCTTTCTGATAAGCCAGTGTGGGTCCCTCAGTGGCCCCTATCTAAAGAGAAATTACAAGCGGCCCACCAATTAGTTCAGGAACAATGAGAAGCAGGTCATATAGAACCTTCCACCTCTCCCTGGAATTCCCCCATATTTGTGATCAAGAAAAAGTCAGGAAAATGGCGATTGTTACATGATCTTAGACAAATCAATAAAACCATGCAAGTTATGGGGCCTACTCAACCTGGACTTCCTAGTCCCGTAGCTATTCCAAAAAATTTCCATCTTGTTACTCTTGATATAAAGGATTGCTTCTTTTCTATTCACCTACATCCTCTGGATGCCCCCAGGTTTGCTTTTTCCGTTCCTTCTATGAACAATAGTGGCCCTGATCAGAGATATCAATGGAAGGTTTTACCACAGGGAATGGCTAATAGCCCCACCATATGCCAAATATATGTGGACAAGGCTATCCAACCCATTAAAAATAAATATCCAAACCTCATGTGTCTACATTACATGAATGATATTTTATTGGCCCACCCTAATCAAAAAATCTTATTTAATATATTCAGTGATGTGGTAGAAAATTTAAAAAAATATGGATTATATATAGCAGAAGAAAAAGTTCAAACCAGATCTCCCATATTATATTTAGGATTTAAAATCATGGATACTTTTGTTAGACCCCAAAAAATTTTAATAAATAAAGAACATTTAACCACCCTCAATGATTTCCAAAAACTACTGGGAGACATTAATTGGCTTCGCCCTACACTAAATCTCACTACTGGCCAACTAATACCTTTATTTGACATCCTTCGTGGAGATCCTGATCCATCTTCACCACGAACATTGACTCCTGATGCTAGGAAAGCTTTAAAGTTAGTAGAAAAAGCCATCGAAGGAGCTCATTGTGATAGATTTGATTTAACTCAACCGCTGATGTTGATTATTATTTCTTCACAATATACACCCACAGGAGTATTTTGGCAACAAGGGCCTTTATTATGGATACATTTGCCCGTCTCTCCTAAAAGTATAATTGAATCTTATACCTCCATGGTGGCTAAACTTATTCTTCAAGGACTTAAGACTTCTACTAAAATATTTGGCATTCACCCTGCTACTATTATTACTCCCTATTCATCGTCGCAGATTGAATACTTATGCTTCAATGATAATGATTGGGCTATAGCTAAATGCTCTACTTCTGCAAATTTTGATAATCATCTTCCTAAGTCCCCTATATTATCTTTTTGTATTAATCATCCTATTATATTTCCACAGGTAATAAAAAATCAACCTATTCCTAAGGCATTTAATGTATTTACAGATGGGTCCTCAAATGGTACTGCTACAGTAGTCACTAAAAAAGAAAATATGACTTACATAACTGCACACAAATCAGCTCAACTAGTGGAACTGGAAGCTGTGGTAAAAGCTCTGGAAAATTTTAGGGACCAGCCCGTAAACATTTTTTCAGATAGCCACTATATTGTACAAGCCGTCCCAAAATTAGAGTTAGCAGGACCAATAGCACCTCATACTCCAGCCTTTAAATTGTTTTATCAGATACAAAAACTTTTGTGGGCAAGAAAAGAACCTCTATTCGTAGGCCATATTAGAGCACATACTAATTTGCCTGGTCCCCTCCATGAAGGTAATCAAAAGGCTGATGAACTTACAAAAACAGTATTTATACTTTCAGCACTACAACAAGCTACTTTATTTCATTCCCAGTTTCACGTCAACAGCACCACCTTGCAACGTAGGTTTAAAATCACAAAGGAGCAAGCCAGAACAATTGTAAAAGATTGTAAATCTTGTATGACACATTTGCCCAATCCTCATTTTGGAGTTAACCCTAGAGGATTAATGCCCAATCATTTGTGGCAGATGGATGTTACTCATGAGCCAAGTTTTGGAAAATTGCAATTTATTCATGTGACCATAGATACATGCTCAGGCATGATTTTTGCTTCCTTACATTCTGGAGAAAAAGTTAAAGATGTTACATCTCATTGTTTGCAAGCTTCTGCTGCATTGGGCATCCCCAAAATGCTTAAAACAGATAATGGCCCTGCATATACGTCCTCATCTTTCAAAGAGTTTTGTGCAAAATTCAACATATTCCATAAAACAGGCATCCCATACAATCCTCAGGGTCAGGGCATTATTGAAAGAGCAAACCAAACACTGAAAATTATGTTATTAAAACAAAAAGAAGGAAATTGGAAAAGTCCTAAGGACAGATTGGCAGTTGCCCTGTTTACCTTAAATTTTTTAACTTTAGACTCTAATGGTTATTCTGCTGGAGACAGACATTGGAATCCACACCAACAACATAAACTTTTGGTTTACTGGAAGGATGTTCTTTCAGGTACATGGAAGGGTCCAGATCCAGTATTAATTTGGGGAAGAGGATCTGTTTGTGTTTTTCCAAAAGACGAATCCTCTCCAATATGGATACGATCTAGATTAATAAAACAGGTACCACATCAAAATGATCAAGATGAAGTTATTGAAGAATCAAGATTAATAAAAAAGGTACAAAATCAAGAGGACCAAGATGAAGGTATAGAATGATTCCCTCAAAAGAGTCCTTCAAAATATTTCACAACTTAAGTGTCATTCCTCCCGGCCGGGACGAGGAGATCTCTCTTTAGTGTGCACACAATTGTATTTTTTTTTCTTTTCGTTTTTTTATACATGTCTTTATGTCTGTACATTTGTCTACATTTCATGTTAATGTGACGTCACAAATATAATGTTTGTTTGTATGTTTGTTCGTCTGTCCAGTGTGACGTCACAAAGAACAAAGCGCTTATGAAAAAGAAAAAAAAAATATATATATATGTATATGTATATATATATATAGATCCAAATAACTTTAATTCATTTTAGGTTAAGAGTATTCAATTTAGGTAAATAATTTTATAAATGAAGGTACTTTCAATTTTGATTTATAGGTGTCCCTGGGACTTCTCTTTAGCAAACAATATGACTAGTGCTATATAACCTGATATTTTGGTGTTTTGACTTAAGATTGTTTATTTGTTATTAACTTCATTTGTTTAATAGCTCATTAATTTCAATTATCTCAACAGGTAAAAAATTGCTCTGTATACAGAGACTCAAGGGTTCCAGCTAACAAATTATTTCTCTCTAGTGCCTTTACCTTTTCTTTAATCTATCTTTAATGCAGTAATTACCCTCAGTCTTTCTTTGTTTTGTTCTAAATATGACATTTTTCCAACTTATGTTTGTAGAAGCTCAACCAGCGATGTATGTGAACAAAAATCAACTTTAATTTTCTAATCTAATTATTCTATTTTGTAGTTTGACAACTCGCCTCTTGACTCAGTGCTGCAATAGCACTGCCTTTCCTTTAATAATTGATGCTTGAGTTTCTAGGTAGCGGGCCCTTAAGTTTTGCCGGTGACATTGTCTAAACATAAAAAAGACGTCTGCTGCTCAAACATCAAACAACCTCACCAACAGTTGGCCTCTGCTGTACATGCATGGGGCCTCCTACATCAACATGTTATAACAAATGGACATTTTGATCTTTCATTGTTTGGGACTTTACGGGACAATGCCTTGTGGGTATTTGTCTAGAGAATTCAGTGTGTGTTACTTGATGGAACTTAGGGCAGCTGATTTGTTTAAACAATTTGATATGCTATGCAATTTGGCTCATCACCAAAAGGCTTGCTGCCTTAAAGCCGCAACATCTCCTCACAATTGGACGGCTGTTAGTCATCATATATAGTCGATCCTAAAGGGCTCCATTGGATGGCTGGTTAGCCAATGACGGGTAAGATCCCCAGAGGGGGACAACCTAAGACAGGCACAGTCGCACGGGACAGTCTCATGTGGCCGACATATCAACCTAAGACAGGAGTCAAGGGCACAGCCTTGATTATCCGATGACGGGTAAGAATGTTGGTTGCACATAGACGTCCTAGAGCATTACCTCTTTTAAAACAAAAAGGGGGAAATGCAGGAGCCATGTTTGGGGATTGGCTTGAATTACGGTTGACTATGAGCCGTGGAGATTTGGCCATTGTCGCCACCCGTAGTCTCACGAAATTTGTAGCGGGATCTCGAGTGACTTGGCCAAAATTGCTGATTGGGTCAGCGCCATTTTAGTGGTGTGTTTGGCGTGTGTTAGTTGTTGTTAGAACCAGAGAGAAAAGTTATCAGAATAAAAAGCTGTTTGTCTCCAGTTTGCTTCTGAAGTTCTTCCCGCGGCTCCGTTGCTCCAAGCGCTTCAGGCGGCAACAGTTCATAAAATGTGAAATCAATACTTGCTGGCATCCCTTCTGAACTTCATGCATGGCCAGGTCACTGATAACATAGATGGGTGACTAGCTGCTTGGAAAAGACCTGCTCTAGGGTCGGAAATTTCCTGAGTTGTCTTCTTCATCCAAGGGATTTATCCTCAGATGCTCAGGGTGCAACAGAGCCTTCAAGAGGAAATAAGGCCCACCTGAATGGACATGATTAGTAGAGAATGAAGTTCCACCAAGACCACGTGCTAATGTACTTAGAGTGCATTCCGGCCCCAGAGTGGTATCTGAATTAGAAATGAAAGGGGTCCTTTGATGTAGTTTGAGATAAAAAGTTCTCATGTTGGAGGCAATTGTGGCCAACATGCAAGATGCTGTGATCCCACTTGAAAATGAAGAAGTATTTGAAATTTACAATCCATATTTCAAAAAAATAAAGGTATCCTGAAGAGGGGGTCAGTCAGAGGGCAACATACCAGCCAGTCACGCTTTTTTGGGTCTCTGTTTGCGAATGGCCTTTTTTTTTCACACAGGAAGGGCGGGGGAAGCGGCCTAGAATGAGCACCTTGGGGCACTAATGTAGTTCTTGGGCCTTCTTGGGAAAAGCCTTCAATGTTGTGCTCCATTGAGGCCTAGTATAATAGTAGTGCTGGTTGTTGTGTAGATCTGGCCTTTCTAAAATGAGTTGCAAGAGGCCTGGGATGCCCTGTAGACCTCCCTGTCTTTTCCCAGGGCCCTGAGGGAGAACTGAGTAGTGGTGATTCCTCAGCCTGAATCCTGGATATTGGGGCCCAGAGCAGACCAGGAGAGACCGAATTTGCTTCCACAATAAGTCCTGCAACTGAGCCTTGGTGCTAAGCTCTGTGCACTTGACCTGAGTGACACTGTCAAAGGGATAATGAAGGTGCTTTGACACATTTTGTTCTTGTCCAGGCTCATTGGGAAGAGATGCAACAAGGCTTAGTTTGAAGTCATCATGTGGTAGTGCTCTAAGCCATTCAGGGTCAAAGTAGAACAGCCAAACAGAACCATTGTAGGTGGCACAAGACCGCATCAGCATCTGTGTCCAAGCCCCAAGAACAACATAGCGTGACCAGAGTCAAAACTCCATTTGGAAACCAGTTTTCTGGTAGAGCTGGTGGCAAGATCCTTTCACATGTATCACCGGGGATCATTTGGGAGGCCAAATTTATGCAATTGTTGAGAACACATTGGTACAAATGTGTAGGTCTTTAAAGGTGGTACTGTTTTATTTTTTATATTTTTTTATTCTGCATATCTACCTATCAGTTTTATTTTCAATGTGCTCCTGTGAAGTCACTCAGGACTGGGCAAGTTGATTTTAATTAAAACAATCAATTGACAAGGAGAAAGAACCAAGAAAAAAAATGTCTGTGACGCTCAATCAAAATAATTAAGGAAATGAATCTGCTGGCTAATGATACATTTGTGTAAAATATGTGGTCACTGATGGTGTATAAGACTGAAATGTGCAAAAAAGTATAAGCATGCACAGTGCCTTGAGATTAGTTTTGGAGTGGAAGCATATGTCACTTCACTGGGAAGTGTCATGCTTTCATGGGTGATAAGGAGAAGAAGTTGAAAATGCATGCAACAGTCAGTAGACGCTTACAGTCTTCGGCCTCCTGAGGTGACTCGTGAGAATTTGTTGTCTCCCTTGAGTTCAGGAATTGTGAAATCAATACTTGCTGGCATCCCTTCTGGACTTGACGCATGGCCAGGTCACTGATCACATAGATGGGTGACTAGCTGCTTGGAAAAGACCTGCTCTAGGGTCTGAAGTTTCCTGAGTTATCTTCTTCATCCAAGGGATTTATCCTCAGATACTCAGGGTACAACAGAGCCTTCAAGAGGAAATAAGTCCCACCTGAGCGGACATGATGTGTAGAGAATGAAGTTCCACACAGACCAGATGCTAATGAAATTAGAGTGCATTCCGGCCCCAGAGTGGTTTCTGAATTAGAAATGAAAGGGGTCCTTTGATGTAGTTTGAGGTAAAAAGTTCTCAAGTTGGAGGCAATTGTGGCCAACATGCAAGATGTTGTGATCCCACTTGAACATGGAGAAGTATTTGAAATCTATAATCCATATTTCAAAAAAATAAAGGTATCTCGGAGAGCGGGTTCACTCAGAGGGCAACATACCAGCCAGTCTCTCTTTTTGGCGCCTTTGTTTGCGAATGGCGTTTTTTTTCACACAGGAAGGGCGGGGGAAGCGGCCTAATATGAGCACTGTGGGCCACTAATGTAGTTCTTGGGCCTTCTTGGGAAAAGCCTTCAATGTTGTGCTCCATTGAGGCCTAGTATAATAGTAGTACTGGTTGTTGTGTAGATCTGGCCTCTCTAAATTGAGTTGCAAGAGGCCTTGGATGCCCTGTAGACCTCCCTGTCTTTTCCCAGGGCCCTGAGGGAGAACTGAGTACTGGTGATTCCTCAGCCTGAATCCTGGTCTTTGGGGCCCAGAGCAGACCAGGAGAGACCAAAGGTGCTTCCACAATAAGTCCTGGCACTGAGCCTTGGTGCTAATCTCTGTGCACTTGACCTGAGGGACACTGTCAAAGGGATAATGAAGGTGCTTTGACACACTTTGTTCTTGTCCAGGCTCATTGGGGAGAGACGCAACAAGGCTTAGTTTGAAGTCATCATGTGGTAGTGCTCTAAGCCATTCAGGGTCAAAGTAGAACAGACCAAACAGAACCATTGTAGGTGGCACAAGACCGCATGAGCATCTGTGTCCAAGCCCCAAGAACAACATTGCTGACCCAGAGTCAAAACTCCATTTGGAAACCAGTTTTCTGGTAGAGCTGGTGGCAAGATCCTTTCACATGTATCACCGGGATCATTAGGGAGGCCAAATCTATGCAATTGTTGAGAACACATAGGTCGAAATGTGTAGGTCTTTAAAGTTGGCACTGTTTTTTTTTTTTGTTTTTCATTTTTTTATTCTGCATATCTATCTATCAGTTTTATTTTCAATGTGCTCCTGTGAAGTCACTCGGGACTGGGCAAGTTGATTTTAATTAAAACAATCAATTGACAAGGAGAAAGAACCAAGAAAAAAGGTCTGTGAAGGACAATCAAAATTATTAGGGAATTAAATCTGCTAGCTAATGATACACCTGTGTAAAGGATGTGCTCACTTATCGTGTATAAGACTGAAATGTGCATAAAAGTATAAGCATGCATAGTGACTTGAGATTAGTTTTGGAGTGGAAGCATATGTCACTTCACTGGGAAATGTCACGCCTTCATGACTGATAAGGAGAAGAAGGTGAAAATGCATGCAATCGTCAGTAGATGCTTACATTCTTCGGCCTCCTCAGGTGACTCGTGAGAGTTTGTTTCCTCCCTTGAGTTCATGAAATGTGAAATCAATACTTTCTGGCATGGCTTCTGGACTTGATGCATGGCCAGGTCACTGATAACATAGATGGGTGACTAGCTGCTTGGAAAAGACCTGCTCTAGGGTCAGAAATTTCCTGAGTTGTCTTCTTCATCCAAGGGATTTATGCTCAGACACTCACGGTGCAACAGAGCCTTCAAGAGGAAATAAGGCCCACCTGAATGGACATGATTAGTAGAGAATGAAGTTCCACCGAGACCACGTGCTAATGAACTTAGAGTGCATTCCGGCCCCAGAGTGGTTTCTGAATTAGAAATGAAAGGGGTCCTTTGATGTAGTTTGAGATAAAAAGTTCTCATGTTGGGCTGGGGTTGTGGCTCAGCGGCAGAGCGCTTGCCTTGCATATGCGCAGCCTGGGTGCGATCCTCAGCACCACGTAAACCTAAATGCATTGCATTGTGTACAACTAAAGTAAATAAATAAATATTAAAAAAAAAAAGTTCTCATGTTGGAGGCAATTGTGGCCAACATGCAAGATGCTGTGATCCCACTTGAAAATGAAGAAGTATTTGAAATTTACAATCCATATTTCAAAAAAATAAAGGTATCCTGAAGAGCGGGGTCAGTCAGAGGGCAACATACCAGCCAGTCACGCTTTTTTGGGTCTCTGTTTGCGAATGGCCTTTTTTTTCACACAGGAAGGGCGGGGGAAGCGGCCTAGAATGAGCACCTTGGGGCACTAATGTAGTTCTTGGGCCTTCTTGGGAAAAGCCTTCAATGTTGTGCTCCATTGAGGCCTAGTATAATAGTAGTGCTGGTTGTTGTGTAGATCTGGCCTCTCTAAAATGAGTTGCAAGAGGCCTGGGATGCCCTGTAGACCTCCCTGTCTTTTCCCAGGGCCCTGAGGGAGAACTGAGTCGTGGTGATTCCTCAGCCTGAATCCTGGATATTGGGGCCCAGAGCAGACCAGGAGAGACCGAATTTGCTTCCACAATAAGTCCTGCAACTGAGCCTTGGTGCTAAGCTCTGTGCACTTGACCTGAGTGACACTGTCAAAGGGATAATGAAGGTGCTTTGACACACTTTGTTCTTGTCCAGGCTCATTGGGGAGAGATGCAACAAGGCTTAGTTTGAAGTCATCATGTGGTAGTGCTCTAAGCCATTCAGGGTCAAAGTAGAACAGACCAAACAGAACCATTGTAGGTGGCACAAGACCGCATCAGCATCTGTGTCCAAGCCCCAAGAACAACATAGCTGACCAGAGTCAAAACTCCATTTGGAAACCAGTTTTCTGGTAGAGCTGGTGGCAAGATCCTTTCACATGTATCACCGGGATCATTTGGGAGGCCAAATTTATGCAATTGTTGAGAACACATTGGTACAAATGTGTAGGTCTTTAAAGGTGGTACTGTTTTATTGTTTTATATTTTTTTATTCTGCATATCTACCTATCAGTTTTATTTTCAATGTGCTCCTGTGAAGTCACTCAGGACTGGGCAAGTTGATTTTAATTAAAACAATCAATTGACAAGGAGAAAGAACCAAGGAAAAATGTCTGTGACGCTCAATCAAAATAATTAAGGAAATGAATCTGCTGGCTAATGATACATTTGTGTAAAATATGTGGTCACTGATGGTGTATAAGACTGAAATGTGCAAAAAAGTATAAGCATGCACAGTGCCTTGAGATTAGTTTTGGAGTGGAAGCATATGTCACTTCACTGGGAAGTGTCATGCTTTCATGGGTGATAAGGAGAAGAAGTTGAAAATGCATGCAACAGTCAGTAGACGCTTACAGTCTTCGGCCTCCTGAGGTGACTCGTGAGAATTTGTTGTCTCCCTTGAGTTCAGGAATTGTGAAATCAATACTTGCTGGCATCCCTTCTGGACTTGACGCATGGCCAGGTCACTGATCACATAGATGGGTGACTAGCTGCTTGGAAAAGACCTGCTCTAGGGTCTGAAGTTTCCTGAGTTATCTTCTTCATCCAAGGGATTTATCCTCAGATACTCAGGGTACAACAGAGCCTTCAAGAGGAAATAAGTCCCACCTGAGCGGACATGATGTGTAGAGAATGAAGTTCCACACAGACCAGATGCTAATGAAATTAGAGTGCATTCCGGCCCCAGAGTGGTTTCTGAATTAGAAATGAAAGGGGTCCTTTGATGTAGTTTGAGGTAAAAAGTTCTCAAGTTGGAGGCAATTGTGGCCAACATGCAAGATGTTGTGATCCCACTTGAACATGGAGAAGTATTTGAAATCTATAATCCATATTTCAAAAAAATAAAGGTATCTCGGAGAGCGGGTTCACTCAGAGAGGGCAACATACCAGCCAGTCTCTCTTTTTGGCGCCTTTGTTTGCGAATGGCGTTTTTTTCACACAGGAAGGGCGGGGGAAGCGGCCTAATATGAGCACTGTGGGCCACTAATGTAGTTCTTGGGCCTTCTTGGGAAAAGCCTTCAATGTTGTGCTCCATTGAGGCCTAGTATAATAGTAGTACTGGTTGTTGTGTAGATCTGGCCTCTCTAAATTGAGTTGCAAGAGGCCTTGGATGCCCTGTAGACCTCCCTGTCTTTTCCCAGGGCCCTGAGGGAGAACTGAGTACTGGTGATTCCTCAGCCTGAATCCTGGTCTTTGGGGCCCAGAGCAGACCAGGAGAGACCAAAGGTGCTTCCACAATAAGTCCTGGCACTGAGCCTTGGTGCTAATCTCTGTGCACTTGACCTGAGGGACACTGTCAAAGGGATAATGAAGGTGCTTTGACACACTTTGTTCTTGTCCAGGCTCATTGGGGAGAGACGCAACAAGGCTTAGTTTGAAGTCATCATGTGGTAGTGCTCTAAGCCATTCAGGGTCAAAGTAGAACAGACCAAACAGAACCATTGTAGGTGGCACAAGACCGCATGAGCATCTGTGTCCAAGCCCCAAGAACAACATTGCTGACCCAGAGTCAAAACTCCATTTGGAAACCAGTTTTCTGGTAGAGCTGGTGGCAAGATCCTTTCACATGTATCACCGGGATCATTAGGGAGGCCAAATCTATGCAATTGTTGAGAACACATAGGTCGAAATGTGTAGGTCTTTAAAGTTGGCACTGTTTTTTTTTGTTTTTCATTTTTTTATTCTGCATATCTATCTATCAGTTTTATTTTCAATGTGCTCCTGTGAAGTCACTCGGGACTGGGCAAGTTGATTTTAATTAAAACAATCAATTGACAAGGAGAAAGAACCAAGAAAAAAGGTCTGTGAAGGACAATCAAAATTATTAGGGAATTAAATCTGCTAGCTAATGATACACCTGTGTAAAGGATGTGCTCACTTATCGTGTATAAGACTGAAATGTGCATAAAAGTATAAGCATGCATAGTGACTTGAGATTAGTTTTGGAGTGGAAGCATATGTCACTTCACTGGGAAATGTCACGCCTTCATGACTGATAAGGAGAAGAAGGTGAAAATGCATGCAATCGTCAGTAGATGCTTACATTCTTCGGCCTCCTCAGGTGACTCGTGAGAGTTTGTTTCCTCCCTTGAGTTCATGAAATGTGAAATCAATACTTTCTGGCATGGCTTCTGGACTTGATGCATGGCCAGGTCACTGATAACATAGATGGGTGACTAGCTGCTTGGAAAAGACCTGCTCTAGGGTCAGAAATTTCCTGAGTTGTCTTCTTCATCCAAGGGATTTATGCTCAGACACTCACGGTGCAACAGAGCCTTCAAGAGGAAATAAGGCCCACCTGAATGGACATGATTAGTAGAGAATGAAGTTCCACCGAGACCACGTGCTAATGAACTTAGAGTGCATTCCGGCCCCAGAGTGGTTTCTGAATTAGAAATGAAAGGGGTCCTTTGATGTAGTTTGAGATAAAAAGTTCTCATGTTGGGCTGGGGTTGTGGCTCAGCGGCAGAGCGCTTGCCTTGCATATGCGCAGCCTGGGTGCGATCCTCAGCACCACGTAAACCTAAATGCATTGCATTGTGTACAACTAAAGTAAATAAATAAATATTAAAAAAAAAAAAGTTCTCATGTTGGAGGCAATTGTGGCCAACATGCAAGATGCTGTGATCCCACTTGAAAATGAAGAAGTATTTGAAATTTACAATCCATATTTCAAAAAAATAAAGGTATCCTGAAGAGCGGGGTCAGTCAGAGGGCAACATACCAGCCAGTCAAGCTTTTTTGGGTCTCTGTTTGCGAATGGCCTTTTTTTTCACACAGGAAGGGCGGGGGAAGCGGCCTAGAATGAGCACCTTGGGGCACTAATGTAGTTCTTGGGCCTTCTTGGGAAAAGCCTTCAATGTTGTGCTCCATTGAGGCCTAGTATAATAGTAGTGCTGGTTGTTGTGTAGATCTGGCCTCTCTAAAATGAGTTGCAAGAGGCCTGGGATGCCCTGTAGACCTCCTTGTCTTTTCCCAGGGCCCTGAGGGAGAACTGAGTCGTGGTGATTCCTCAGCCTGAATCCTGGATATTGGGGCCCAGAGCAGACCAGGAGAGACCGAATTTGCTTCCACAATAAGTCCTGCAACTGAGCCTTGGTGCTAAGCTCTGTGCACTTGACCTGAGTGACACTGTCAAAGGGATAATGAAGGTGCTTTGACACACTTTGTTCTTGTCCAGGCTCATTGGGGAGAGATGCAACAAGGCTTAGTTTGAAGTCATCATGTGGTAGTGCTCTAAGCCATTCAGGGTCAAAGTAGAACAGACCAAACAGAACCATTGTAGGTGGCACAAGACCGCATCAGCATCTGTGTCCAAGCCCCAAGAACAACATAGCTGACCAGAGTCAAAACTCCATTTGGAAACCAGTTTTCTGGTAGAGCTGGTGGCAAGATCCTTTCACATGTATCACCGGGATCATTTGGGAGGCCAAATTTATGCAATTGTTGAGAACACATTGGTACAAATGTGTAGGTCTTTAAAGGTGGTACTGTTTTATTGTTTTATATTTTTTTATTCTGCATATCTACCTATCAGTTTTATTTTCAATGTGCTCCTGTGAAGTCACTCAGGACTGGGCAAGTTGATTTTAATTAAAACAATCAATCGACAAGGAGAAAGAACCAAGGAAAAATGTCTGTGACGCTCAATCAAAATAATTAAGGAAATGAATCTGCTGGCTAATGATACATTTGTGTAAAATATGTGGTCACTGATGGTGTATAAGACTGAAATGTGCAAAAAAGGATAAGCATGCACAGTGCCTTGAGATTAGTTTTGGAGTGGAAGCATATGTCACTTCACTGGGAAGTGTCATGCTTTCATGGGTGATAAGGAGAAGAAGTTGAAAATGCATGCAACAGTCAGTAGACGCTTACAGTCTTCGGCCTCCTGAGGTGACTCGTGAGAATTTGTTGTCTCCCTTGAGTTCAGGAATTGTGAAATCAATACTTGCTGGCATCCCTTCTGGACTTGACGCATGGCCAGGTCACTGATCACATAGATGGGTGACTAGCTGCTTGGAAAAGACCTGCTCTAGGGTCTGAAGTTTCCTGAGTTATCTTCTTCATCCAAGGGATTTATCCTCAGATACTCAGGGTACAACAGAGCCTTCAAGAGGAAATAAGTCCCACCTGAGCGGACATGATGTGTAGAGAATGAAGTTCCACACAGACCAGATGCTAATGAAATTAGAGTGCATTCCGGCCCCAGAGTGGTTTCTGAATTAGAAATGAAAGGGGTCCTTTGATGTAGTTTGAGGTAAAAAGTTCTCAAGTTGGAGGCAATTGTGGCCAACATGCAAGATGTTGTGATCCCACTTGAACATGGAGAAGTATTTGAAATCTATAATCCATATTTCAAAAAAATAAAGGTATCTCGGAGAGCGGGTTCACTGAGAGGGCAACATACCAGCCAGTCTCTCTTTTTGGCGCCTTTGTTTGCGAATGGCGTTTTTTTTTCACACAGGAAGGGCGGGGGAAGCGGCCTAATATGAGCACTGTGGGCCACTAATGTAGTTCTTGGGCCTTCTTGGGAAAAGCCTTCAATGTTGTGCTCCATTGAGGCCTAGTATAATAGTAGTACTGGTTGTTGTGTAGATCTGGCCTCTCTAAATTGAGTTGCAAGAGGCCTTGGATGCCCTGTAGACCTCCCTGTCTTTTCCCAGGGCCCTGAGGGAGAACTGAGTACTGGTGATTCCTCAGCCTGAATCCTGGTCTTTGGGGCCCAGAGCAGACCAGGAGAGACCAAAGGTGCTTCCACAATAAGTCCTGGCACTGAGCCTTGGTGCTAATCTCTGTGCACTTGACCTGAGGGACACTGTCAAAGGGATAATGAAGGTGCTTTGACACACTTTGTTCTTGTCCAGGCTCATTGGGGAGAGACGCAACAAGGCTTAGTTTGAAATCATCATGTGGTAGTGCTCTAAGCCATTCAGGGTCAAAGTAGAACAGACCAAACAGAACCATTGTAGGTGGCACAAGACCGCATGAGCATCTGTGTCCAAGCCCCAAGAACAACATTGCTGACCCAGAGTCAAAACTCCATTTGGAAACCAGTTTTCTGGTAGAGCTGGTGGCAAGATCCTTTCACATGTATCACCGGGATCATTAGGGAGGCCAAATCTATGCAATTGTTGAGAACACATAGGTCGAAATGTGTAGGTCTTTAAAGTTGGCACTGTTTTTTTTGTTTTTCATTTTTTTATTCTGCATATCTATCTATCAGTTTTATTTTCAATGTGCTCCTGTGAAGTCACTCGGGACTGGGCAAGTTGATTTTAATTAAAGCAATCAATTGACAAGGAGAAAGAACCAAGAAAAAAGGTCTGTGAAGGACAATCAAAATTATTAGGGAATTAAATCTGCTAGCTAATGATACACCTGTGTAAAGGATGTGCTCACTTATCGTGTATAAGACTGAAATGTGCATAAAAGTATAAGCATGCATAGTGACTTGAGATTAGTTTTGGAGTGGAAGCATATGTCACTTCACTGGGAAATGTCACGCCTTCATGACTGATAAGGAGAAGAAGGTGAAAATGCATGCAATCGTCAGTAGATGCTTACATTCTTCGGCCTCCTCAGGTGACTCGTGAGAGTTTGTTTCCTCCCTTGAGTTCATGAAATGTGAAATCAATACTTTCTGGCATGGCTTCTGGACTTGATGCATGGCCAGGTCACTGATAACATAGATGGGTGACTAGCTGCTTGGAAAAGACCTGCTCTAGGGTCAGAAATTTCCTGAGTTGTCTTCTTCATCCAAGGGATTTATCCTCAGACACTCATGTGCAAATTTGCCTGAAAAGGCCTGTTAATCCAAATCAACACTGATTTATGCTAGGAACCTTGAAACCTCAGGAAAGCAGTTACTTTACTTACACACTTTTTCAGCCCTGGTTCAAGTCACTCAAAGCAGAATTGCATATGAGAGCACCATAGAGTCAAACTCCCAGAAAAAGCGTTCTAGTGACCTGGAAATAATTACATGTTTCTTCGCTTCTGGGCACAACGTTCTTGTGTGTATTTCAATGAAACTCTGGCTAAATGATTCTCTCAGGATCCCCTCATGACTCCCAAATTTTGTCATTCCACCATCACGGGTGTTTTGTGTAGCGCTTCCTGGATGTTTTCAGTGATTAGGCGAATTTGGCTGAAAACACCTGTTATTCCAACTCCACAATGGTTAATGCTAGGAACTTGGAAAATGAAATGAAAGTACTTTCTTTCACAAGAGCACACTCGGCTCCTGCCCTGGTTCAAGTATCTCAAAGCAGAATCGCTTGGTAGCTCAATAGATTCAAACTCACAGAAAAAGCAGTTCTAACAACCTGAAAATAACTGCATGTGTCATAGTTCCTGGGCACGAAGTTTCTTAGTGTACTAAATGAAACTATGGTAAATTGATTCTCTCACGAGTCCCTCATGGCTCCCCAAACTTTGGTCATTCCACCATCACAGGCATTCTGTTTAGAGCCTTTGGATATTTACCCTGATAAGGCGAATTTGCCTGAAAACGCCTGTTAATTCGAATCAACACTGGTTTATGCTAAAACCTTGAGACCTCAGGAAAGCAGTTACTTTCATGGGAGAACACACTTCTTCAGCCCTGGTTCAAGTAACTCAAAGCAGAATTGCATAGGAGCACCATAGATTCAAACTCCCAGAAAAAGCGTTCTAGTGACCTGGACATAATTGCATGTTTCTTTGCTTCTGGGCACAACGTTCTTGTGAGTATTTCAATAAACTCTGGTTAAATGATTCTCTCAGGATCGCCTCATGACTCCCCAAGTTTGGTCATTCTACCATCACGGGTGTTTTGTGTAGCACTTCCTGGATTTTAGTGATTAGGCGAATTTGGCTTAAAACACCTGTTAGTCCAACTCCACAATGGTTTATGCTAGGACTTGGAAAATGTACGAAAGTACTTTCTTCCACAAGAGCACACTCGGCTTCTGCTCTGGTTCAAGTATCTGCAGGCAGAATCGCTTTGTAGCTCATTAGATTCAAACTCACAGATAAAAGCATTCTAGCGACCTGAACATAACTGCATGTGTTGTAGTTCCTGGGAACGAGGTTTCTTAGTGTATTTCTAAATGAAACTCTGGTAAAATGATTCTCTCATGAGTCCCTCATGGCTCCACAACTTTGGTCATTCTAACATCACAGGCATTCTGTTTATAGCCCTTTGGATATTTACCCTGAAAGGCAAATTTGCCTGAAAACGCCTGTTAATCCAAATCAACACTGGTTTTATGCTAAAAACTTGAAACCTCAGGAAAGCAGTTACTTTACACACTTCTTCAGCCTGGTTCAAATCACTCGAAGCAGAATTGCATATGAGCGCCATAGAGTCAAACTCCCAGAAAAAGCGTTCTAGTGACCTGGAAATGATTGCATGTTTCTTTGCTTCTGGGCACAACGTTCTTGTGTGTATTTCAATAAACTCTGGTTAAATGATTCTCTCAGGATCCCCTCATGACTCCCCAATTTGGTCATTCTACCATCACGGGTGTTTTGTGTAGCGCTTCCTGGATGATTAGTGATAAGGCGAATTTGGCTGAAAACACCTGTTAGTCCAAGTCCACAATGGTTTATGCTAGAACTTGGAAAACTTACGAAAGTACTTTCTTCCACAAGAGCACACTCAGCTTCTGCTCTGGTTCAAGTATCTGCAGGCAGAATCGCTTTGTAGCTCATTAGATTCAAACTCACAATAAAAGCATTCTAGCGACCTGGACATAACTGCATGTGTTGTAGCTCCTGGGCAAGAGGTTTCTTAGTGTATTTCAATGAAACTCTGGTAAAATGATTCTCTCATGAGCCCCTCTTGGCTCCACAATTTGGTCATTCTAACATCACGGGCATTCTGTTTATAGCCCTATGGATATTTACCCTGAATAGGCAAATTTGCCTGAAAACGCCTGTTAATCCAAATCAACACTGGTTTATGCTAGGAACTTGAAACCTCAGGAAAGCAGTTACTTACACACTTCTTCAGCCCTGGTTCAAAACACTCGAAGCAGAATTGCATATGAGCGCCATAGAGTCAAACTCCCAGAAAAAGCGTTCTAGTGACCTGGAAATGATTGCATGTTTCTTCGCTTCTGGGCACAACGTTCTTGTGTGTATTTCAATGAAACTCTGGTTAAATGATTCTCTCAGGATCCCCTCATGACTCCCCAAAGTTTGGTCATCCCACCATCACGGGTGTTTTGTGTAGAGCTTCCTGGATGTTTTCAGTGATTTAGGCGAATTTGGCTGAAAACACCTGTTATTCCAACTCCACAATGGTTTAATGCTAGGACTTGGAAAATGTACGAAAGTACTTTCTTTCACAAGAGCACACTCGGCTACTGTACTGGTTCAAGTATCTCAAAGCAGAATCGCTTGTAACTCAATAGATTCAAACTCACAAAAAAGAGTTCTAGCGACCTGGAAATAACTGCGTGTGTCATAGTTCCTGGGAAAGAAGTTTCTTAGTGTACTTAAATGAAACTCTGGTAAATTGATTCTCTCGTGAGTCCCTCATGGCTCCCCAACTTTGGTCATTCCACCATCACAGGCGTTCTGTTTATAGCCCTTTGGATATTTACCCTGATAAGGCGAATTTGCCTGAAAACGCCTGTTAATTCGAATCAACACTGGTTTATGCTAAAAACCTTGAGACCTCAGGAAAGCAGTTACTTTCATGGGAGAACACACTTCTTCAGCCCTGGTTCAAACACTCAAAGCAGAATTGCATATGAGCACCTTAGATTCAAACTCCCAGAAAAAGCGTTCTAGTGACCTGGACATAATTGCATGTTTCTTTCGCTTCTGGGCACAACGTTCTTGTGTGTATTTCAATAAATCTCTGGTTAAATGATTCTCTCAGGATCGCCTCATGACTCCCCAAGTTTGGTCATTCTACCATCACGGGGGTTTTGTGTAGCGCTTCCTGGATCATTAGTGATAAGGCGAATTTGGCTTAAAACACCTGTTATTCCAAGTCCACAATGGTTTATGCTAGAACTTGGAAAACGTACGAAAGTACTTTTTTTCCACAAGAGCACACTCGGCTTCTGCTCTGGTTCAAGTATCTGCAAGCAGAATCGCTTGGTAGCTCATTAGATTCAAACTCACAATAAAAGCAGTTCTAGCGACCTGGACATAACTGCATGTGTTGTAGCTCCTGGGCAAGAGGTTTCTTAGTGTATTTCAATGAAACTCTGGTAAAATGATTCTCTCATGAGCCCCTCTTGGCTCCACAATTTGGTCATTCTAACATCACGGGCATTCTGTTTATAGCCCTTTGGATATTTACCCTGAATAGGCAAATTTGCCTGAAAACGCCTGTTAATCCAAATCAACACTGGTTTATGCTAGGAACTTGAAACCTCAGGAAAGCAGTTACTTACACACTTCTTCAGCCCTGGTTCAAATCACTCGAAGCAGAATTGCATATGAGCGCCATAGAGTCAAACTCCCAGAAAAAGCGTTCTAGTGACCTGGAAATGATTGCATGTTTCTTCGCTTCTGGGCACAACGTTCTTGTGTGTATTTCAATGAAACTCTGGTTAAATGATTCTCTCAGGATCCCCTCTTGACTCCCCAATTTGGTCATTCTACCATCACGGGGTGTTTTGTGTAGCGCTTCCTGGATGATTAGTGATAAGGCGATTTTGGCTGAAAACACCTGTTAGTCCAACTCCACAATGGTTGATGCTAGAACTTGGAAAACAAATGAAAGTACTTTCTTTCACAAGAGCACACTCGGCTTCTGCCCTGGTTCAAGTATCTGAAGGCAGAATCGCTTGATAGCTCATTAGATTCAAACTCACAATAAAAGCGTTCAAATAATCTGGAAATAACTGCATGTGTCGTAGCTCCTGGGCACGAGGTTTCTGAGTGTATTTCAATGAAACTATGGTAAAATGATTCTCTCACGAGCCCCTCGTGGCTCCCCAAGTTTGGTCATTCCACCATCACGGGCATTCTGTTTATAGCCTTTGGATATTTACTCTGAATAGGCAAATTTGCCTGAAAAGGCTTGTTAATCCAAATCAACACTGATTTATGCTAGAACCTTGAAACCTCAGGAAAGCAGTTACATTCATGGGAGAACACACTTCTTCAGCCCTGGTTCAAGTAACTCAAAGCAGAATTGCATAGGAGCACCATAGATTCAAACTCCCAGAAAAAGCGTTCTAGTGACCTGGAAATAATTGCATGTTTCTTCGCTTCTGGGCACAACGTTCTTGTGTGTATTTCAATGAAACTCTGGTTAAATGATTCTCTCAGGATCCCTCTGATGACTCCCAAAGTTTGGTCATCCCACCATCACGGGTGTTTTGTGTAGAGCTTCTTGGATGTTTTCAGTGATTAGGCGAATTTGGCTGAAAAAACACCTGTTATTCCAACTCCACAATGGTTAATGCTAGGACTTGGAAAATGTAGGAAAGTACTTTCTTTCACAAGAGCACACTCGGCTCCTGTACTGGTTCAAGTATCTCAAAGCAGAATCGCTTGGTAGCTCAATAGATTCAAACTCACAGAAAAAGAGTTCTAGCGACCTGAAAATAACTGCGTGTGTCATAGTTCCTGGGAACGAAGGTTTCTTAGTGTACTAAATGAAACTCTGGTAAATTGATTCTCTCGTGAGTCCCTCGTAGCTCCCCAACTTTGGTCATTCCACCATCACAGGCATTCTGTTTAGAGCCCTTTGGATATTTACCCTGATAAGGCGAATTTGCCTGAAAAACGCCTGTTAATTCGAATCAACACTGGTTTATGTTAAAAAACCTTGAGACCTCAGGAAAGCAGTTACTTTCATGGGAGGAACACACTTCTTCAGCCCTGGTTCAAGTAACTCAAAGCAGAATTGCATAGGAGCACCTTAGATTCAACCTCCCAGAAAAAGCGTTCTAGTGACCTGGACATAATTGCATGTTTCTTTGCTTCTGGGCACAACGTTCTTGTGAGTATTTCAATAAATCTCTGGTTAAATGATTCTCTCAGGATCGCCTCATGACTGCCACCCCAAGTTTTTGGTCATTCTACCATCACGGGGGTTTTGTGTAGCACTTCCTGGATGATTAGTGATAAGGCGAATTTGGCTTAAAACACCTGTTAGTCCAAGTCCACAATGGTTTATGCTAGAACTTGGAAAACGTACGAAAGTACTTTCTTCCACAAGAGCACACTCGGCTTCTGCTCTGGTTCAAGTATCTGCAGGCAGAATCGCTTTGTAGCTCATTAGATTCAAACTCACAATAAAAGCATTCTAGCGACCTGGACATAACTGCATGTGTTGTAGCTCCTGGGCAAGAGGTTTCTTAGTGTATTTCAATGAAACTCTGGTAAAATGATTCTCTCATGAGCCCCTCTTGGCTCCACAATTTGGTCATTCTAACATCACGGGCATTCTGTTTATAGCCCTTTGGATATTTACCCTGAATAGGCAAATTTGCCTGAAAACGCCTGTTAATCCAAATCAACACTGGTTTATGCTAGGAACTTGAAACCTCAGGAAAGCAGTTACTTACACACTTCTTCAGCCCTGGTTCAAATCACTCGAAGCAGAATTGCATATGAGCGCCATAGAGTCAAACTCCCAGAAAAAGCGTTCTAGTGACCTGGAAATGATTGCATGTTTCTTCGCTTCTGGGCACAACGTTCTTGTGTGTATTTCAATGAAACTCTGGTTAAATGATTCTCTCAGGATCCCCTCTTGACTCCCCAATTTGGTCATTCTACCATCACGGGTGTTTTGTGTAGCGCTTCCAGGATGATTAGTGATAAGGCGAATTTGGCTGAAAACACCTGTTAGTCCAACTCCACAATGGTTGATGCTAGAACTTGGAAAACGTACGAAAATACTTTCTTCCACAAGAGCACACTCGGCTTCTGCTCTGGTTCAAGTATCTGCAGGCAGTATTGCTTGGTAGCTCATTAGATTCAAACTCACAATAAAAGCGTTCTAGCGACCTGGACATAACTGCATGTGTTGTAGCTCCTGGTCAAGAGGTTTCTTAGTGTATTTCAATGAAACTCTGGTAGCCATTTCGTCACTAGAATGCTTTATCTGGGAGTTTGTCTCTATGGCGCTCATATATAATTCTGCTTCGAGTGATTTGAACCAGGGCTGAAGAACTGTGTAAGTAACTGCTTTCCTGAGGTTTCAAGTTCCTAGCGTAAACCAGTGTTGATTTGCATTAACAGGCGTTTTCAGGCAAATTTGCCTAATCACGGTAAACTTCCAAGAAGCTCCACAAAAAACACCCGTGATGGTAGAATGACCAAACTTGGGGAGTCATGAAGGTATCCTGAGAGAATCATTTTACCAGAGTTTCATTGAAATATACACAAGAACCTTGTGCCCAGAAGCGAAGAAACATGCATATATTTCCAGGTCACTAGAACCCTTTTTCTGGGAGTTTGAATCTATGGCGCTTATATGCAATTCTGCTTCGAATTACTTGAACAGGCTGAAGAAGTGTGTCGTCCCATGAAA
>CM046672.1:64064759-64166871 GCA_025594165.1 Tamias sibiricus | reverse complement strand
TATCTCAAAGCAGAATCGCTTGCTAGCTCAATAGATTCAAACTCACAGAAAAAGCGTTCTAGAGACCTGGCCATAACTGCATGTGTCGTAGCTCCTATGCACAAGGTTTCCTAATGTATTTTAGTTTAACTCTGGTAAAATGATTCTCTCAAGAGCCCCTCATTGCTCCCCAAGTTTGGTCATTCCACCATCACGGGCGTTCTGTTTATAGCCCTTTGGATATTTACCCTGATTAGGCGAATTTGCTTGAAAACGCCTGTTAGACAAATCAACAATGGTTTATGCTAGGAACTTGAAACCTCAGGAAAGCAGTTGCTTTCATGGGAGAACACACTTCTTCAGCCCTGGTTCAAGTAATTCGATACAGAATTGCATATAAGCGCCATAGATTCAAACTCCCAGAAAAAGCGTTTTAGTGACCTGGATATAATTGTGTGTTTCTTCGCTTCTGGGCAAAAGGTTCTTGTGTGTATTTCAATGAAACTCTGGTTAAATGATTCTCTCAGGATACCCTCATGACTCCCCAAGTTTGGTCATTCTACCATCACGAGTGTTTTGTGTAGCGCTTTCTGGATGATTAGTGATTAGGCGAATTTGGCTGAAAACAACTGTTAGTCCAACTCCACAATGGTTTATGATAGAACTTGGAAAACGTAGGAATGCACTTTCTTTCACAAGAGCACACTCGCCTTCTGCCCTGGTTCAAGTATCTGAAAGCAGAATCGCTTGCTAGCTCAATAGATTCAAACTCACAGAAAAAGCGTTCAAGCGACCTGAAAATAACTGCATGTGTCTTAGCATCTGGGCACGAGGTTTCTCTGTGTATTTCAATGAAACTCTGGTAAAATGTTTCTCTCATGAGCTCGTCACTGCTCCCCAAGTTTGGTCATCCCACCATCACAGGTGTTCTGTTTAGAGCCCTTTGGATATTTACCTGATTAGGCGAAATTGATTGAAAACGCCTGTTAGTCCAAATCAACACTGGTTTATGCTAAGTCCTGGAAGCCTCACGAAAGCAGTTATTTTCATGGGTCAACACACTTCTTCAGCCCTGGTTCAAGTAATTCGATACAGAATTGCATGTAAGCGCCATAGATTCAAACTCCCAGAAAAAGCGTTTTAGTGACCTGGATATAATTGTGTGTTTCTTCGCTTCTGGGCAAAAGGTTCTTGTGTGTATTTCAATGAAACTCCTACAAAATGTTTCTCTAAGGATCCCCTCATGACTCCCCGTGTTTGGTCATTCTACCATCACGCGTGTTTTGTGTAGCGCTTCCTGGATGTTTACGTGATTAGGCGAATATGGCTGAAAACACTTTTTAGTCCAATTCCACAATGGTTTTAGCTAGGCCTTGGAAAACGTAGGAAAGTACGTTTTCTCACAAGAGCACACTGGGCTTCTGCCCTGGTTCAATTATCTCAAAGCAGAATCGATTTGTAGCTCATTAGATTCAAACTCATCGAAAAAGCGTTCTAGAGACCTGGCCATAACTGCATGTGTCGTAGCTCCTATGCACAAGGTTTCCTAATGTATTTTAGTTTAACTCTGGTAAAATGATTCTCTCAAGAGCCCCTCATTGCTCCCCAAGTTTGGTCATTCCACCATCACGGGCGTTCTGTTTATAGCCCTTTGGATATTTACCCTGATTAGGCGAATTTGCTTGAAAACGCCTAAGACAAATCAACAATGGTTTATGCTAGGAACTTGAAACCTCAGGAAAGCAGTTGCTTTCATGGGAGAACACACTTCTTCAGCCCTGGTTCAAGTAATTCGATACAGAATTGCATGTAAGCGCCATAGATTCAAACTCCCAGAAAAAGCGTTTTAGTGACCTGGATATAATTGTGTGTTTCTTCGCTTCTGGGCAAAAGGTTCTTGTGTGTATTTCAATGAAACTCCTACAAAATGTTTCTCTAAGGATCCCCTCATGACTCCCCGTGTTTGGTCATTCTACCATCACGCGTGTTTTGTGTAGCGCTTCCTGGATGATTAGTGATTAGGCGAATATGGCTGAAAACACTTTTTAGTCCAATTCCACAATGGTTTTAGCTAGGCCTTGGAAAACGTAGGAAAGTACGTTTTCTCACAAGAGCACACTGGGCTTCTGCCCTGGTTCAATTATCTCAAAGCAGAATCGATTTGTAGCTCATTAGATTCAAACTCATCGAAAAAGCGTTCTAGAGACCTGGCCATAACTGCATGTGTCGTAGCTCCTATGCACAAGGTTTCCTAATGTATTTTAGTTTAACTCTGGTAAAATGATTCTCTCAAGAGCCCCTCATTGCTCCCCAAGTTTGGTCATTCCACCATCACGGGCGTTCTGTTTATAGCCCTTTGGATATTTACCCTGATTAGGCGAATTTGCTTGAAAACGCCTAAGACAAATCAACAATGGTTTATGCTAGGAACTTGAAACCTCAGGAAAGCAGTTGCTTTCATGGGAGAACACACTTCTTCAGCCCTGGTTCAAATCATTCGAAGCAGAATTGCATATAAGCGCCCATAGAGTCAAACTCCCAGAAAAAGCGTTTTAGTGACCTGGATATAATTGCATGTTTCTTCGCTTCTGGGCAAAAGGTTCTTGTGTGTATTTCAATGAAACTCTGGTTAAATGATTCTCTCAGGATACCCTCATGACTCCCCAAGATTGGTCATTCTACCATCACGAGTGTTTTGTGTAGCGCTTTCTGGATGATTAGTGATTAGGCGAATTTGGCTGAAAACACTTTTTAGTCCAACTCCACAATGGTTTATGATAGAACTTGGAAAACGTAGGAATGCACTTTCTTTCACAAGAGCACACTCGCCTTCTGCCCTGGTTCAAGTATCTGAAAGCAGAATCGCTTGCTAGCTCAATAGATTCAAACTCACAAAAAAGCGTTCTAGAGACCTGGAGATAACTGCATGTGTCGTAGCTCCTATGCACGGTTTCCTAGTGTATTTTAGTTTAACTCTGGTAAAATGATTCTCTCAAGAGCCCCTCATTGCTCCCCAAGTTTGGTCATTCCACCATCACGGGCGTTCTGTTTATAGCCCTTTGGATATTTACCCTGATTAGGCGAATTTGCTTGAAAACGCCTGTTAAGACAAATCAACAATGGTTTATGCTAGGAACTTGAAACCTCAGGAAAGCAGTTGCTTTCATGGGAGAACACACTTCTTCAGCCCTGGTTCAAGTAATTCGATACAGAATTGCATATAAGCGCCATAGATTCAAACTCCCAGAAAAAGCGTTTTAGTGACCTGGATATAATTGTGTGTTTCTTCGCTTCTGGGCAAAAGGTTCTTGTGTGTATTTCAATGAAACTCTGGTTAAATGATTCTCTCAGGATACCCTCATGACTCCCCAAGATTGGTCATTCTACCATCACGAGTGTTTTGTGTAGCGCTTTCTGGATGATTAGTGATTAGGCGAATTTGGCTGAAAACAACTGTTAGTCCAACTCCACAATGGTTTATGATAGAACTTGGAAAACGTAGGAATGCACTTTCTTTCACAAGAGCACACTCGCCTTCTGCCCTGGTTCAAGTATCTGAAAGCAGAATCGCTTGCTAGCTCAATAGATTCAAACTCACAGAAAAAGCGTTCAAGCGACCTGAAAATAACTGCATGTGTCTTAGCATCTGGGCACGAGGTTTCTCTGTGTATTTCAATGAAACTCTGGTAAAATGTTTCTCTCATGAGCTCGTCACTGCTCCCCAAGTTTGGTCATCCCACCATCACAGGTGTTCTGTTTAGAGCCCTTTGGATATTTACCTGATTAGGCGAAATTGATTGAAAACGCCTGTTAGTCCAAATCAACACTGGTTTATGCTAAGTCCTGGAAGCCTCACGAAAGCAGTTATTTTCATGGGTCAACACACACTTCTTCAGCCCTGGTTCAAGTAATTCGATACAGAATTGCATGTAAGCGCCATAGATTCAAACTCCCAGAAAAAGCGTTTTAGTGACCTGGATATAATTGTGTGTTTCTTCGCTTCTGGGCAAAAGGTTCTTGTGTGTATTTCAATGAAACTCCTACAAAATGTTTCTCTAAGGATCCCCTCATGACTCCCCGTGTTTGGTCATTCTACCATCACGCGTGTTTTGTGTAGCGCTTCCTGGATGTTTACGTGATTAGGCGAATATGGCTGAAAACACTTTTTAGTCCAATTCCACAATGGTTTTAGCTAGGCCTTGGAAAACGTAGGAAAGTACGTTTTCTCACAAGAGCACACTGGGCTTCTGCCCTGGTTCAATTATCTCAAAGCAGAATCGATTTGTAGCTCATTAGATTCAAACTCATCGAAAAAGCGTTCTAGAGACCTGGCCATAACTGCATGTGTCGTAGCTCCTATGCACAAGGTTTCCTAATGTATTTTAGTTTAACTCTGGTAAAATGATTCTCTCAAGAGCCCCTCATTGCTCCCCAAGTTTGGTCATTCCACCATCACGGGCGTTCTGTTTATAGCCCTTTGGATATTTACCCTGATTAGGCGAATTTGCTTGAAAACGCCTAAGACAAATCAACAATGGTTTATGCTAGGAACTTGAAACCTCAGGAAAGCAGTTGCTTTCATGGGAGAACACACTTCTTCAGCCCTGGTTCAAGTAATTCGATACAGAATTGCATATAAGCGCCATAGATTCAAACTCCCAGAAAAAGCGTTTTAGTGACCTGGATATAATTGTGTGTTTCTTCGCTTCTGGGCAAAAGGTTCTTGTGTGTATTTCAATGAAACTCTGGTTAAATGATTCTCTCAGGATACCCTCATGACTCCCCAAGATTGGTCATTCTACCATCACGAGTGTTTTTGTGTAGCGCTTTCTGGATGATTAGTGATTAGGCGAATTTGGCTGAAAACACTGTTTTAGTCCAACTCCACAATGGTTTATGATAGAACTTGGAAAACGTAGGAATGCACTTTCTTTCACAAGAGCACACTCGCCTTCTGCCCTGGTTCAAGTATCTGAAAGCAGAATCGCTTGCTAGCTCAATAGATTCAAACTCACAGAAAAAGCGTTCTAGCGACCTGAACATAACTGCATGTGTCGTAGCTCTATGCACGAGGTTTCTCTGTGTATTTTAATTTAACTCTGGTAAAATGTTTCTCTCATGAGCCCCGTCATTGCTCCCCAAGTTTGGTCATCCCACCATCACGGGTGTTCTGTTTAGAGCCCTTTGGATATTTACCTGATTAGGCGAAATTGCTTGAAAACGCCTGTTAGTCCAAATCAACAATGGTTTATGCTAAGTCCTGAAAGCCTCACGAAAGCAGTTGCTTTTCATGGGTCAACACACTTCTTCAGCCCTGGTTCAAGTAATTCGATACAGAATTGCATGTAAGCGCCATAGATTCAAACTCCCAGAAAAAGCGTTTTAGTGACCTGGATATAATTGTGTGTTTTCTTCGCTTCTGGGCAAAAGGTTCTTGTGTGTATTTCAATGAAACTCCTACAAAATGTTTCTCTAAGGATCCCCTCATGACTCCCCGTGTTTGGTCATTCTACCATCACGCGTGTTTTGTGTAGCGCTTCCTGATGTTTACGTGATTAGGCGAATATGGCTGAAAACACTTTTTAGTCCAATTCCACAATGGTTTTAGCTAGGCCTTGGAAAACGTAGGAAAGTACGTTTTCTCACAAGAGCACACTGGGCTTCTGCCCTGGTTCAATTATCTCAAAGCAGAATCGATTTGTAGCTCATTAGATTCAAACTCATCGAAAAAGCGTTCTAGAGACCTGGCCATAACTGCATGTGTCGTAGCTCCTATGCACAAGGTTTCCTAATGTATTTTAGTTTAACTCTGGTAAAATGATTCTCTCAAGAGCCCCTCATTGCTCCCCAAGTTTGGTCATTCCACCATCACGGGCGTTCTGTTTATAGCCCTTTGGATATTTACCCTGATTAGGCGAATTTGCTTGAAAACGCCTAAGACAAATCAACAATGGTTTATGCTAGGAACTTGAAACCTCAGGAAAGCAGTTGCTTTCATGGGAGAACACACTTCTTCAGCCCTGGTTCAAATAATTCGATACAGAAATTGCATATGAAGCACCATTGATTCAAACTCCCAGAAAAAGCGTTTTAGTGACCTGGATATAATTGCATGTTTTCTTCGCTTCTGGGCAAAAGGTTCTTGTGTGTATTTCAATGAAACTCTGGTTAAATGATTCTCTCAGGATACCCTCATGACTCCCCAAGATTGGTCATTCTACCATCACGAGTGTTTTGTGTAGCGCTTTCTGGATGATTAGTGATTAGGCGAATTTGGCTGAAAACACCTGTTAGTCCAACTCCACAATGGTTTATGATAGAACTTGGAAAACGTAGGAATGCACTTTCTTTCACAAGAGCACACTCGCCTTCTGCCCTGGTTCAATATCTGAAAGCAGAATCGCTTGCTAGCTCAATAGATTCAAACTCACAGAAAAAGCGTTCTAGAGACGTGGATAACTGCATGTGTCGTAGCTCCTATGCACGGTTTCCTAGTGTATTTTAGTTTAACTCTGGTAAAATGATTCTCTCAAGAGCCCCTCATTGCTCCCCAAGTTTGGTCATTCCACCATCACGGGCGTTCTGTTTATAGCCCTTTGGATATTTACCCTGATTAGGCGAATTTGCCTGAAAACGCCTGTTAAGACAAATCAACAATGGTTTATGCTAGGAACTTGAAACCTCAGGAAAGCAGTTGCTTTCATGGGAGAACACACTTCTTCAGCCCTGGTTCAAGTAATTCGATACAGAATTGCATATAAGCGCCATAGATTCAAACTCCCAGAAAAAGCGTTTTAGTGACCTGGATATAATTGTGTGTTTCTTCGCTTCTGGGCAAAAGGTTCTTGTGTGTATTTCAATGAAACTCTGGTTAAATGATTCTCTCAGGATACCCTCATGACTCCCCAAGATTGGTCATTCTACCATCACGAGTGTTTTGTGTAGCGCTTTCTGGATGATTAGTGATTAGGCGAATTTGGCTGAAAACAACTGTTAGTCCAACTCCACAATGGTTTATGATAGAACTTGGAAAACGTAGGAATGCACTTTCTTTCACAAGAGCACACTCGCCTTCTGCCCTGGTTCAAGTATCTGAAAGCAGAATCGCTTGCTAGCTCAATAGATTCAAACTCACAGAAAAAGCGTTCAAGCGACCTGAAAATAACTGCATGTGTCTTAGCATCTGGGCACGAGGTTTCTCTGTGTATTTCAATGAAACTCTGGTAAAATGTTTCTCTCATGAGCTCGTCACATGCTCCCCAAGTTTGGTCATCCCACCATCACAGGTGTTCTGTTTAGAGCCCTTTGGATATTTACCTGATTAGGCGAAATTGATTGAAAACGCCTGTTAGTCCAAATCAACACTGGTTTATGCTAAGTCCTGGAAGCCTCACGAAAGCAGTTATTTTCATGGGTCAACACACTTCTTCAGCCCTGGTTCAAGTAATTCGATACAGAATTGCATGTAAGCGCCATAGATTCAAACTCCCAGAAAAAGCGTTTTAGTGACCTGGATATAATTGTGTGTTTCTTCGCTTCTGGGCAAAAGGTTCTTGTGTGTATTTCAATGAAACTCCTACAAAATGTTTCTCTAAGGATCCCCTCATGACTCCCCGTGTTTGGTCATTCTACCATCACGCGTGTTTTGTGTAGCGCTTCCTGGATGTTTACGTGATTAGGCGAATATGGCTGAAAACACTTTTTAGTCCAATTCCACAATGGTTTTAGCTAGGCCTTGGAAAACGTAGGAAAGTACGTTTTCTCACAAGAGCACACTGGGCTTCTGCCCTGGTTCAATTATCTCAAAGCAGAATCGATTTGTAGCTCATTAGATTCAAACTCATCGAAAAAGCGTTCTAGAGACCTGGCCATAACTGCATGTGTCGTAGCTCCTATGCACAAGGTTTCCTAATGTATTTTAGTTTAACTCTGGTAAAATGATTCTCTCAAGAGCCCCTCATTGCTCCCCAAGTTTGGTCATTCCACCATCACGGGCGTTCTGTTTATAGCCCTTTGGATATTTACCCTGATTAGGCGAATTTGCTTGAAAACGCCTAAGACAAATCAACAATGGTTTATGCTAGGAACTTGAAACCTCAGGAAAGCAGTTGCTTTCATGGGAGAACACACTTCTTCAGCCCTGGTTCAAGTAATTCGATACAGAATTGCATGTAAGCGCCATAGATTCAAACTCCCAGAAAAAGCGTTTTAGTGACCTGGATATAATTGTGTGTTTCTTCGCTTCTGGGCAAAAGGTTCTTGTGTGTATTTCAATGAAACTCCTACAAAATGTTTCTCTAAGGATCCCCTCATGACTCCCCGTGTTTGGTCATTCTACCATCACGCGTGTTTTGTGTAGCGCTTCCTGGATGATTAGTGATTAGGCGAATATGGCTGAAAACACTTTTTAGTCCAATTCCACAATGGTTTTAGCTAGGCCTTGGAAAACGTAGGAAAGTACGTTTTCTCACAAGAGCACACTGGGCTTCTGCCCTGGTTCAATTATCTCAAAGCAGAATCGATTTGTAGCTCATTAGATTCAAACTCATCGAAAAAGCGTTCTAGAGACCTGGCCATAACTGCATGTGTCGTAGCTCCTATGCACAAGGTTTCCTAATGTATTTTAGTTTAACTCTGGTAAAATGATTCTCTCAAGAGCCCCTCATTGCTCCCCAAGTTTGGTCATTCCACCATCACGGGCGTTCTGTTTATAGCCCTTTGGATATTTACCCTGATTAGGCGAATTTGCTTGAAAACGCCTAAGACAAATCAACAATGGTTTATGCTAGGAACTTGAAACCTCAGGAAAGCAGTTGCTTTCATGGGAGAACACACTTCTTCAGCCCTGGTTCAAATCATTTGAAGCAGAATTGTATATGAACACCATTGAGTCAAACTTCCAGAAAAAGCGTTCTAGTGACCTGGAAATAATTGCATGTTTCTTCGCTACTGGGCAAAAGGTTCTTGTGTGTATTTCAATGAAACTCTGGTTAAATGATTCTCTCAGGATACCCTCATGACTCCCCAAGATTGGTCATTCTACCATCACGAGTGTTTTGTGTAGCGCTTTCTGGATGATTAGTGATTAGGCGAATTTGGCTGAAAACACCTGTTAGTCCAACTCCACAATGGTTTATGATAGAACTTGGAAAACGTAGGAATGCACTTTCTTTCACAAGAGCACACTCGCCTTCTGCCCTGGTTCAAGTATCTGAAAGCAGAATCGCTTGCTAGCTCAATAGATTCAAACTCACAGAAAAAGCGTTCTAGAGACGTGGAGATAACTGCATGTGTCGTAGCTCCTATGCACGGGTTTCCTAGTGTATTATAGTTTAAACTCTCTGGTAAAATGATTCTCTCAAGAGCCCCTCATTGCTCCCCAAGTTTGGTCATTCCACCATCACGGGCGTTCTGTTTATAGCCCTTTGGATATTTACCCTGATTAGGCGAATTTGCCTGAAAACGCCTGTTAGATACAAATCAACAATGGTTTATGCTAGGAACTTGAAACCTCAGGAAAGCAGTTGCTTTCATGGGAGAACACACTTCTTCAGCCCTGGTTCAAGTAATTCGATACAGAATTGCATATAAGCGCCATAGATTCAAACTCCCAGAAAAAGCGTTTTAGTGACCTGGATATAATTGTGTGTTTCTTCGCTTCTGGGCAAAAGGTTCTTGTGTGTATTTCAATGAAACTCTGGTTAAATGATTCTCTCAGGATACCCTCATGACTCCCCAAGTTTGGTCATTCTACCATCACGAGTGTTTTGTGTAGCGCTTTCTGGATGATTAGTGATTAGGCGAATTTGGCTGAAAACAACTGTTAGTCCAACTCCACAATGGTTTATGATAGAACTTGGAAAACGTAGGAATGCACTTTCTTTCACAAGAGCACACTCGCCTTCTGCCCTGGTTCAAGTATCTGAAAGCAGAATCGCTTGCTAGCTCAATAGATTCAAACTCACAGAAAAAGCGTTCAGAGACCTGAAAATAACTGCATGTGTCGTAGCTCCTATGCACGAGGTTTCTCTGTGTATTTTCAATTTAAACTCTGGTAAAATGATTCTCTCAAGAGCCCCACTGCTCCCCAAGTTTGGTCATCCCACCATCACAGGTGTTCTGTTTATAGCCCTTTGGATATTTACCCTGATTAGGCGAAATTGATTGAAAACGCCTGTTAAGTCCAAATCAACACTGGTTTATGCTAGGAACTTGAAGCCTCAGGAAAGCAGTTATTTTCATGGGTCAACACACTTCTTCAGCCCTGGTTCAAGTAATTCGATACAGAATTGCATGTAAGCGCCATAGATTCAAACTCCCAGAAAAAGCGTTTTAGTGACCTGGATATAATTGTGTGTTTCTTCGCTTCTGGGCAAAAGGTTCTTGTGTGTATTTCAATGAAACTCCTACAAAATGTTTCTCTCAGGATCCCCTCATGACTCCCCGTGTTTGGTCATTCTACCATCACGCGTGTTTTGTGTAGCGCTTCCTGGATGTTTACGTGATTAGGCGAATATGGCTGAAAACACACTTTTTAGTCCAATTCCACAATGGTTTTAGCTAGGCCTTGGAAAACGTAGGAAAGTACGTTTTCTCACAAGAGCACACTGGCTTCTGCCCTGGTTCAATTATCTCAAAGCAGAATCGATTTGTAGCTCATTAGATTCAAACTCATCGAAAAAGCGTTCTAGAGACCTGGCCATAACTGCATGTGTCGTAGCTCCTATGCACAAGGTTTCCTAATGTATTTTAGTTTAACTCTGGTAAAATGATTCTCTCAAGAGCCCCTCATTGCTCCCCAAGTTTGGTCATTCCACCATCACGGGCGTTCTGTTTATAGCCCTTTGGATATTTACCCTGATTAGGCGAATTTGCTTGAAAACGCCTAAGACAAATCAACAATGGTTTATGCTAGGAACTTGAAACCTCAGGAAAGCAGTTGCTTTCATGGGAGAACACACTTCTTCAGCCCTGGTTCAAGTAATTCGATACAGAATTGCATATAAGCGCCATAGATTCAAACTCCCAGAAAAAGCGTTTTAGTGACCTGGATATAATTGTGTGTTTCTTCGCTTCTGGGCAAAAGGTTCTTGTGTGTATTTCAATGAAACTCTGGTTAAATGATTCTCTCAGGATACCCTCATGACTCCCCAAGATTGGTCATTCTACCATCACGAGTGTTTTGTGTAGCGCTTTCTGGATGATTAGTGATTAGGCGAATTGGCTGAAAACACTTGTTAGTCCAACTCCACAATGGTTTATGATAGAACTTGGAAAACGTAGGAATGCACTTTCTTTCACAAGAGCACACTCGCCTTCTGCCCTGGTTCAAGTATCTGAAAGCAGAATCGCTTGCTAGCTCAATAGATTCAAACTCACAGAAAAAGCGTTCAAGAGACCTGAAAATAACTGCATGTGTCTTAGCTCTATGGCACGAGGTTTCTCTGTGTATTTCAATGAAACTCTGGTAAAATGTTTCTCTCAAGAGCTCGTCACATGCTCCCCAAGTTTGGTCATTCCACCATCACGGGTGTTCTGTTTAGAGCCCTTTGGATATTTACCCTGATTAGGCGAAATTGATTGAAAACGCCTGTTAGTCAAATCAACAATGGTTTATGCTAGGAAGTCCTGAAACCTCACGAAAGCAGTTGCTTTCATGGGAGAACACACTTCTTCAGCCCTGGTTCAAGTAATTCGATACAGAATTGCATGTAAGCGCCATAGATTCAAACTCCCAGAAAAAGCGTTTTAGTGACCTGGATATAATTGTGTGTTTCTTCGCTTCTGGGCAAAAGGTTCTTGTGTGTATTTCAATGAAACTCCTACAAAATGTTTCTCTAAGGATCCCCTCATGACTCCCCGTGTTTGGTCATTCTACCATCACGCGTGTTTTGTGTAGCGCTTCCTGGATGTTTACGTGATTAGGCGAATATGGCTGAAAACACTTTTTAGTCCAATTCCACAATGGTTTTAGCTAGGCCTTGGAAAACGTAGGAAAGTACGTTTTCTCACAAGAGCACACTGGGCTTCTGCCCTGGTTCAATTATCTCAAAGCAGAATCGATTTGTAGCTCATTAGATTCAAACTCATCGAAAAAGCGTTCTAGAGACCTGGCCATAACTGCATGTGTCGTAGCTCCTATGCACAAGGTTTCCTAATGTATTTTAGTTTAACTCTGGTAAAATGATTCTCTCAAGAGCCCCTCATTGCTCCCCAAGTTTGGTCATTCCACCATCACGGGCGTTCTGTTTATAGCCCTTTGGATATTTACCCTGATTAGGCGAATTTGCTTGAAAACGCCTAAGACAAATCAACAATGGTTTATGCTAGGAACTTGAAACCTCAGGAAAGCAGTTGCTTTCATGGGAGAACACACTTCTTCAGCCCTGGTTCAAATCATTTGAAGCAGAATTGCATATGAACACCATTGAGTCAAACTCCCAGAAAAAGCGTTCTAGTGACCTGGAAATAATTGCATGTTTCTTCGCTTCTGGGCAAAAGTTCTTGTGTGTATTTCAATGAAACTCTGGTTAAATGATTCTCTCAGGATACCCTCATGACTCCCCAAGATTGGTCATTCTACCATCACGAGTGTTTTTGTGTAGCGCTTTCTGGATGATTAGTGATTAGGCGAATTTGGCTGAAAACACCTGTTAGTCCAACTCCACAATGGTTTATGATAGAACTTGGAAAACGTAGGAATGCACTTTCTTTCACAAGAGCACACTCGCCTTCTGCCCTGGTTCAAGTATCTGAAAGCAGAATCGCTTGCTAGCTCAATAGATTCAAACTCACAGAAAAAGCGTTCTAGAGACGTGGAGATAACTGCATGTGTCGTAGCTCCTATGCACGGTTTCCTAGTGCATTATTTTTTTTCTCTGGTAAAATGATTCTCTCAAGAGCCCCTCATTGCTCCCCAAGTTTGGTCATTCCACCATCACGGGCGTTCTGTTTATAGTCCTTTGGATATTTACCCTGATTAGGCGAATTTGCCTGAAAACGCCTGTTAATACAAATCAACAATGGTTTATGCTAGGAACTTGAAACCTCAGGAAAGCAGTTGCTTTCATGGGAGAACACACTTCTTCAGCCCTGGTTCAAGTAATTCGATACAGAATTGCATATAAGCGCCATAGATTCAAACTCCCAGAAAAAGCGTTTTAGTGACCTGGATATAATTGTGTGTTTCTTCGCTTCTGGGCAAAAGGTTCTTGTGTGTATTTCAATGAAACTCTGGTTAAATGATTCTCTCAGGATACCCTCATGACTCCCCAAGTTTGGTCATTCTACCATCACGAGTGTTTTGTGTAGCGCTTTCTGGATGATTAGTGATTAGGCGAATTTGGCTGAAAACAACTGTTAGTCCAACTCCACAATGGTTTATGATAGAACTTGGAAAACGTAGGAATGCACTTTCTTTCACAAGAGCACACTCGCCTTCTGCCCTGGTTCAAGTATCTGAAAGCAGAATCGCTTGCTAGCTCAATAGATTCAAACTCACAGAAAAAGCGTTCAAGCGACCTGGCCATAACTGCATGTGTCTTAGCATATGGGCACGAGGTTTCCTGTGTATTTCAATGAAACTCTGGTAAAATGTTTCTCTCATGAGCTCGTCATTGCTCCCCAAGTTTGGTCATTCCCACCATCACAGGTGTTCTGTTTAGAGCCCTTTGGATATTTACCCTGATTAGGCGAAATTGATTGAAAACGCCTGTTAGTCCAAATCAACAATGGTTTATGCTAAGTCCTGGAAACCTCAGGAAAGCAGTTATTTTCATGGGAGAACACACTTCTTCAGCCCTGGTTCAAGTAATTCGATACAGAATTGCATGTAAGCGCCATAGATTCAAACTCCCAGAAAAAGCGTTTTAGTGACCTGGATATAATTGTGTGTTTCTTCGCTTCTGGGCAAAAGGTTCTTGTGTGTATTTCAATGAAACTCCTACAAAATGTTTCTCTAAGGATCCCTCATGACTCCCCGTGTTTGGTCATTCTACCATCACGCGTGTTTTGTGTAGCGCTTCCTGGATGTTTACGTGATTAGGCGAATATGGCTGAAAACACTTTTTTAGTCCAATTCCACAATGGTTTTAGCTAGGCCTTGGAAAACGTAGGAAAGTACGTTTTCTCACAAGAGCACACTGGGCTTCTGCCCTGGTTCAATTATCTCAAAGCAGAATCGATTTGTAGCTCATTAGATTCAAACTCATCGAAAAAGCGTTCTAGAGACCTGGCCATAACTGCATGTGTCGTAGCTCCTATGCACAAGGTTTCCTAATGTATTTTAGTTTAACTCTGGTAAAATGATTCTCTCAAGAGCCCCTCATTGCTCCCCAAGTTTGGTCATTCCACCATCACGGGCGTTCTGTTTATAGCCCTTTGGATATTTACCCTGATTAGGCGAATTTGCTTGAAAACGCCTAAGACAAATCAACAATGGTTTATGCTAGGAACTTGAAACCTCAGGAAAGCAGTTGCTTTCATGGGAGAACACACTTCTTCAGCCCTGGTTCAAGTAATTCGATACAGAATTGCATATAAGCGCCATAGATTCAAACTCCCAGAAAAAGCGTTTTAGTGACCTGGATATAATTGTGTGTTTCTTCGCTTCTGGGCAAAAGGTTCTTGTGTGTATTTCAATGAAACTCTGGTTAAATGATTCTCTCAGGATACCCTCATGACTCCCCAAGATTGGTCATTCTACCATCACGAGTGTTTTGTGTAGCGCTTTCTGGATGATTAGTGATTAGGCGAATTTGGCTGAAAACAACTGTTAGTCCAACTCCACAATGGTTTATGATAGAACTTGGAAAACGTAGGAATGCACTTTCTTTCACAAGAGCACACTCGCCTTCTGCCCTGGTTCAAGTATCTGAAAGCAGAATCGCTTGCTAGCTCAATAGATTCAAACTCACAGAAAAAGCGTTCAAGCGACCTGAAAATAACTGCATGTGTCTTAGCATCTGGGCACGAGGTTTCTCTGTGTATTTTAATGAAACTCTGGTAAAATGTTTCTCTCATGAGCTCGTCACTGCTCCCCAAGTTTGGTCATCCCACCATCACAGGTGTTCTGTTTAGAGCCCTTTGGATATTTACCTGATTAGGCGAAATTGATTGAAAACGCCTGTTAGTCCAAATCAACACTGGTTTATGCTAAGTCCTGGAAGCCTCACGAAAGCAGTTATTTTCATGGGTCAACACACTTCTTCAGCCCTGGTTCAAGTAATTCGATACAGAATTGCATGTAAGCGCCATAGATTCAAACTCCCAGAAAAAGCGTTTTAGTGACCTGGATATAATTGTGTGTTTCTTCGCTTCTGGGCAAAAGGTTCTTGTGTGTATTTCAATGAAACTCCTACAAAATGTTTCTCTAAGGATCCCCTCATGACTCCCCGTGTTTGGTCATTCTACCATCACGCGTGTTTTGTGTAGCGCTTCCTGGATGTTTACGTGATTAGGCGAATATGGCTGAAAACACTTTTTAGTCCAATTCCACAATGGTTTTAGCTAGGCCTTGGAAAACGTAGGAAAGTACGTTTTCTCACAAGAGCACACTGGGCTTCTGCCCTGGTTCAATTATCTCAAAGCAGAATCGATTTGTAGCTCATTAGATTCAAACTCATCGAAAAAGCGTTCTAGAGACCTGGCCATAACTGCATGTGTCGTAGCTCCTATGCACAAGGTTTCCTAATGTATTTTAGTTTAACTCTGGTAAAATGATTCTCTCAAGAGCCCCTCATTGCTCCCCAAGTTTGGTCATTCCACCATCACGGGCGTTCTGTTTATAGCCCTTTGGATATTTACCCTGATTAGGCGAATTTGCTTGAAAACGCCTAAGACAAATCAACAATGGTTTATGCTAGGAACTTGAAACCTCAGGAAAGCAGTTGCTTTCATGGGAGAACACACTTCTTCAGCCCTGGTTCAAATCATTTGAAGCAGAATTGTATATGAACACCATTGAGTCAAACTTCCAGAAAAAGCGTTCTAGTGACCTGGAAATAATTGCATGTTTCTTCGCTACTGGGCACAACGTTCTTGTGTGTATTTCAATGAAACTCTGGTTAAATGATTCTCTCAGGATACCCTCATGACTCCCCAAGATTGGTCATTCTACCATCACGAGTGTTTTGTGTAGCGCTTTCTGGATGATTAGTGATTAGGCGAATTTGGCTGAAAACACCTGTTAGTCCAACTCCACAATGGTTTATGATAGAACTTGGAAAACGTAGGAATGCACTTTCTTTCACAAGAGCACACTCGCCTTCTGCCCTGGTTCAAGTATCTGAAAGCAGAATCGCTTGCTAGCTCAATAGATTCAAACTCACAGAAAAAGCGTTCTAGAGACGTGGAGATAACGCATGTGTCGTAGCTCCTATGCATGCGGTTTCCTAGTGCATTTTATAGTTTATCTCTGGTAAAATGATTCTCTCAAGAGCCCCTCATTGCTCCCCAAGTTTGGTCATTCCACCATCACGGGCGTTCTGTTTATAGTCCTTTGGATATTTACCCTGATTAGGCGAATTTGCCTGAAAACGCCTGTTAATACAAATCAACAATGGTTTATGCTAGGAACTTGAAACCTCAGGAAAGCAGTTGCTTTCATGGGAGAACACACTTCTTCAGCCCTGGTTCAAGTAATTCGATACAGAATTGCATATAAGCGCCATAGATTCAAACTCCCAGAAAAAGCGTTTTAGTGACCTGGATATAATTGTGTGTTTCTTCGCTTCTGGGCAAAAGGTTCTTGTGTGTATTTCAATGAAACTCTGGTTAAATGATTCTCTCAGGATACCCTCATGACTCCCCAAGATTGGTCATTCTACCATCACGAGTGTTTTGTGTAGCGCTTTCTGGATGATTAGTGATTAGGCGAATTTGGCTGAAAACAACTGTTAGTCCAACTCCACAATGGTTTATGATAGAACTTGGAAAACGTAGGAATGCACTTTCTTTCACAAGAGCACACTCGCCTTCTGCCCTGGTTCAAGTATCTGAAAGCAGAATCGCTTGCTAGCTCAATAGATTCAAACTCACAGAAAAAGCGTTCAAGCGACCTGAAAATAACTGCATGTGTCTTAGCATCTGGGCACGAGGTTTCTCTGTGTATTTCAATGAAACTCTGGTAAAATGTTTCTCTCATGAGCTCGTCACTGCTCCCCAAGTTTGGTCATCCCACCATCACAGGTGTTCTGTTTAGAGCCCTTTGGATATTTACCTGATTAGGCGAAATTGATTGAAAACGCCTGTTAGTCCAAATCAACACTGGTTTATGCTAAGTCCTGGAAGCCTCACGAAAGCAGTTATTTTCATGGGTCAACACACTTCTTCAGCCCTGGTTCAAGTAATTCGATACAGAATTGCATGTAAGCGCCATAGATTCAAACTCCCAGAAAAAGCGTTTTAGTGACCTGGATATAATTGTGTGTTTCTTCGCTTCTGGGCAAAAGGTTCTTGTGTGTATTTCAATGAAACTCCTACAAAATGTTTCTCTAAGGATCCCCTCATGACTCCCCGTGTTTGGTCATTCTACCATCACGCGTGTTTTGTGTAGCGCTTCCTGGATGTTTACGTGATTAGGCGAATATGGCTGAAAACACTTTTTAGTCCAATTCCACAATGGTTTTAGCTAGGCCTTGGAAAACGTAGGAAAGTACGTTTTCTCACAAGAGCACACTGGGCTTCTGCCCTGGTTCAATTATCTCAAAGCAGAATCGATTTGTAGCTCATTAGATTCAAACTCATCGAAAAAGCGTTCTAGAGACCTGGCCATAACTGCATGTGTCGTAGCTCCTATGCACAAGGTTTCCTAATGTATTTTAGTTTAACTCTGGTAAAATGATTCTCTCAAGAGCCCCTCATTGCTCCCCAAGTTTGGTCATTCCACCATCACGGGCGTTCTGTTTATAGCCCTTTGGATATTTACCCTGATTAGGCGAATTTGCTTGAAAACGCCTAAGACAAATCAACAATGGTTTATGCTAGGAACTTGAAACCTCAGGAAAGCAGTTGCTTTCATGGGAGAACACACTTCTTCAGCCCTGGTTCAAATCATTTGAAGCAGAATTGTATATGAACACCATTGAGTCAAACTTCCAGAAAAAGCGTTCTAGTGACCTGGAAATAATTGCATGTTTCTTCGCTTCTGGGCAAAAGGTTCTTGTGTGTATTTCAATGAAACTCTGGTTAAATGATTCTCTCAGGATACCCTCATGACTCCCCAAGATTGGTCATTCTACCATCACGAGTGTTTTGTGTAGCGCTTTCTGGATGATTAGTGATTAGGCGAATTTGGCTGAAAACACTGTTAGTCCAACTCCACAATGGTTTATGATAGAACTTGGAAAACGTAGGAATGCACTTTCTTTCACAAGAGCACACTCGCCTTCTGCCCTGGTTCAAGTATCTGAAAGCAGAATCGCTTGCTAGCTCAATAGATTCAAACTCACAGAAAAAGCGTTCTAGAGACCTGGATAAACTGCATGTGTCGTAGCTCCTATGCACAAGGTTTCCTAGTGTATTTTAGTTTAACTCTGGTAAAATGATTCTCTCAAGAGCCCCTCATTGCTCCCCAAGTTTGGTCATTCCACCATCACGGGCGTTCTGTTTATAGCCCTTTGGATATTTACCCTGATTAGGCGAATTTGCTTGAAAACGCCTGTTAAGACAAATCAACAATGGTTTATGCTAGGAACTTGAAACCTCAGGAAAGCAGTTGCTTTCATGGGAGAACACACTTCTTCAGCCCTGGTTCAAGTAATTCGATACAGAATTGCATGTAAGCGCCATAGATTCAAACTCCCAGAAAAAGCGTTTTAGTGACCTGGATATAATTGTGTGTTTCTTCGCTTCTGGGCAAAAGGTTCTTGTGTGTATTTCAATGAAACTCCTACAAAATGATTCTCTCTAGGATCCCCTCATGACTCCCCAAGTTTGGTCATTCTACCATCACGAGTGTTTTGTGTAGCGCTTCCTGGATGATTAGTGATTAGGCGAATATGGCTGAAAACACTTTTTAGTCCAATTCCACAATGGTTTTATGAGCTAGAACTTGGAAAACGTAGGAAAGTACTTTTTTCACAAGAGCACACTGGGCTTCTGCCCTGGTTCAATTATCTCAAAGCAGAATCGATTTGCTAGCTCATAGATTCAAACTCATCGAAAAAGCGTTCTAGAGACCTGGCCATAACTGCATGTGTCGTAGCTCCTATGCACGAGGTTTCTCTGTGTATTTTAGTTTAAACTCTGGTAAAATGATTCTCTCAAGAGCCCCTCATTGCTCCCCAAGTTTGGTCATTCCACCATCACGGGTGTTCTGTTTATAGCCCTTTGGATATTTACCTGATTAGGCGAATTTGATTGAAAACGCCTGTTAAGACAAATCAACACTGGTTTATGCTAGGAACCTTGAAACCTCAGAAAGCAGTTATTTCATGGGAGAACACACTTCTTCAGCCCTGGTTCAAGTAATTCGATACAGAATTGCATATAAGCGCCATAGATTCAAACTCCCAGAAAAAGCGTTTTAGTGACCTGGATATAATTGTGTTTTCTTCGCTTCTGGGCAAAAGGTTCTTGTGTGTATTTCAATGAAACTCTGGTTAAATGATTCTCTCAGGATCCCCTCATGACTCCCCAAGTTTGGTCATTCTACCATCACGGTGTTTTGTGTAGCGCTTCCTGGATGTTTAGTGATTAGGCGAATATGGCTGAAAACACCTGTTAGTCCAATTCCACAATGGTTTATGCTAGAACTTGGAAAACGTAGGAAAGTACGTTTTCTCACAAGAGCACACTGGGCTTCTGCCCTGGTTCAAGTATCTGAAAGCAGAATCGCTTTGTAGCTCATTAGATTCAAACTCACGAAAAAGCGTTCTAGAGACCTGGCCATAACTGCATGTGTCGTAGCTCCTATGCACGAGGTTTCCTAGTGTATTTTAATGAAACTCTGGTAAAATGATTCTCTCAAGAGCCCCTCATTGCTCCCCAAGTTTGGTCATTCCACCATCACGGGCGTTCTGTTTATAGCCCTTTGGATATTTACCCTGATTAGGCGAATTTGCTTGAAAACGCCTGTTAGACAAATCAACAATGGTTTATGCTAGGAACTTGAAACCTCAGGAAAGCAGTTACTTTCATGGGAGAACACACTTCTTCAGCCCTGGTTCAAGTAATTCGATACAGAATTGCATATAAGCGCCATAGATTCAAACTCCCAGAAAAAGCGTTTTAGTGACCTGGATAATAATTGTGTGTTTCTTCGCTTCTGGGCAAAACGTTCTTGTGTGTATTTCAATGAAACTCCTGGTTAAATGATTCTCTCAGGATCCCCTCATGACTCCCCAAGTTTGGTCATTCTACCATCACGGTGTTTTTGTGTAGCGCTTCCTGGATGATTAGTGATTAGGCGAATATGGCTGAAAACACCTGTTAGTCCAATCCACAATGGTTTTAGCTAGGCTTGGAAAACGTAGGAAAGTACTTTTCTTTCACAAGAGCACACTCGCCTTTCTGCCCTGGTTCAAGTATCTGAAAGCAGAATCGCTTGTAGCTCATTAGATTCAAACTCACAAAAAAGCGTTCTAGAGACCTGGAAATAACTGCATGTGTCGTAGCTCCTGGGCACGAGGTTTCCTAGTGTATTTTAATTTAACTCTGGTAAAATGATTCTCTCAAGAGCCCCTCATTGCTCCCCAAGTTTGGTCATTCCACCATCACGGGCGTTCTGTTTATAGCCCTTTGGATATTTACCCTGATTAGGCGAAATTGCCTGAAAACGCCTGTTAGACAAATCAACACTGGTTTATGCTAGGAACTTGAAACCTCAGGAAAGCAGTTGCTTTCATGGGAGAACACACTTCTTCAGCCCTGGTTCAAGTAATTCGATACAGAATTGCATATAAGCGCCATAGATTCAAACTCCCAGAAAAAGCGTTTTAGTGACCTGGATATAATTGTGTGTTTCTTCGCTTCTGGGCAAAAGGTTCTTGTGTGTATTTCAATGAAACTCCTACAAAATGTTTCTCTCAGGATCCCCTCATGACTCCCCGTGTTTGGTCATTCTACCATCACGGGTGTTTTGTGTAGCGCTTCCTGGATGTTTACGTGATTAGGCGAATATGGCTGAAAACACCTTTTAGTCCAATTCCACAATGGTTTTAAGCTAGGTCTTGGAAAACGTAGGAAAGTACGTTTTCTCACAAGAGCACACTGGGCTTCTGCCCTGGTTCAATTATCTCAAAGCAGAATCGCTTTGTAGCTCATTAGATTCAAACTCATCGAAAAAAGCGTTCTAGAGACCTGGAGATAACTGCATGTGTCGTAGCTCCTATGCACGAGGTTTCCTAGTGTATTTATAGTTTAAACTCTGGTAAAATGATTCTCTCAAGAGCCCCTCATTGCTCCCCAAGTTTGGTCATTCCACCATCACGGGCGTTCTGTTTATAGCCCTTTGGATATTTACCTGATTAGGCGAATTTGCTTGAAAACGCCTGTTAATACAAATCAACAATGGTTTATGCTAGGAACTTGAAACCTCAGGAAAGCAGTTGCTTTCATGGGAGAACACACTTCTTCAGCCCTGGTTCAAATCATTCGAACAGAATTGCATATGAGCGCCATAGATTCAAACTCCCAGAAAAAGCGTTTAGTGACCTGGATATAATTGCATGTTTCTTCGCTTCTGGGCAAAAGGTTCTTGTGTGTATTTCAATGAAACTCCTACAAAATGGTTCTCTCAGGATCCCCTCATGACTCCCCAACATTGGTCATTCTACCATCACGGTGTTTTGTGTAGCGCTTCCTGGATGATTAGTGATTAGGCGAATTTGGCTGAAAACACTGTTAGTCCAATTCCACAATGGTTTTAGCTAGGACTTGGAAAACGTAGGAAAGTACGTTTTCTCACAAGAGCTCTACAATGGTATATGCTAGACTTGGAAAACGTAGGAATGCACTTTCGTTCACAAGAGCACACTCGGCTTCTGCCCTGGATCAAGTATCTGAAGGCAGAATCGCTTGGTAGCTCATTAGTGTCAAACTAGAGAATGAAGTTCCACCAAGACCAGGTGCTAATGAACTAAGAGTGCATTCCGGCTTCAGAGTGGTTTCTGAATTAGAAATGAAAGGGGTCCTTTCATTTAATTTGAGATAAAAAGTTTTCAAGTTGGAGGCAATTGTGGCCAACGTGCAAAATGTTGTGAACCCATTTGAAAATCAAGAAGTATTTGAAATTTACAATCCATATTACAAAAAAATAAAGGTATCCTGGAGAGCGGAGTCACTCAGAGGGCAACAAACCAGCCAGTCAGGCTTTTTTGGGTCTCTGTTTGCGAATGGCATTTTTTTCACACAGGAAGGGCTGGGGAAGCAGCCTAGAATGAGCACCTTGGGGCACTAATGTTGTTCTTGGGCCTACTTGGGAAAAGCCTTCAATGCTGTGCTGCATTGAGTCCTAGTATAAACGTAGTACTGGTTGTTGTGTAGGTCTGGCCTTTCTAAAATGAGTTGCAAGAGGCCTGGGATGCCCTGTAGACCTCCCTGTCTTTTCCCAAGGCCCTGAGGGAGAACTGAGTCGTGGTGATTCCTCAGCCTGAATCCTGGACTTTGGGGCCCAGAGCAGACCAGGAGACACCGAGTTTGCTTCCACAATAAGTCCTGGCACTGAGCCTTGGTGCTAAGCTCTGTGCACTTGACCTGAGGGACACTGTCAAAGGGATAATGAAGGTGCTTTGACACACTTTGTTCTTCTCCAGGCTCATTGGGGAAAGATGCAACAAGGCTTAGTTTGAAGACATCATCTGGTAGTGCTCTAAGCCATTTAGGGTCAAAGTAGAACAGATGAAACAGAACCATTGTATGTGGCACAAGACCGCATAAGCATCTGTGTCCAAGCCCCAGAATAAGGTACGTGACCCAGAGTCAAAACTGCATTTGGAAACCGGTTTTCTGGTAGAGCTGGTGTCAAGATCGTTTCAAATGTATCACCAGGATCATTAGGGATGCCAAATCTATGCAATTGTTGAGAATAGATATTTAGAATTGTGTAGGTCTTTAAAGTTGGCACTGTTTTTTTGTTTTTCTTTTTTTTATCTGCATATCTATCTATCAGTTTTATTTTCAATGTGCTCCTGTGAAGTCACTAAGGACTGGGCAAGTTGATTTTAAATAAAAGAATTAATTGACAAGGAGACAAAACCAAGAAAAAAGGTCTGTGAAGGACATTCAAAATAATTAAGGAAATAAATCAGCTGGCTAATGATACACCTGTGTAAAGGATGTGGTTACTTATCGTGTATAAGACTGAAATGTGCATAAAAGTATAAGCATGCATAGTGACTTGAGATTTGTTTTGGAGTGGAAGCAAATGTCACTTCACTGGGAAATGTCACACCTTCATGGGTGATAAGAAGAAGAAGGTGAAAGTGCATGCAACCATCAGTAGATGCTTACAGTCTTCGGCCTCCTCAGGTGACACGAGAGAAGTTGTTGCCTCACTTGAGTTCATGAAATGTGAAATCAATACTTGCTGGCATCCCTTCTGGACTGGATGAATGGCCAGGTCACGGATCACATAGATAAGTGACTTGCTGCTTGGAAAAGACCTAGGGTCAGAAGTTTCCTGAGTTGTCTTCTTCATCCAAGGGATTCATCCTCAGATACTCAGGGTACAACAGAGCCTTCAAGAGGAAATAAGCCCCACCTGAATGGACATGATTAGAAGAGAATGAAGTTCCACCAAGACCAGGTTCTAATGAACTTAGAGTGCATTCCGGCCCCAGAGCGGTTTTCTGAATTAGAAATGAAAGGGGTCCTTTGATGTAGTTTGAGATAAAAAGTTCTCAATTTGAAAGCAATTGTGGCCAACATGCAAGATGTTGTGATCCCACTTGAAAATCAAGAAGTATTTGAAATTTACAATCCATATTTCAAAAAAATAAAGGTATCCTGAAGAGCGGGGTCACTCAGAGGGCAACATACCAGCCAGTCACGCTTTTTTGGGTCTCTGTTGGCGAATGGCGTTTTTTTCACACTGGAAGGGCGGGGGAAGCAGCCTCGAATGAGCACCTTGGGGCACTAATGTAGTTCTTGGTCCTTCTTGGGAAAAGCCTTCAATGTTGTGCTCCATTGAGGCCTAGTATAATAGTAGTGCTGGTTGTTGTGTAGATTTGGCCTTTCTAAAATGAGTTGCAAGAGGCCTGGGATGCCCTGTAGACTTCCCTGTCTTTTCCCAGGGCCCTGAGGGAGAACTGAGTCGTGGTGATTCGTCAGCCTGAATCCTGGATATTGGGGCCCAGAGCAGACCAGGAGAGACCGAATTTGCTTACACAATAAGTCCTGGCACTGAGCCTTGGTGCTAAGCTCTGTGCACTTGACCTGAGGGACACTGTCAAAGGGATAATGAAGGTGCTTTGACACACTTTGTTCTTGTCCAGGCTCATTGGGGAGAGATGCAACAAGGCTTAGTTTGAAGTCATCATGTGGTAGTGCTCTAAGCCATTCAAGGTCAAAGTAGAACAGACCAAACAGAACCATTGTAGGTGACAAAAGACCGCATCAACATCTGTGTCCAAGCCCCAAGAACAACATACGAACCTAGAGTCAAAACTCCATTTGGAAACCGTTTTCAGGTAGAGCTGGTGGCAAGATCCTTTCAAATGTATCACCGGGATCATTAGGGAGGCCAAATCTATGCCATTGTTGAGATCAGATAGGTAGAAATGTGTAGGTCTTTAACGTTGGCACTGTTTTTTTGTTTTTCATTTTTTTATTCTGCATATCTATCTATCAGTTTTATTTTCAATGTGCTCCTGTGAAGTCACTCAGGACTGGGCAAGTTGATTTTAATTAAAACAATCAATTGACAAGGAGAAAGAACAAAGAAAAAAGGTCTGTGAAGGACAATCAAAATAATTAAGGAAATAAATCTGCTGGCTAATGATACACCTGTGTAAAGGATGTGGTCACTTATCGAGTATAAGAGTGAAATGTGCATAAAAGTATAAGCATGCATAGTGACTTGAGATTAGTTTTGGAGTGGAAGCATATGTCACATTGCTGGGAAATGTCACACCTTCATGGGTGATAAGGAGAAGAAGGTGAAAATGCATGCAACCTTCAGTAGACGCTTACAGTGTTCGGCCTTCTCAGGTGACTCGTGAGAATTTGTTGCCTCCCTTGAGTTCATGAAATGTGAAATCAATACTTGCTGGCATCCCTTCTGGACTTGATGCATGGCCAGGTCACGGATCACATAGATAAGTGACTAGCTGCTTGGAAAATACCTAGGGTCAGAAGTTTCCTGAGTTGTCTTCTTCATCCAAGGGATTTATCCTCAGATACTCAGGGTACAACAGAGCCTTCAAGAGGAAATAAGCCCCACCTGAATGGACATGATTAGAAGAGAATGAAGTTCAACCAAGACCAGGTTCTAATGAACTTAGAGTGCATTCCGGCCCCAGAGTGGTTTCTGAATTAGAAATGAAAGGGGTCCTTCGATGTAGTTTGAGATAAAAAGTTCTCAATTTGAAAGCAATTGTGGCCAACATGCAAGATGTTGTGATCCCACTTGAAAATCAAGAAGTATTTGAAATTTACAATCCATATTTCAAAAAAATAAAGGTATCCCGGAGAGTGGAGTCACTCAGAGGGCAACATACCAGCCAGTCACGCTTTGTTGGGTCTCTGTTTGTGAATGGCATTTTTTTCACACAGGAAGGGTGGGGGAAGAAGCCTAGAATGAGCGCCTTGGGGCACTAATGTAGTTCTTGGGCCTTCTTGGGAAAAGCCTTCAATGCTGTGCTGCATTGAGGCCTAGTATGAAAGTGGTACTGGTTGTTGTGTAGATCTGGCCTTTCTAAAATGAGTTGGAAGAGGCCTGGGATGCCCTGTAGACCTCCCTGTCTTTTCCCAGGGCCCTGCGGGAGACCTAAGTAGTGGTGATTTCTCAGCCTGAATCCTGGACTTTGGGGCCCAGAGCAGACCAGGAGAGACCAAATTTGCTTCCACAATAAGCCCTGGCACTGAGCCTTGGTGCTAAGCTCTGTGCACATGACCTGAGGGTCACTGTCAAAGGGATAATGAAGGTGCTTTGACACACTTTGTTCTTGTCCAGGCTCATTGGGGAAAGATGCAACAAGGCTTAGTTTGAAGTCATCATGTGGTAGTGGTCTAAGCCATTCAGGGTCAAAGTAGAACAGCCCAAACAGAACCATTGTAGGTGGCACAAGACCACATCAGCATCTGTGTCCAAGCCCCAAGAACAACGTACGTGACCCAGAGTCAAAACTGCATTTGGAAACCAGGTTTCTGGTAGAGCTGGTGGCAAGATCCTTTCAAATTTATCACGGGGATCATTAGGGAGGCCAAATCTATGCAATTGTTGAGAACAGATAGGTAGAAATGTGTAGGTCTTCAAAGTTGGCACTGTTTTTTTGTTTTTCATTTTTTTATTCTGCATATCTATCTATCAGTTTTATTTTCAATGTTCTCCTGTGAAGTCACTCAGGATTGGGCAAGTTGATTTTAATTAAAACAATCAATTGACAAGGAGAAAGAACCAAGAAAAAAGGACTGTGAAGGACAATCAAAATAATTAGGGAATTAAATCTGCTAGCTAATGATAAACTGTTGATCTAAGACGCAAAGAAAAGACCACTAACTCTAATTTTAGATTAAAGTAAGTTTATATTGTATACATATAAAGAGAGCTGGCCAGGGCTGCCCCTTTCAAACACTGGGCTTGAGGTCAGCCCTGCTCTCTGGGAAGACAAGGTTTTTATAGTTTAAAGAGTTACAGAAAATCTTGGGAACTTACAGCTAACAAGGTCAGACATGTGTAATTTAAAGCAAGTAGCAAATTAATATCTACATGGCATTGTATTTCAAGAAAAAAAGGGGAGTAATAGTTAAACCCCACATCAAAAGTTTATGAGGCACCGTTAGTTTGAGAGAGAGAGAGAGTTGTTATCTGGTCAACAACAGCCAGGCCTGAGCGAGCTCAAGGCCTGGGAATGAATGCCAGACAATAAGCTCAAGCCAAATAATAGAAAACTGAAGAAAGTTTTCATAGAAAACTGAAAGAAAGTTTTCTTTCTAAAAAACTGAAGAAAGTTTTCATAGAAAACTGAAGTGGGCTTTTAATAACTTTTTGACAGGATGGCTCCCAGTCTTAAGATGGAATTAGGCTGGTTTATCATTCCCCCCCCCCTTTTTTTTTTACTTTTTAAATCTTTGAAAGGGAGTAATTGTATAGGCTAATTTTATCGATGGTACATAATAGAATTAAATAGCAGCTTAATAAACTGGAGCATATAGTTAATAACACATGGGACAATAACTAGTAAGAGAAGGATACAAATTATAGGACCTAAGAGAGAAGTTAACCATGGAAACTAATTTCCCAAGCTTAACCAATAATTACTCATTTTAATTTTGTTAATCTCCTGTCTTATCTCATCTATCTGTTGTTGGATAATGTTAGAATAATCTGTAACATTAAAACAGCACATGTCTGGGAATTGTTGGCAACCCAAGTGATGTTTTAATAAAAGAAAATTAATAACCGCTCTATTTTGTAACATTGAGGTTTGAAGTTTTTTCATCTTTTGATTAATTTCTGTCAAAACTTGTGCAGTAAGGTTAGCTGTTTTGCTAAAATTATAGGCCAATTTTGTGATTTCTCTTTGTATTTTTACAACTAGACCCGGAAGTGGCAAAAGAAAGGCTGCTGTAATTGCAGTGTCTAGTGGGTCTAGGAGGATTAAATTGTCATCGCAGTTGGAGGGCAGACTTCGGGCCATTTGGTGGGGAGCTGTCAGAGATGGCAGTAAAGGAAAGATCTGTCTAATAGAATAGATCCCAGAAAAGTTTGTAGGCAAAGCCTGGAAAGTTGCTTTATTACAGAGAAAAACCCATCCTGTTGGCAGTCATTTGCCATTGGGTAGGGAGATATTTTGCTCAATAGAACAATTGGGGGGGATCGGGGAAGGATGCAATCTATGTATAAAACAATGTTTTTGAATAACCAGTGAAGCTGGCAAAGCTGGCTCTGCATGGTATACTGGCCAGTCTTGTTGCGTTGCTCTATCACCAGTGACTTTAACATAGTCAGTATATTTTATAGATAGACCCATAAGATTGTTAGCTAGCAATTGATGGATGGAGTTTTCTTCTTGTACACAGAAGGAACTTTTGTCCATAATGTCAACAGCCAATTGTAACTAAAAATTTTGAGTAGTTACAGAATTTAGGGGACTCACAGAAACATCTACCTTTAAAGTAGCTTTTGAATAAACAGTATCTATTGGGGCCCCTTTTTTTAGCTTAGTACAGGAATATTGTCTTGAATCTTGAGGGTGAGCAGAGTATTTATAGATTTTAAAATTTATATTATCTCTTCGAGATTGGTCTGTAAGATTTCTCCATGGACTCTCTTTGAATATCTGACTAAAAATTTCTTGATTATCTTTATACCATTTGATAGGGCCAATTACTGGATCTTGAGAAGAGTAAGTACAATTTAGTATTAGTGGAGATCCTGCAATAGCAGGTCCTTCTTGGGCTACAGTCGGGGTACAAGGTTTGTTGAGGCCAGCATAGCTAAAACCCAAGGATACATGTATACTCCAACAGGCAAAAATTATTAGCATAATGCTTATAATAACAGGGAAAGCAATAAGAATCTAGTGACAAAATATTAAACCTTAGTAATTTTAACTTTAAAAGGCCCATGCTCAGTCACTTAACACCTCTGGCTGCTGGATTCTCTTCCAGTGGGTTTTTCCTCCGTGGTTTCTGTAGGTGTCATTTTTAGTTGTGAGTGATGGATCTAGGCAGGAATACTAGCAACTTTGACGGCAGTAGGAGTGCGGAGAATCACAATGTAAGGGCCCTTTCACCTGGGCTCAAGGCTGTTAGTTTTCAAATGTCGTATCAGCACAGCATCGCCTGGTTGGAATAAATGATCAGGCAGTCTGTGTCCAACGGGCTGAGCAGCCTGGACCTGGGGAAAGATCTTATTTATGATTAATTGTAGCCCTTTGAGTGTTTTTGAGATTGGAATGTCTCTCACCAGATCTTGGTGTACTCTGGGAACTAAAGGCGGTGGCCGCCCATAAATTATTTCATAAGAGGTAAATTTTTCCCAGTAAGGAGTGCAACGGGCCCTTAAGAGAGCAAAAGGTAGGAGATCAACCTAGTTACCACCAGTCTCAAGGATTAATTTAGTCAAAGTTTTTTTAATGTTTTATTTATCTTTTTTATCTTTCTTGAACTTTGAGGATGGTATATATAATGTAATTTCTAGTTTATATTTAGGGCTCTTGAAATTAATTGAGATAATTTGGCCATGAAGGCCGGGCCATTGTCAGACCCCAAAGTTAGAGGAAGGCCAAATTTAGGAAAAATTTTAGTTATTAGTTTTTTTTTTAACTATTATTTGTGCTGTTTTTTGTTTGAGTAGGAAAAGCTTCTACCCAGCCTGAGACAGTTTCAACAAAGACTAACAAGTATTTATATCTATATAGTTCTGGTTTAATTTTAGTAAAGTCTAATTTCTAAAATTTACCAGTACCTTGACTTCTGTTTTCCTGTGGAAGATGGTTCTTTTTAGCATTTACTTGTGTACATGTCATGTAGCGATTTGAAATTTTTTGGAGTATCTCTCGGTGTCCCGGGAACCAAACATGGGATGAAATTAGTTTTGAAGTCTTTTGGGGGGATAAATGTATCGCCTTTATCATAAACCTGTGTAAAGGATGTGGTCACTTATCATGTATAAGACTGAAATATACATAAAAGTATAAGCATGCATAGTGACTTGAGATTAGTTTTGGAGTGGAAGCATATGTCACTTCACTGGGAAATGTCACGCCTTCATGACTGATAAAGAGAAGAAGGTGAAAATGCATGCAATCGTCAGTAGACGCTTACACTCTTCGGCCTGCTCAGGTGACTCGTGAGAATTTGTTGCCTCCCTTGAGTTCATGAAATGTGAAATCAATACTTGCTGGCATCGCTTCTGGACTTGATGCATGGCCAGGTCACTGATAACATAGATGGGTGACTAGCTGCTTGGAAAAGATGTGCTCTAGGGTCAGAAATTTCCTGAGTTGTTTCTTCATCCAAGGGATTTATCCTCAGATACTCAGGGTGCAACAGAGCCTTCAAGAGGAAATAAGGCCCACGTGAATGGACATGATTAGTAGAGAATGAAGTTCCACCAAGACCATGTGCTAATGAACTTAGAGTGCATTCCGGCCCCAGAGTGGTTTCTGAATTAGAAATGAAAGGGGTCCTTTGATGTAGTTTGAGATAAAAAGTTCTCATGTTGGAGGCAATTGTGGCCAACATGCAAGATGTTGTGATCCCACTTGAAAATCAAGAAGTATTTGAAATTTACAATCCATATTTCAAATAAATAAAGGTATCCTGAAGAGCGGGGTCACTCAGAGGGCAACATACCAGCCAGTCACGCTTTTTTGGGTCTCTGTTTGCGAATGGCGTTTTTTTCACACAGGAAGGGCGGGGGAAGCGGCCTGGAATGAGCACCTTGGGGCACTAATGTAGTTCTTGGGCCTTCTTGGGAAAAGCCTTCAATGTTGTGCTCCATTGAGGCCTAGTATAATAGTAGTGATGGTTGTTGTGTAGACCTGGCCTTTCTAAAATGAGTTGCAAGAGGCCTGGGATGCCCTGTAGACTTCCCTGTCTTTTCCCAGGGCCCTGAGGGAGAACTGAGTCGTGGTGATTCGTCAGCCTGAATCCTGGATATTGGGGCCCAGAGCAGACCAGAAGAGACCGAATTTGCTTCCACAATAAGTCCTGGCACTGAGACTTGGTACTAAGCTCTTTGCCCTTCACCCGAGGGACACTGTCAAAGGGATAATGAAGGTGCTTTGACACACTTTGTTCTTGTCCAGGCTCATTGGGAGAGATGCAACAAGGCTTAGTTTGAAGTCATCATGTGGTAGTGCTCTAAGCCATGCAGGGTCAAAGTAGAACAGACCAAACAGAACCATTGTAGGTGGCACAAGACCGCATCACCATCTGTGTCCAAGCCCCAAGAACAACATACGAACCCAGAGTCAAAACTCCATTTGGAAACCGGTTTTCAGGTAGAGCTGGTGGCAAGATCCTTTCAAATGTATCACAGGGATCATTAGGGAGGCCAAATATTTGCCATTGTTGAGATCAGAAAGGTAGAAATGTGTAGGTCTTTAAAGTTGGCACTGTTTTTTTTTGTTTTCATTTTTTTATTCTGCATAACTATCTATCAGTTTTATTTTCAATGTGCTCCTGTGAAGTCACTCAGGACTGGGCATGTTGATTTTAATTAAAACAATCAATTGACAAGGAGAAAGAACAAAGAAAAAAGGTCTGTGGAGGACAATCAAAATAATTAAGGAAATAAATCTGCTGGCTAATGATACACCTGTTTAAAGGATGTGGTCACTTATCGAGTATAAGAGTGAAATGTGCATAAAAGTATAAGCATGCATAGTGACTTGAGATTAGTTTTGGAGTGGAAGCATATGTTACATCGCTGGGAAATGTCACGCCTTCATGGGAGATAAGGAGAAGAAGGTGAAAATGCATGCAACCGTCAGTAGATGCTTACAGTGTTCGGCCTTCTCAGGTGACTCGTGAGAATTTGTTGCCTCCCTTGAGTTCATGAAATGTGAAATCAGTACTTGCTGGCATCCCTTCTGGACTTGATGCATGGCCAGGTCACTGATCACATAGATGGGTGACTAGCTGCTTGGAAAAGACCTGCTCTAGGGTCAGAAGTTTTTTGAGGTGTCCTCTTCATCCAAGGGATTTATCCTCAGATACTCAGGGTACAACAGAGCCTTCAAGAGGAAATAAGCCCCACCTGAATGGACATGATTTGTAGAGAATGAAGTTTTACCAAGACCAGGTGCTAATGAAATTAGAGTGCATTCCTGCCCCAAAGTGGTTTCTGAATTAGAAAGGAAAGGGGTTCTTTGATGTAGTTTGAGGTAAAATGTTCTCACGTTGGAGGCACTTGTGGCCAACAGGCAAGATGTTGTGATCCCACGTGAAAATGGAGAAGTATTTGAAATTTACAATCCATATTTCAAAAAAATAAAGATATCTTGGAGAGCGGGGTCACGCAGAGGGCAACATACCAGCCAGTCATGATTTTTTGGGCCTATGTTTGCGAATGGCGTTTTTTTCACACAGGAAGGGCGGGGGAAGCGGCCTAAAATGAGCGCCTTGCGGCACTAATGTAGTTCTTGGGCCTTCTTGGGAAAAGCCTTCAATGTTGTGCTCCATTGAGTCCTAGTATAAAAGTCGTACTGTTTGTTGTGTAGATCTGGCCATTCTAACATGAGTTGGAAGAGGCCTGGTATGCCCTGTAGACCTCCCTGTCTTTTCCCAGGGCAATGACGAAGAACTGAGTAGTGGTGATTCCTCAGCCTGAATCCTGGACTTTGTGGCCCAGAGCAGACCAGGAGAGACCGAACGTGCTTCCAAAATAAGTCTTGTCACTGAGCCTTGGTGCTAAGCTCTGTGCACTTGACCTGAGCGACACTGTCAAAGGGATAATGAAGGTGCTTTGACTCACTTTGTTTTTGTTTAGGCTTATTGGGGAAAGATGCAACAAGGCTTAGTTTGAAGTCATCATGTGGTAGTGCTCTAAGCCATTCAGGGTCAAAGTAGAACAGAACAAACAGAACCATTGTGGATGGTGTTGATCCAAGACGCAAAGAAAAGACCACCAACTCCAATTTTAGATTAAAGCAAGCTTATATTGTATACATATAAAGAGAGCTGGCCAGGGCTGCCCCTCCCAAACACTGGGCTTGGGGTCAGCGCCGCTCTCCGGGAAGACAAGGTTTTTATAGTTCAAAGAGTTACAGAAAATCTTGGGAACTTACAGCTAACAAGGTCAGACAGGTGTAATTCAAAGCAAGTAGCAAACTAATATCTACATGGCATTGCATTCCAAGAAAAAAAGGGGAGTAATAGTTAAACCCCACATCAAAAGTTTATGAGGCACCATTAGTTTGAGAGAGAGAGAGTTGTTATCTGGTCAAGGACAGCCAGGCCTGAGCGAGCTCAAGGCCTGGGAATGAATGCCAGACAATAAGCTCAAGCCAAATAAGAATCCTAGCATTTCATAGAAAACTGAAGTGGGCTTTTCATAACTTTTTGACAGGATGGCTCCCAGTCTTAAGATGGAATTAGGCTGGTTTATCATTCCCCCCCCCCCTTTTTTTTTTTTTTTACTTTTCAAATCTTTGAAAGGGAGTAATCATATAGGCTAATTTTATCGATGGTACATAATAGAATTAAATTGCAGCCCAATAAACCGGAGCATATAGTTAATAACACATGGGACAATAACTAGTAAGAGAAGGATACAAATTATAGGACCTAAGAGAGAAGTTAACCATGGAAACCAATCTCCCAAGCCTAACCAAGAATTACTCGTTTTAATTTTGTTAATCTCCTGTCTTATCTCATCTACCTGTTGTTGGATAACGTTAGAATAATCTGTAACATTAAAACAGCACATGCCTGGGAATTGTTGGCAACCCAAGTGATGTTTCAATAAAAGAAAATCAATAACCGCTCTATTTTGTAACATTGAGGTTCGAAGTTCTTTCATCTCTTGATTAATTTCTGCCAAAACTTGTGCAGTAAGGTTAGCTGTTTTGCTAAAACTACAGGCTAATTTTGTGATTTCTCTTTGTATTCCTACAACTAGACCCGGAAGTGGCAAAAGAAAGGCTGCTGCAATTGCAGTGTCTAGTGGGTCTAGGAGGATTAAATTGTCATCGCAGTTGGAGGGCAGACTTCGGACCATTCGGTGGGGAGCTGTCAGAGATGGCAGTAAAGAAAAGATCCGTCCAATAGAACAGATCCCAGAAAAGTTTGTAGGCAAAGCCTGGAAAGTTGCTTTATTACAGAGAAAAACCCATCCTGTTGGCAGTCGTTTGCCATTGGGTAGGGAGATATTTTGCTCAATAGAATAATTGGGGGGGGATCGGGGAAGGATGCAATCTATGCATAAACAATGCTTTTGAATAACCAGTGAAGCTGGCAAAGCTGCCTCTGCATGGTATACTGGCCAGTCTTGTTGCGTTGCTCTATCACCAGTGACTTTAACATAGTCAGTATATTTTACAGATAGACCCATAAGATTGTTAGCTAGCAATTGATGGATGGAGTTTCCTTCTTGTACACAGAAGGAACTTTTGTCCATAGTGTCAACAGCCAATTGTAACCAAAAATTTTGAGTAGTTACAGAATTTAGGGGACTCACAGAAACATCCACCTTTAAAGTAGCTTTTGAATAAACAGTATCTATTGGGGCCCCTTTTTTTAGCTTAGTACAGGAATACTGTCCTGAATCTTGAGGGTGAGCAGAGTATTTATAGATTCCAAAATTTATATTATCCCCTCGAGATTGGTCTGTAAGATTTCTCCATGGTCCCTCCCTGAATATCTGACTAAAAATTTCTTGGTTATCTTTATACCATTTGATAGGGCCAATTACTGGATCTTGACAAGAGTAAGTACAATTTAGTATTAGTGGAGATCCTGCAATAGCAGGTCCTTCTTGGGCTACAGATGGGGTACAAGGTTTGTTGAGGCCAGCATAGCTAAAACCCAAGGATACATGTATACTCCAACAGGCAAAAATTATTAGCATAATGCTTATAATAACAGGGAAAGCAATAAGAATCTAGTGACAAAATATTAAACCTTAGTAATTTTAACTTTAAAAGGCCCACGCTCAGTCACTTTCCACCTCTGGCTGCTGGATTCTCTTCCAGTGGGTTCTTCCTCCGTGGTTTCTGTAGGTGCCTTCTTTAGCTGTGAGTGATGGATCCAGGCAGGAATACCAGCAACTTTGACGGCAGTAGGAGTGCGGAGAATCACGATGTAAGGGCCCTTCCACCTGGGCTCAAGGCTGTTAGTTCTCAAACATCGTATCAGCACAGCATCGCCTGGTTGGAATGAATGATCGGGCAGTCTGTGTCCAACGGGCTGAGCAGCCTGGACCTGGGAAAGATCTTATCTATGATTAGTTGTAGCCCTTTGAGTGTTTCTGAGATTGGAATGTCTCCCACCAGATCTTGGTGTACTCTGGGAACCAAAGGCGGTGGCCGCCCATAAATTATTTCATAAGGGGTAAATTTTTCCCGGTAAGGAGTGCAACGGGCCCTTAAGAGAGCAAAAGGCAGGAGATCAACCCAGTTACCACCAGTCTCAAGTATTAATTTAGTCAAAGTTTCCTTTAATGTTCTATTCATCCTTTCTACCTTCCCTGAACTTTGAGGATGGTACATACAATGTAATTTCCAATTTATATTCAGGGCTCTTGAAATTAATTGAGATAATTTGGCCGTGAAGGCCGGGCCATTGTCAGACCCCAAAGTTAGAGGAAGGCCAAATCTAGGAACAATCTCAGTTATTAGTTTTTTAACTACTATTTGTGCTGTTTCTGTTCGAGTAGGAAAGGCTTCTACCCAGCCTGAGACAGTTTCAACAAAGACTAACAAGTATTTATATCCATATAGTCCTGGTTTAATTTCAGTAAAGTCCAATTCCCAAAATTCACCAGGTACAGTACCTTGACTTCTGTTTCCCTGTGGAAGATGGTTCTTTTTAGCATTTACCTGTGCACATGTCATGCAGCGATTTGAAATGTTCTGGAGTATCCCTCGGTGTCCCGGGAACCAAACGTGGGGTGAAATTAGTTCTGAAGTCTTCTTGGGGGATAAATGCATCGCCTGATGAAGATCAGTTAACCACTTTCTTCCTAAAAGCTTAGGCATGCAAATTTTCCCATCTGGGAGAGTCCACCAGCCGTGACAGTTTTGTTGGGCTCCCATAGAGGAGTATAAGTTTATCTCTTCAGTAGTGTATGAAGGAGTTTCTTCCTCAATTTTAACTGGGAGTTTGGGGCAATTTGAGAGTTCAAGAATAGTTTGACATTTTGACTCCCCAAGGGCTATTTCCCTGGCTGTTTGATCGGCCAAGTTATTACCTTGGGTCTGGGGGCTATTGTCTTTACGGTGTCCAGGCCAGTGGATAATAGCCAGTTTATCTGGTAACCAGATAGCCTCCAGTAATTGAAGGATTTCTTGTTTATTTTTGATAGTCTTTCCATCTGAAGTTAAAAATCCCCTTTGTTTGTATATCTGTCCATGCACATGTACTGTAGCAAAAGCATAATGGCTGTCCGTGTAAATGTTTACCCGTTTTCCTTCTGCCCATCTCAATGCCTGTATTACTGCAATGATTTCTGCTTTTTGGGCTGATGAGCCTCTGGGCAAAGCCTGTGCCCAGATAATTTCTTTTTGGCCCGTAACAACTGCTGCTCCCGCATACCTTATTCCATCCCGGACATAACTGCTACCATCGGTGTAAAGGTCTGCGTCTCTGTTGGTGAGAGGAATGTCAGTCAGGTCTGGTCGGGTACCTTGGATGACATCCAGCATCTCTGAGCAGTCATGAATTGGCTCCTCTGGGTTATCATCAGGCAGCAGGGTTGCAGGATTGATTGCCAGGGATTTACTGAAGGTCAATCTGTCCTTGTCTAGAAGGAGAGCTTGGTACTGAGTGAGACGGGCATCTGACATCCATCGACTGGTGGCATCCCTCAATAGGGTTTCCACTGTGTGAGGGGCAGTCACAGTGAGAGTCTGCCCCAGAGAAAGTTTGTCTGCTTCCTTTACCAGTATTGCAGTAGCCGCTATGGCTCGTAAACAAGGGGGCCATCCTGATGCTACAGGATCCAGCCTTTTTGAAATGTAGGCAATTGGTCTTTTCCATGGCCCTAAATTTTGGGTAAGAACTCCTTTAGCAATACCCTTTTTCTCATGAACATAAAGATGAAAGGGCTTAGATATATCAGGGAGGGTTAAGGCAGGGGCCTGAACCAGAGCCTCCTTTAAATTTTTGAAGGCCAATTCATTTTCCTCAGTCCAAATTAAAGGTGACTTGCCTCCTGCAGTTGCAGTATATAACGGCTTGGCAATTTCAGCAAATCCAGGTATCCAAAGGCGGCAGTATCCAACTGCCCCTAGAAATTCCCTAACCTGCTTTTTAGTGGTTGGGGTTGGGATCTTCATTATGGCTTCTATGCGGGATTGGGATAACAGTCTTTTCCCTTCCCTCAGCTCATATCCCAAATAAGTAACCCGAGAGGAACAGATTTTTGCCTTTTTCTTGGAGACTCGGTACCCCAATTGAGCCAGGGTTCCTAGCAAACCCCGAGTGGCCCTTAAACAGTTCTCTTTGTCTTTTGCTGCTAACAGAAGATCATCCACATATTGGAGCAAGGTTACCTCAGGGTACTTACTGCGAAACAGTCTCAGATCTTGATTGAGAGTTTCATCAAAGATAGTGGGGTAATTTTTAAATCCCTGAGGTAGTCGAGTCCAGGTCAGTTGTCCCGATATCCCCATCTCCAAATCCGTCCATTCGAAAGCAAAGATAGGCTGACTCAGTTTTGACAAAGGGATGGAGAAAAACGCGTCTTTCAAATCCAATACAGTATAAACTGTATGTTCTGGTGGCAACAAACTGAGCAAAGTGTAGGGGTTAGGGACAGTTGGGTGTATAGTTTCTACCCGTTTGTTCACTTCCCTTAAGTCCTGTACTGGTCTGTAATCTTGAGTCCCAGGCTTTTGGACAGGCAACAAGGGGGTGTTCCAAGCTGATTGACATCTAATTAGTATCCCCACTTCTAGGAGACGCCTGATGTGGGTTTTAATTCCTTCTTTGGCTTCAAAACTGATGGGGTATTGTTTAACCCGGATGGGCATAGCCCCAAATGTTAGTTGTATTACAACTGGTGGCACATGCTCAGCTAGCCCTGGAGGGTTATCCTCAGCCCAAACTGTAGGAATTTCTTGAATTAATAATTTCTCCCATTTTCCTTCTGAAGTTTGGATAGGATTTTGAAAAAGCAGATATTCCTCACTTAATGGGCAGGTTATAGTTAGGGCCTTTGCAGGATTTCCCAATTCTAATGTAGGCATATCTCCAGAAAATGAGATAGTTGCCTGAAGTTTGCTTAAAAGGTCCCGTCCTAGCAACGGGAAAGGGCATTCAGGGATAACAATGAAGGAGTGAGTTACAGTTCCTCGTCCTATGTTAACAGTCCGGTCTGTAGTCCATTTATACTTTTTAATTTCTCCTGTTGCCCCTTGCACTTCCATGGTTTCATTAGTGAGGGGTCCTATGGGCTTCTGTAACACTGAATGTGAAGCTCCTGTATCCACTAGGAAATTTACAGGTTGGCCCCCAATTGAGAAAGTTACCATGGGCTCTCGGGAGCCTAGTTTGAAAGAGCCATGGCCCCCCTATTCTTCTAAAGTTAAAACTGGTTTTGGCTGAGGAGCTCTGGCCTGTGATCGGGGCAAGCTTTTCGGATTACATTGGGGGCATTCATTTTTCCAATGTCCAATTTCTTTGCAATAAGCACACTGGTTTTGTAGCAGAGAAGACCGCTTTTTGTCTCTGTTGTATGTGGTCTGCCTTTGTCTAGGATTCGAGGTTTCAGAAGCCTGTAATGCGGCCACTGTGGCCCTGTTTACTTTCCTTATCAGTAGATCATCTCGGCTATCTCTATTTTCAAACACCTTTTGGGCTATTTCCAATAATTCTGACCTGGTTTTTCCTGCAAAACCATCTATCTTTTGAATCTTTTTACGGATGTCTGGGGCTGACTGAGTCACAAAAGCCAGATTAATCGCCTTGAGGCTTGTTGGGTCCTCAGGGTCTATAGGAGTATATAGACGGTACGCCTCCAGGAGGCGCTCGAGAAACGCTGAAGGCGACTCATCTGGCCCTTGTTTCACATCTGCCACCTTAGAAAGATTTGTGGGTTTTCGAGCTGCCCTCTTAAGTCCCTCTAACAGAGTCTGGTGGTACTCACCGAGTGCTCTCCTACCTTCAGTTGTCCCATAGTCCCAGCTTGGTCTTCTCCTAGGTAAAGCTCGTTCAATCACTTCTGTTTTTTCATCGCTTGTAAGAGCACTTATCCCAGGCAGCGCTTTAGCCGCTTCTGCCAGGATTCGCTCCCTTTCCTCCGTGGTGAAGAGAGTATGGAGAATCTGTTGACAGTCATCCCAGGTGGGGAGGTGATTAAAGAAAACGGAATCAACCAGAGAAATCAAGGAACTAGGATCCGTGCTAAAAGGGGGATTCTGGTTTTTCCAGTTATAAAGGTCTGTTGTGGAAAATGGAACATACACGTAGCGACCTTCTGGAATCTGGCAGAGAGGAAGAACAGGGGCCGGAGTCGGTTCCACTTCAGGGATATTAATAGAAATGGAGCCGGCAGGTCGGCCAGGGGAAGCAATTGAGTCAGGCCTTCCATAAGGGTGGCCCTGTCGGGTATGGGGAGGAGAAAGAACAGGGGCTGGCTCCTTTGGGAAGACTAGAGTTGGAGGAGTGGATGAGTGGGGCAATTGAGGAAGCGGTTGAGGAGAGGGAGAGGGAGATGGTGGAGTAGTTAGTGGAGCAGCTGCGACTGCACCCGCGGCAGGAGGATAAAGAGGAGCCGAAGCATCTGGGGGAAGGAGGGAATCCTCCGGAGAGTCCTGTAGGACAGGGCTCTTAGTGGATTTATGGTTTGTTTTTGAGGTACCCTGGGGAGTTCTCCCAGCCATAACCAGGGCTTGCCCTCCCTGTCCGTTCCGGACCATCCACACCTTCATCCAGGCGGGGGAATTAGTTGTTGCTTCCGCCCAGGGTAGAATATATCCTATTTGATCTGGGTGGCCAGGATTACCAAGAGTGATGTTAGATATAGCCCATGCCACTTGGGGATCAAAGGTGCCCTCAGGGGGCCAGCCGACTCCGAAGGTGGGCCATTCTACCTCACAGAATGTTCGGAGGCATTTCTTGGTGATGGGATAATCATAATCCTGCTTAACAAAATGGGGATAAAGTTTGTCAAAATTCCTTAAAACACAGTTCAAAGGAGTATCAGGCTTACTTGTCTTATTACCCATGTTGTTTAATTTTTTACATTTACAACAGAGAAGACACAATGAGAAAGCAGAAAACAAAAACAACAAAACAAAACAAAACAAAAAAAACAGAACACAGGACAATACACAAAAGAACAAGAAACAGGCGCCAAACCAACCAGGGAGCAGTGCAACGTCTTGCTAATGCTCCGGACAGGAGTGCGTATGTGCCTCGTCAGGCACCTCTCTGTCCCCAGTAGGAATTCCCAACCAGAACCAGAAAGCAGTACGACCTTTCGCTACTGCCCTGGACAGGAGTGTACGTGCCTCGCCAGGCACCTCGCTGTCCCCAGAAGAGATCTCAAAACCAGATACCAGATGTTACTAGGGCGCCACTTACCTGTGGAGGTTTTTTTTTTTTTTTTTTCTCTTTCCACTGGATGCTTGCTAATTTTTGATGCGGCAGTTCACTCCAGTAGTCCGAAGGACTGAAGGCACACCCTGGGGCCTTGGAACGTCTCAAGGTGCGCACCCCCTAGGGTAGCACTCCGCCCCGGAGTCCCAGAGCGAAGGTCCGGCTTCAGAATTTGTAGTGGTTTGAATCTCGCTGGGGCCTCCAAAAATGTTGATCCAAGACGCAAAGAAAAGACCACCAACTCCAATTTTAGATTAAAGCAAGCTTATATTGTATACATATAAAGAGAGCTGGCCAGGGCTGCCCCTCCCAAACACTGGGCTTGGGGTCAGCGCCGCTCTCCGGGAAGACAAGGTTTTTATAGTTCAAAGAGTTACAGAAAATCTTGGGAACTTACAGCTAACAAGGTCAGACAGGTGTAATTCAAAGCAAGTAGCAAACTAATATCTACATGGCATTGCATTCCAAGAAAAAAAGGGGAGTAATAGTTAAACCCCACATCAAAAGTTTATGAGGCACCGTTAGTTTGAGAGAGAGAGAGTTGTTATCTGGTCAAGGACAGCCAGGCCTGAGCGAGCTCAAGGCCTGGGAATGAATGCCAGACAATAAGCTCAAGCCAAATAAGAATCCTAGCATTTCATAGAAAACTGAAGTGGGCTTTTCATAACTTTTTGACAGGATGGCTCCCAGTCTTAAGATGGAATTAGGCTGGTTTATCAGATGGCACAAGACCACATCAGCATCTGTGTCCAAGCCCCAAGAACAACATACATGACCCAGACTCAAAACTTCATTTGCAAACCTGTTTTTGGTAGAGCTTGTGGCAAGATCCTTTCAAATGTATCACCGGGATCATTAGGGAGGCCAAATCTATGCAATTGTTGAGAACAGATAGGTAGAAATCTGTAGGTCTTTAAAGTTGGCACTGTGTTTTTGTTTTTCATTTTTTTATTCTGCTTATCTATCTATCAGTTTTATTTTCAATGTGCTCCTGTGAAGTCACTCAGGACTGGGCAAGTTGATTTGCATTAAAATAATCAATGGACAAGGAGAAAGAACCAAGAAAAAAGGTCTGTGAAGGACAATCAAAATAATTAAGGAAATAAATCTGCTGGGTAATGACACACTTGTGTAAAATATGTGGTCACTTATGGTGGATAAGACTGAAATGTGCATAAAAGTATAAGCATGCATATTGCCTTCAGATTCGTTTTGGAGTGGAAGCATATGTGACTTCACTGGGAAATATCCTGCTTTCATGGGTGATAAGGAGAAGATGGTGAAAATGTATTCAACCGTCAGTAGACGCTTACAGCCTTCGGCCTTCGCAGGTGACTCGTGAGAATTTGTTGCCTCACTTCAGTTCATGAAATGTGAAATCAGTACTTGCTGGCATCCCTTCTGGACTTGATGCATGGCCAGGTCACTGATCACATAGATGGGTGACTAGCTGCTTGGAAAAAACCTGCTCCAGGTCATAAGTTTCCTGGGTTACCTTCTTCATCCAAGAAATTTCTCCTCAGATACTCAGGGTACAACAGACCCTTACAGAGGAAATAAGCCCCACCTGAATGGACATGATTTGTAGAGAATGAGGTTTAACCAAGACCAGGTTCTAATGAAATTAGAGTGCATTCCGGCCCCAGAGTGGTTTCTGAATTAGAAATAAAAGGGGTCCTTTGATGTAGTTTGAGGTAAAATGTTCTCAAGTTGGAGGCAATTGTGGCCTACAGGCAAGATGTTGTGATCCCACTTGAAAATGAAGAAGTATTTCAAATTTACAATCCATATTTCAAAAATATAAAGGTATCCCAGAGAGCGGGGTCACTCAGAGGGCAACATACCAGCCAGTCATGCTTTTTGGCGTCTCTGTTTGTGAATGGCGTTTTTTTCACACAGAAAGGGCATGGTAAGCGGTCTAGAATGAGCGCCTTGGGGCACTAATGTAGTTCTTGGGCCTTCTTGGGAAAAGCCTTCAATGCTGTGCTCCATTGAGGCCTAGTATGAAAGTGGTACTGGTTGTTGTGTAGATCTGGCCTTTCTAAAATGAGTTGCAAGAAGCCTGGGATGCCCTGTAGACCTCCCTGTGTTTTCCTAAGGCCCTGTTGGAGAACTGAGTAGTGGTGATTCTTCAGCTTGAATCCTCGAATTTTGGGCCCAGAGCAGACCAGGAGAGACCGAATTTCCCTCCCACAATAAGTCCTGTCACTGAGCCTTGGTGCTAAGCTCTGTGCACATGACCTGAGGGTCACTGTCAAAGGGATAATGAAGGTTCTTTGACACACTTTGTTCTTGTCCAGGCTCATTGGGGAAAGATGCAACAAGGCTTAGTTTGAAGTCATCATGTGGTAGTGGACTAAGCCATTCAGGTTCAAAGTAGAACCGCCCAAACAGAACCATTGTAGGTGGCACAAGACCGCATCAGCATCTGTGTCCAATCCCCAAGAACAACGTACGTGACGCAGAGTCAAAACTGCATTTGGAAACCGGGTTTCTGGTAGAGCTGGTGGCAAGAACCTTTCAAATTTATCACGGGGATCATTAGGGAGGCCAAATCTATGCAATTGTTGAGAACAGATAGGTAGCAATGTGTAGGTCTTTAAAGTTGGCACTGTTTTATTGTTTTTCATTTTTTTATTCTGCATATCTATCTATCAGTTTTATTTTTAATGTGCTCCTGTGAAGTCACTCAGGACTGGGCAAGTTGATTTTAATTAAAACAATCAATTGACAAGGAGAAAGAACCAAGAAAAAAGGACTGTGAAGGACAATCAAAATAATTAGGGAATTAAATCTGCTAGCTAATGATAAACCTGTGTAAAGGATATGGTCACTTATCGTGTATAAGACTGAAATGTGCATAAAAGTATAAGCATGCATAGTGACTTGAGATTAGTTTTGGAGTGGAAGCATATGTCACTTCACTGGGAAATGTCACACCTTCATGACTGATAAGGAGAAGAAGGTGAAAATGCATGCAATCGTCAGTAGACGCTTACACTCTTCGGCCTCCTCAGGTGACTCGTGAGAATTTGTTGCCTCCCTTGAGTTCATGAAATGTGAAATCAATACTTGCTGGCATCGCTTTTGGACTTGATGCATGGCTAGGTCACTGATAACATAGATGGTGACTAGCTGCTTGGAAAAGACCTAGGGTCAGTCGTTTCCTGAGTTGTCTTCTTCATCCAAGGGATTTATCCTCAGATACTCAGGGTACAACAGAGCCTTCAAGAGGAAATAAGGCCCACCTGAATGGACATGATTAGAAGAGAATGAAGTTCCACCAAGACCAGGTTCTAATGAACTTAGATTGCATTCCGACCCCAGAGCGGTTACTGAATTGGAAATGAAAGGGGTCCTTTGATGTAGTTTGATATAAAAAGTTCTCAATTTGAAAGCAATTGTGGCCAACATGCAAGATGTTGTGATCCCACTTGGAAATCAAGAAGTATTTCAAATTTACAATCCATATTTCAAAAAAATAAAGGTATCCCGGAGAGCGGGGTCACTCAGAGGGCAACATACCAGCCAGTCATGCTTTTTTGGGACTCTGTTTGTGAATGGCGTTTTTTTCACACAGTAAGGGCATGGTAAGCGGTCTAGAATGAGCGCCTTGGGGCACTAATGTAGTACTTGGGCCTTCTTGGGAAAAGCCTTCAATGCTGTGCTCCATTGAGGCCTAGTATGAAAGTGGTACTGGTTGCTGTGTAGATCTGGCCTTTCTAAAATGAGTTGCAAGAGGCCTGGGATGCCCTGTAGACCTCCCTGTCTTTTCCCAGGGCCCTGCGGGAGAACTGAGTAGTGGTGATTCCTCAGCCTGAATCCTGGACTTTGGGGCCCAGAGCACACCAGGAGAGACTGAATTTGCTTCCACAATAAGTCCTGGCACTGAGCCTTGGTGCTAAGCTCTGTGCACATGACCTGAGGGTCACTGTCAAAGGGATAATGAAGGTGCTTTGACACACTTTGTTCTTGTCCAGGCTCTTTGGGGAGAGATGCAAAAAGTTTGAAGTCATCATGTGGTAGGGCTCTAAGCCATTCAGGGTTAAAGTAGAACAGAACAAACAGAACCATTGTAGGTGGCACAAGACCGCATCAGCATCTGTGTCCAAGCCCCGAGAACAACGTACGTGACCCAGAGTCAAAACTCCATTTGGAAACCGGTTTTCTGGTAGAGCTGGTGGCAAGATCCTTTCAAATGTATCACCGGGATCATTAGGGAGGCCAAATCTATGCAATTGTTGAGAACAGATACTAGAAATGTGTAGGTCTTTAAAGTTGGCACTGTTTTTTTGTTTTTCATTTTTTAATTCTGCATATCTATCTATCAGTTTTATTTTCAATGTGCTCCTGTGAAGTCACTCATGACTGGGCAAGTTGATTTAAATTAAAACAATCAATTGACAAGGAGAAAGAACCAAGAGAAAAGGTCTGTGAAGGACAAAAACATAATTAAGGAAATGTTGCCGCCTGAAGATTTGGAGCAATGGAGCCGCGGGAAAAACTTCAGAGGCGATCTGGAGACAAACAGCTTTTTATTCTGATAACTTTTCTCTCTGGTTCTAGCAACGACTAACACAAGACAAAACACACCACTAAAAAAATGGCGCTGACCCTATCAGCAATTTCGGCCAAGTCACTCGAGATCCCGCAACAAATCCCGTGAGACTACGGGTGGCGACAATGGCCAAATCTCCACGGCTCATAGTCAACTGCAATTCAAGTCAATCCCCAAACAGGGCTCCTGCATTTCCCCCTTTTTGTTTTAAAAGAGGTAATGCTCTAGGATGTCTATGTGCAACCAACATTCTTACACGTCATCGGATAATCAAGGCTGTGCCCTTGACTCCTGTCTTAGGTTGATATGTCGGCCACATGAGACTGTCCCGTGCGACTGTGCCTGTCTTAGGTTGTCCCCCTCTGGGGATCTTACCCGTCATTGGCTAACCAGCCATCCAATGGAGCTTTTTAGGATCGACTATATATGATGACTAACAGCCATCCAATTGTGAGGAGATGTTGCGGCTTTAAGGCAACAAGCCTTTTGGTGATGAGCCAAATTGCATAGCATATCAAATTGGTTTAAACAAATCAGCTGCCCTAAGTTCCATCAAGTAACACACTGAATTCTCTAGACAAATACCCGCAAGGCATTGTCCCATAAAGTCCCAAACAATGAAAGATCAAAATGTCCATTTGTTATAACATGTTGATGTAGGAGGCCCCATGCATGTAGAGCTGAGGCCACACTGTTGGTGAGGTTGTTTGATGTTTGAGCAGCAGACGTCTTTTTTATGTTTAGACAATGCCACCGGCAAATCTTCAGGGCCCGCTACCTAGAAACTCAAGTATCAATTATTAAAGGAAAGGCAGTGCTATTGCAGCACTGAGTCAAGAGGCGAGTTGTCAAACTACAAAATAGAATAATTAGATTAGAAAATTAAAGTTGATTTTTGTTCACATACATCGCTGGTTGAGCTTCTACAAACATAAGTTGGAAAAATGTCATATTTAGAACAAAACAAAGAAAGACTGAGGGTAATTACTGCATTAAAGATAGATTAAAGAAAAGGTAAAGGCACTAGAGAGAAATAATTTGTTAGCTGGAACCCTTGAGTCTCTGTATACAGAGCAATTTTTTACCTGTTGAGATAATTGAAATTAATGAGCTATTAAACAAATGAAGTTAATAACAAATAAACAAACTTAAGTCAAAACACCAAAATATCAGGTTATATAGCACTAGTCATATTGTTTGCTAAAGAGAAGTCCCAGGGACACCTATAAATCAAAATTGAAAGTACCTTCATTTATAAAATTATTTACCTAAATTGAATACTCTTAACCTAAAATGAATTAAGGTTATTTGGATCCATATATATATATATTTTTTCTTTTTTTCATAAGCGCTTTGTTCTTTGTGACGTCACACTGGACAGACGAACAAACATACAAACATATATTTGTGACGTCACATTAACATGAAATATAGACAAATGTACAGACATAAAGACATGTATAAAAAGAAAAGAAAAAAAATACAATTGTGTGCACACTAAAGAGAGATCTCCTCGTCCTGGCCGGGAGGAATGACACTTAAGTTGTGAAATATTTTGAAGGACTCTTTTGAGGGAATCATTCTATACCTTCATCTTGGTCCTCTTGATTTTGTACCTTTTTTATTAATCTTGATTCTTCAATAACTTCATCTTGATCATTATGATGTGGTACCTGTTTTATTAATCTAGATGGTATCCATATTGGAGAGGATTCGTCTTTTGGAAAAACACAAACAGATCCTCTTCCCCAAATTAATACTGGATCTGGACCCTTCCATGTACCTGAAAGAACATCCTTCCAGTAAACCAAAGGTTTATGTTGTTGGTGTGGATTCCAATGACTGTCTCCAGCAGAATAACCATTAGAGTCTAAAGTTAAAAAATTTAAGGTAAACAGGGCAACTGCCAATCTGTCCTTAGGACTTTTCCAATTTCCTTCTTTTTGTTTTAATAACATAATTTTCAGTGTTCGGTTTGCTCTTTCAATAATGCCCTGACCCTGAGGATTGTATGGGATGCCTGTTTTATGGGATATATTGAATTTTGCGCAAAACTCTTTGAAAGATGAGGACGAATATGCGGGGCCATTGTCTGTTTTAAGCATTTTGGGGATGCCCAATGTAGCAAAAGCTTGCAAACAATGAGATGTAACATCTTTAACTTTTTCTCCAGAATGTAAGGAAGCAAAAATCATGCCTGAGCATGTATCTATGGTCACATGAATAAATCGCAATTTTCCAAAACTTGGCTCATGAGTAACATCCATCTGCCACAAATGATTGGGCATTAATCCTCTAGGGTTAACGCCGAAATGAGGATTGGGCAAATGTGTCATACAAGATTTACAATCTTTGACAATTGTTCTGGCTTGCTCCTTTGTGATTTTAAACCTACGTTGCAAGGTGGTGCTGTTGACATGAAACTGGGAATGAAATAAAGTAGCTTGTTGTAGCGCTGAAAGTATAAATACTGTTTTTGTAAGTTCATCAGCCTTTTGATTACCTTCATGGAGGGGACCAGGCAAATTAGTATGTGCTCTAATATGGCCTATGAATAGAGGTTCTTTTCTTGCCCACAGAAGTTTTTGTATTTGATAAAACAATTTAAAGGCTGGAGTATGAGGTGCTATTGGTCCTGCTAACTCTAATTTTGGGACGGCTTGTACAATATAGTGGCTATCTGAAAAAATGTTTACGGGCTGGTCCCTAAAATTTTCCAGAGCTCTTACCACAGCTTCCAATTCCACTAGTTGAGCTGATTTGTGTGCAGTCATGTAAGTCATATTTTCTTTTGTAGTGACTACTGTAGCAGTACCATTTGAGGACCCATCTGTAAATACATTAAATGCCTTAGGAATAGGTTGATTTTTTATTACCTGTGGAAATATAATAGGATGATTAATACAAAAAGATAATATAGGGGACTTAGGAAGATGATTATCAAAATTTGCAGAAGTAGAGCATTTAGCTATAGCCCAATCATTATCATTGTAGCATAAGTATTCAATCTGTGATGATGAATAGGGAGTAATAATAGTAACAGGGTGAATGCCAAATATTTTAGTAGAAGTCTTAAGTCCTTGAAGAATAAGTTTAGCCACCATGGAGGTATAAGATTCAATTATACTTTTAGGAGAGACGGGCAAATGTATCCATAATAAAGGCCCTTGTTGCCAAAATACTCCTGTGGGTGTATATTGTGAAGAAATAATAATCAACATCAGCGGTTGAGTTAAATCAAATCTATCACAATGAGCTCCTTCGATGGCTTTTTCTACTAACTTTAAAGCTTTCCTAGCATCAGGAGTCAATGTTCGTGGTGAAGATGGATCAGGATCTCCACGATGGATGTCAAATAAAGGTTTTAGTTTGCCAGTAGTGAGATTTAGTGTAGGGCGAAGCCAATTAATGTCTCCCAGTAGTTTTTGGAAATCATTGAGGGTGGTCAAATGTTCTTTATTTATTAAAATTTTTTGGGGTCTAACAAAAGTATCCATGATTTTAAATCCTAAATATAATATGGGAGATCTGGTTTGAACTTTTTCTTCTGCTATATATAATCCATATTTTTAAAAATTTTCTACCACATCACTGAATATATTCAATAAGATTTTTTGATTAGGGTGGGCCAATAAAATATCATCCATGTAATGTAGACACATGAGGTTTGGATATTTATTTTTAATGGGTTGGATAGCCTTGTCCACATATATTTGGCATATGGTGGGGCTATTAGCCATTCCCTGTGGTAAAACCTTCCATTGATATCTCTGATCAGGGCCATTATTGTTCATAGAAGGAACGGAAAAAGCAAACCTGGGGGCATCCAGAGGATGTAGGGGAATAGAAAAGAAGCAATCCTTTATATCAAGAGTAATAAGATGGAAATTTTTTGGAATAGCTACGGGGCTAGGAAGTCCAGGTTGAGTAGGCCCCATAACTTGCATGGTTTTATTGATTTGTCTAAGATCATGTAACAATCGCCATTTTCCTGACTTTTTCTTGATCACAAATATGGGGGAATTCCAGGGAGAGGTGGAAGGTTCTATATGACCTGCTTCTAATTGTTCCTGAACTAATTGGTGGGCCGCTTGTAATTTCTCTTTAGATAGGGGCCACTGAGGGACCCACACTGGCTTATCAGAAAGCCATGGTATTTTCAAAATTATTTTCTCAGTGGCCCCGAAAAAAAATATCTTTTTCCTTTATGACAATGATTACTTTTAGGGTTAAGATTACTCTGTACTTTTTGATAATGAGTTCTTTTATGGTTAAGATTACCCTGTAGGTTTTCACATTTAACATCTGCAGGCTTGGTTGCAAGGTGTACTCCCATTTGTTGCAAAATATCTCTTCCCCATAAAGTTACCGGTAGATTAGGTAAAACATAAGGTTGAAATGTTCCTTTATGGCCTTCATCATCCTCCCATTTTAAAATTACGGCACTTTTATCTGGGAGGTTATTATATCCCAAGCCTCTTAAACTGGTTGAAGCTTTTTGCAGAGGCCAGTGCTTGGGCCATTGGCGTAATTAATAATGGAAGAGTCAGCTCCAGTATCTATTAATCCCTCCATTTCTATTCCTTGGATTTTTATTTTACACATAGGCCTCCTTGAACAGTCTCGAACCCAGCAAGCCATGGGACTTGAGTCAGTGGAACAAAATCCTCTATTGTTCCCTTCTTGAGGCATACCCATTTTAAATGAATTATGTAAATTGGGAAGGAGAAGCAACTGAGCAATTCTATCTCCTTGATTAACAGAAGTTATACTTTGGGGTGAGCTAAGCATTATTTTTATTTCCCCTTTGTAGTCTGAGTTTATTACACCTGGGGTCACTTGCAAACCTAATAAGCTTTTAGGACTACGCCCGATAATAAGTCCTACAGTCCCTGAGGGAAGAGGTCCCCTGACTCCTGTGGGAATCAGTTGAACCCCCATTTCTGGTGTTAACACTATTCGGGCGGTGGAACAGAGGTCTAATCCTGCATTTCCTCTTGTTCCTCTGGTGAGGGAGTGGATGGGTAGTAGGGATTGTGTCGGGGAAGCATCTGAGTGGATGCTTGAGGATACTCCTTCTGCAATGCCCCGTACATTTGTGGGCCCCGGGGTACTGGGCCCCATGCCCCGTTTTTTGAATTCCTGAACAAAGGATTTCCATGGATGTCAAATTTTAAATGGCATTTATTGGCCCAATGATTTCCCTTTTTACACCTGGGGCAGCGGCCTGGGGCACGATATGAGCTTGGTCTTATTTCTCTTTTGGGGTTTTGCCTAGAATTGCCTGACTGATTATGATAATTTTGCCTGGAATATCCTGATTGATTATAATATCTACGTTTAGCCTTTGTGAAATTTCGAGAGGAAGCACCTCTCATTGAGGCTGCAATCACATTTCCTGTGACAAAGGCGTCATTTATATCTTTACATAGTTGTATATATACGGAAAGATCCTTTTTAGTTCTCCATGGCCTGATGGCTGCTTGGCACCATTTATTTGCATTTTCATAAGCTAATTGAACAACTAATGGCATAGCTTGGTCAACATCTGCAAACACACTACCTGCAGTTCTCAAAAGTCGATCAGCAAAGTTGGCATACGGCTCATTAGGTCCTTGAATCACTTTTGACAAGCTACCTTGTAGATCCCCAGGTCCTTGTACAGTTTTCCATGCCTCTAAGGCAGCTGCATTTATCTGAGCATATATATCTGGGTCATAATCTGTTTGAGCCTGTAAGTCTGTGAATTGCCCTTCTCCTGTGAGCATGTCTATATTATAGTTTTCAAACCCTGCAGCCGCGTTTCTTTTAGCTGTTTCTATACAAAGTTCTTGGAATTGCGATCGCCAAACCAAGAATTGCCCCCCGCTTAATGTTGCTTTACATAGACTTTTCCAGTCTGAGGGGTTAAGCTAAAGGTGTTAAGGGACTCCAGCATACTCAACGTGAAAGGAGCTTGGGGCCCATAAGTCATTACTGCCTCTTTGAGATTTTTTATTGTTTTGAAATCTACTGACTGATGGACACTCTGTCCATTTTTCTTTTCAAATGCTGGCGGTTCCCAATGTATCTGTGAGTTGTCCTCGAGAGCGCATAAGCGATCAGAAAGACTTTTTATTTCTGTTTCTAGGGTATGCAAATGCCTAGTAATACCCTTCATATTTTCTGTAATGGATTCCACCCATGGGGGAGTAGAGGACACAAGTGACTCCTCTGCCTGACGGACCTTTTTCTCAGTCTTTTTAAATTTCTTTTTCCTCATTTTCTCAGGATCACTTTTACTAGATTCCTCACCACTGCTAATTTCACTGACAGCAATATCCTGAGGCCCAGGTTCCAGTGAGAGCAAGTATCCTTCAGCTTTCGCCAATAACTCCCGAATAGCTTTAATAGCTTGGATTTTTGTCATTTTTGGGTCTCTTCTAATACTCTCTTTACTGGTCTCAGTTGGCCCAGTAGAATCTACACTTTTTTGATCACTTTCACTTTTGTCTATATCCTCCTCACTGAGAACAGAGTCAGGTATATCAAGGAGTCTTTGCATAGCCTCTATCACTTGGGATTCAGTTATATTCGAACCCATTTTAGAGACCTTCAGTTCTTACACAACTGCTCCTAAGTCCCCGTATGGGCCGCCACCTGTTGCCGCCTGAAGATTTGGAGCAACGGAGCCGCGGGAAAAACTTCAGAGGCGAACCGGAGACAAACAGCTTTTTATTCTGATAACTTTTCTCTCTGGTTCTAACAACGACTAACACAAGACAAAACACACCACTAAAAAAATGGCGCTGACCCGATCAGCAATTTCGGCCAAGTCACTCGAGATCCCGCAACAAATCCCGTGAGACTACGGGTGGCGACAATGGCCAAATCTCCACGGCTCATAGTCAACTGCAATTCAAGTCAATCCCCAAACAGGGCTCCTGCAAGGAAATAAATCTGCTGGCTAATGATACACCTGTGTAAAGGATGTGGTCACTTATCATGTATTAGACTGAAATGTGCATAAAAGTATAAGCATGCATAGTGACTTGAGATTAGTTTTGGAGTGGAAGCATATGTCACTTCACTGAGAAATGTCTCGCCTTCATGTGTGATAAGGAGAAGTAGGTGAAAATGCATGCAACCGTCAGTAGACGCTTACAGTCTTCGGCCTCCTCAGGTGACTCGTGAGAATTTGTTGCCTCTCTTGAGTTCATGAAATGTGAAATCAATACTTGCTGGCATCCGTTCTGAACTTGATGCATGGCCAGGTCACTGATCACATAGATGGGTGACTAGCTGCTAGGAAAAGACCTGCTCTAGGGTCAGAAGTTTCCTGAGTTGTCTTCTTCATCCAAGGGATTTATCCTCAGATACTCACAGTACAACAGAGCCTTCAAAAGGAAATAAACCCTACCTCAATGGTCATGATTAGAAGAGAATGAAGTTCCACCAAGACCAGGTGCTAATGAACTTAGAGTGCATTCCGGCCCCAGAGTGATTTCTGAATTAGAAATGAAGGGGTTCTTTGATGTAGTTTGAGATAAAAAGTTTTCAAGTTGGAGGCAATTGTGGCCAACATGCAAGATGTTGTAATCACACTTGAAAATCAAGAAGTATTTGAAATTTACAATCCATATTTCAAAAAAATAGAGGTATCCTGGAGAACGGGGTCACTCAGAGGGCAACATACCAGCCAGTCACGCTTTTTTGGGTCTGTGTTTGGGAATGGCGTTTTTTTCTCAGAGGAAGGGCGGGGGAAGCGTCCTAGAATGAGCGCCTTGGGGCACTAATGTAGTTCTTGGGCCTTCTTGGGAAAAACCTTCAATGCTGTGCTCCATTGAGGCCTAGTATAAAAGTAGTACTGGTTGTTTTGTAGATCTGGACTTTCGAAAATGAGTTGCAAGAGGCCTGGTATGCCCTGTAGACCTCCCTGTCTTTTCCCAGGGCCCTGCGTGAGAACTGAGTAGTGGTGATTCCTCAGCCTGAATCCTGGACTTTCAGGCCCAGAGAACACCAGGAGAGACCGAATTTGCTTCCACAATAAGTCCTGGCTCTGAGCCTTGGTGCTAGCTCTGTGCACTTGACCTGAGGGTCACTGTCAAAGGGATAATGAAGGTGCTTTGACACACTTTGTTCTTGTCCAGGCTCATTGGGGAAAGATGCAACAAGGCTTAATTTGAAGTCATCATATGGTAGTGCTCTAAGCCATTCAGGGTCAAAGTAGAACAGACGAAACAGAACCATTGTAGGTGGCACAAGACCACATCACCATCTGTGTCCAAGCCCCAAGAACAACATTCGTGACCCAGAGTCAGAACTGCATTTGGAAACCGGTTTTCTGGTAGAGCTGGTGGCAAGATCCTTTCAAATGTATCACCGGGATCATTAGGGAGGCCAAATCTATGCAATTGTTGAGAACAGATAGGTAGAAATGTGTAGGTCTTTAAAGTTGGCACTGTTTTTTTGTTTTTCATTTTTTAATTCTGCATATCTATCTATCAGTTTTATTTTCTATGTGCTCCTGTGAAGTCACTCAGGACTGGGCAAGTTGATTTAAATTAAAACAATCAATTGACAAGGAGAAAGAACCAAGAGAAAATGTCTGTGAAGGACAAAAACATAATTAAGGAAATAAATCTGCTGGCTAATGATACACCTGTGGAAAGGATGTGGTCACTTATCATGTATTAGACTGAAATGTGCATAAAAGTATAAGCATGCATAGTGACTTGAGATTAGTTTTGGAGTGGAAGCATATGTCACTTCACTGGGAAATGTCACGCCTTCATGAATGATAAGGAGAAGAAGGTGAAAATGCATGCAACTGTCAGTAGACGCTTACAGTCTTTGGCCTCCTCAGGTGATTCGTGGGAATTTGTTGGCTCCCTTGAGTTCATGAAATGTGAAATCAATACTTGCTGGCATCTCTTCTGGACTTGATGCATAGTCAGGTCACTGATCACATAGATGGGTGACTAGCTGCTTGGAAAAGATGTGCTCTAGGGTCAGAAGTTTCCTGAGTTGTCTTCTTCATCCAAGGGATTTATCCTCAGATACTCAGGGTACAACAGAGCCTTCAAGAGGAAATAAGCCCCACCTGAATGGACATGATTAGTAGAGAATGAAGTTCCACCATGACCAGGTGCTAATGAACTTAGAATGCATTCCGGCCCCAGAGTGGTTTCTGAATTAGAAATGAAAGGGGTCCTTTGATGTAGTTTGAGATAAAAAGTTCTCAAGTTGGAGGCAATTGTGGCCAACATGGAAGATGTTGGGATGCCACTTGAAAATGAAGAAGTATTTGAAATTTACAATCCATAATTCAAAAAAATAAAGGTATCCTGAATAGCGGGTCACTCAGAGGGCAACATACCAGCCAGTCATGCTTTTTTGTGTCTCTTTTTGTGAATGGCGTTTTTTTTCACACAGGAAGGGAGGGGGAAGGGACCTAGAATGAGCGCCTTGGGGCACTAATGTAGTTCTTGGGCCTACTTGGGAAAAGCCTTCAATGCCGTGCTCCATTGAGGCCTAGTATAAAATAGTACTGGTTGTTGTGTAGATCTGGCCTTTCTAAAATGAGTTGCAAGAGGCCTGGGATGCCCTGTAGACCTCCCTGTCTTTTCCCAGGACCCTGAGGGAGAACTGAGTAGTGGTGATTCCTCCGCCTGAATCCTGGACTTTAGGGCCCAGAGCACACCAGGAGAGACCGAATTTGCTTCCACAATAAGTCCTGGCACTGAGCCTTGGTGCTAAGCTCTGTGCACTTGACCTGAGGGACACTGTCAAAGGGATAATGAAGGTGCTTTCACACACTTTCTTCTTGTCCAGGCTCATTGGGGAAAGATGCAACAAGGCTTAGTTTGAAGTCATCATGTGGTAGTGCTCTAAGCCATTCAGGGTCAAAGTAGAACAGACCAAACAGAACCATTGTAGGTGGCACAAGACCACATCAGCATATGTGTCCAAGCCCCAAGAACTACGTACGTGAACAAAGTCAAAAATCCATTTGGAAATGGGTTTTCTGGTAGAGCTGGTGGCAAGATCTTTTCAAATGTATCACGGGGATCATTAGGGAGGCAAAATCTATGCAATTGTTGAGAACAGATAGGTAGAAATGTGTAGGTCTTTAAAGTTGGCACTGTTTTTTTTGTTTTTCATTTTTTATTCAGCATATCTATCTATAAATTTTATTTTCTATGTGCTCCTGTGAAGTCATTCAGGACTGGGCAAGTTGATTTTAATTAAAGCAATCAATTGACAAGAGAAAGAACAAAAAGAAAAGGTCTGTGAAGGACAATCAAAATAATTAAGGAAATAAATAATGCTGGCTAATGATACACCTGTGTAAAGGATGTGGTCACTTATTGTGTATAAGACTGAAATGTGCATAAAAGTATAAGCATGCATAGTGACTTGACATTAGTTTTGGAGTAGAAGCATATGTCACTTCACTGGGAAATGTCACGCCTTCATGGGTGATAAGGAGAAGAATGTAAAAATGCATGCAACCGTCAGTAGACGCTTACCCTCTTGGGCCTCCTCAAGTGACTCGTGAGAATTTGTTGCCTCTCTTGAGTTCATGAAATGTGAAATCAATACTTGCTGGCATCCCTTCTTGACTTGTTGCATGATAAGTTCACTGATCACAAAAATGGGTGACTAGCTGTTTGGAAAAGACCTGCTCTAGGGTCAGAAGTTTCCTGAGTTGTCTTCTTCATCCAAGGGATTTATCCACAGATACTCAGGGTGCAACAGAGCCTTCAAGAAAAAATAAGCCCCACCTGAATGGACATGATTAGTAGAGAATGAAGTTCCACCAAGACCAGGTGCTAATGAACTTAGAGTGCATTCCGGCCCCAGAGTGGTCTCTGAATCAGAAATGAAAGGGGACCTTTGATGTAGTTTGAGATAAAAAGTTCTCAAGTTGGAGGCAATTGTGGCCAACATGCAAGACGTTGTTATCCCACTTGAAAATCAAGAAGTATTTGAAATTTACAATCCATATTTCAAAAAAATAAAGGCATCCTGGAGAGCGGGTTCACTCAGAGGGCAACATACCAGCCAGTCACGCTTTTTTGGGTCTCTGTTTGCAAATTGCGTTTTTTTCACATAGGAAAAGCAGGAGAAGTGGCCTAGAATGAGCGCCTTGGGGCACTAATGTAGTTCTTGGGCCTACTTGGGAAAAGCCTTCAATGTTGTACTCCATTAAGGTCTAGTATTAAAGTAGTACTGGTTGTTGTGTAGATCTGGCCTTTCTAAAATGAGTTGCAAGAGGCCTAGGATGCCCTGTAGACCTTCCTGTCTTTTCCCAGGGCCCTGAGGGAGAACTGAGTAGTGGTAATTCCTCAGCCTGAATCCTGGACTTTGGGCCCAAGCAGACAAGAAGAGACCGAATGTGCTTCCACAATAAGTCCTGGCACTGAGCCTTGGTGCTAAGCTCTGTGCACTTGACCTGAGGAACACTGTCAAAGGGATAAAGAAGGTGTTTTGACACACTTTGTTCTTGTCCAGAATCATTGGTGAAAGATGCAACAAGGCTTAGTTTGAAGTCATCATGTGGTAGTGCTCTAAGCCATTCAGGGGCAAAGTAGAACAGACCAAACAGAACCATTGTAGGTGGCACAAGACCGCATCAGCATCTGTGTCCAAGCCCCAAAAACAACATACATGACCCAGAGTCAAAAATCCATTTGGAAACCGATGTTCTGGTAGAGCTGGTGGCAAGATGTTTTCAAATGTATCACCGGGATCATTAGGGAGGCCAAATCTATGCAATTGTTGAGAACAGATAGGTAGCAATGTGAAGGTCTTTATAATTGGCACTGTTTTTTTTTTTTGTTTTTCATTTTTTTATTCTGCATATCTATCTATAAGTTTTATTTTCAATGTGCTCCTGTGAAGTCACTCAGGACTGGGCAAGTTGATTTTAATTAAAAGAATCAATTGACAAGGAGAAAGAACCAAGAGAAAAGGTCTGTGAAGGACAATCAAAATAATTAAGGAAATAAATCTGCTGGCTAATGATACACCTGTGTAAAGGATGTGGTCACTTATCGTGTATAAGACTGAAATGTGCATAAAAGTATAAGCATGCATTGTGACTTGAGATTAGTTTTGGAGTGGAAGTATATGTCACTTCTCTGGGAAATGTCAGGCCTTCATGGGTGATAAGGAGAAGAAGGTGAAAATGCATGCAACCCTCAGTAGACGCTTACAGTGTTCGCCTCCTCAGGTGACTCGTGAGAATTTGTTGCCTCCCTTGAGTTCATGAAATGTGAAATCAATACTTGCTGGCATCCCTTCTGGATTTGATGCATGGCCAGGTCACTGATCACATAGATGGGTGACTAGCTGCTTGGAAAAGAGCTGCTCTAGGGTCAGAAGTTTCCTGAGTTGTCTTCTTCATCCAAGGGATTTATCCTCAGATACTCAGGGTATGTACTGAGTACCAAAGAATAATAATAATTTAATGAATCTGATATTAACTTAGTGTTTGTGTGGAAATAGTGCTTAATGCTATCAGTGTCATGAATATGTCCTGCCTTGTCGTACACTGTGACATGCACATTGAGTATCCATGGCAACGCCTGAAAGAGCCCCCGCGTGTGTAACCCTGATAACAGAGTGCATGACCCTGATATGTCACTATGAGTGATGTAAGGGCCTAGCTTGAAATAGTATATAAACCGAGTCCCCAGCTCACTCAAGCGAAGCGCCTTCAAGACGACCAGACCCCGTCACGCTTCCCGTCGGAGTGACCTGCTGATGGTGCCGGCCGCTTGCTGAGTTCCCGGACCAGACTTCATCTGATCCAGCGAGTGGCTAAGAAGACGTTTCTTGGTGAGCCCCCTGGGACTCGGGGAGATAGAGGCTAAGTTAGGACTGTGTGAATCTAGCTTTGAATTTGGTTGTGAATAAACCTTGGCATTGCAAAGACATATCTGCCTCTGTCTACTTTATGTGCTCGGGACAGTTGGCGTATTCGGCAGGATTGTTAACTTAAGGATGAAGGGTCGAAGGGTCTGAAACCCCAAAAGGCACCCGCTGAAAGGTGGAAAGACCGGCAAGGACATTGGGTTAGCCCGAAAGGCACCTGCTTCTTCGGAGGTAGTAAGACCGGCAAGGGAGTTTCTCCCACGGTGCGAGCCCAGTCCAAGGTTGCGGATGACCACGACCCAGACTCCTGACCATTAGCAGTTCAGTCCGATGAAAAATTGGCTAGCAAAATGAGCCTACAATAAGGCAGAGGTTATTCTCAACCAAATTGTAGTTGAAGGATTAAGGTGGAGTGCTCCAAAATTTTACTTTAAAAAGAAGGAAGCTAAGGCTTGGCTGTATATAGCAAGAGCACTTGCTTAAGGCTCCTGCCCTAAAAATGGGTCTGATAGAAAAATTTAAGAAATTGAACTTATTCAAGAAACAGCCAAGTAAGGAACTAAAACCTCAGTCAGACTGGAGGACTTGTGAAAAAATAGTACAAGAAAAATTCCCCAAATTCCAGAAAGGAACTACAGTGGATATTCCATTGACCAATGCTGAAGTATTGCAACCCATCCTGGCTAGGGCCTCCAGGACGGAGATACCAGCATTGCTCATTAAGACCATAGATGACCTAGATCAAGATAGAATGAAGGGCAAAAGACTAGTCAGAAATGCGCTGCAGCGAAACAGCAACAATCCTTTCTTACAAAATATTATTGACGAGGAGGTTAAAGCGAGGAGTAGTAAACAGGCGTTTCCGGCCACAATGACACGCTTATCGATGACACCCAGTCGGGGCAATCGAACAGAGTCGCCCGACAGACTTGAGGAAGTGCCCGAAATAACTGTAGAGCAGAGGGATTTAACATGGGCAGAAATTCAACAATACAAACAGGAATTTGCACAAAAGGAAAGTAAGGACATAGAATATCTTTTTAAAATTATGGGATAAAGGAGCAAACACCATTATGCTCAATGCCCGTGAGATGAACTCATTGAAAAGTATTATAGAAAATCCACATGTCTACCAGTCCCTTGAGGCTATAATAGAAGTAAATAATGATCATGAAACTTCTTTAATGAATTGGGTAGCCAAAGCCTGGATAAATGCTTTTCCAACGCTGGATTGGACTCAATTTGAGTCCTCCGCTAGATGGGACAACTTGGAACAGGCAATTAACATCTTAAGGAAACTTGGAGTGACAGCCATGATGTATACAGATGCTAAAACTCCCAAGGCTGCACAGCTTACCCCTGCTATGAAAAAAATAATTATTTCAGGGGCACCACCGCACATGAAAATGACCATCATGTCTGCCTTAGCAAACATCAAAACTGTTAATGAGGCAATAGAATATTTCAGACAAGCAAGGAAAATGCAAGGGGGTAAGGTGTTAACTTTCATGGCACAAAAACCTAAGCCAATAACAAGAGTAGCACCCACCTTTTTGACTCAGGTTAAAAACAGAACATTCCCTAATAGGAATCCTGGACCTAACAGGATTCCACAAAAATATAAACCACCATTCTCTACCATAACCAGAAATCAACAGAATTACTCATGGCAAAATGCAATCATGAGGCCAAAAAACGTATATCGGGGGGCCACAAGGCCCCCAATCAGACCCTATATCCAGAGACCCCCGTTAGGAGCCAACTTCAGGGGAACAAGAACCAGATTCAGACCACCGGCAAATCCAATGCGCAATGTACGCATGTACGCATAATATGGGGTGATCATGATAATAGACCTTATGTCCAATTAGCTATAAGAATAAAAAATGCAGAAAAGAGGGAAAATTTTTTAATAGATACAGGAAGTCAAGTTACCATCTGTAACAGTATAGCCAAAGACCCCAATGCTAAGAATTGGATAAAAATTGAAGGAATAATAGGGGATACTTTGGCAGAACAAACTAAAATGCAAATACTTAACTACAATAGACCCCCATTAGAAGGAAAAGTATTATTAGCAGAAACCCCATGTAACATTTTAGGGATGGATTGGATCCCCATAATTTTCCAAAATTGGCTACCCTTAAGAAAAAATAAAAGTGACCCATTAGAAATGCATTTCTGTGCTCTAACAGCAGTAAAGATGGAACCTGTAGTTTTGCCCAGAATTCCCCCTTCATTCACTAAACAGTACCCCTTAAAGGGAGGCCACACTGATGTAACTAAAATCATTGAAAAACTGCTACAAGAAAACATAATTGAGAGGACAGCCTCATTCAATTACAATAGTCCAGTTTGGCCAGTGTTAAAACCTAATGGGGCCTACAGATTTACAGTAGATTACAGGAAAATCAATGAACTTTCACCACAAATGCCTGGACACCTACCAGAAATAGAGACCATCTTTTCAGAGATCAGAAATGCAGAACCCAAGGTTTTTGCAGCAATAGACTTATCAGACATGTTTTTTGCCATTCCGCTGGCTGAAGAATCTAGGGAAATTACCACTTTTACCTGGAATAGTAAACAATACAGGTTCAAAAGACTACCACAAGGATATAGAAACAGCCCTATCATAGCCCATATGGCAATATCTCAATCCATTCCATGGAAAGAAATTCCAAAGGAGGTGTTAGTGCATTCATATATAGATGACATCATTATAGCAGGACAAGAAATATCTTTAGTCCAAAAGACACTAGACTTAATGGTGTCAACACTAAGAAATAAAGGATGGACTATAAATGAAGACAAAATACAAGGTCCCAAAAACACTATCAAATTTTTAGGAGTATTCTGGAATGCCACCGGACCACAAATTCCAGAAGGGACAATCTCAAAGATCAAAGGACTCAAGGCCCCCTCCAACAAAAAAGAAGCACAACAGTTAATAGGACTTTTTGGATATTGGAGACAACACCTTCCATACATGCAAAACCTGCTTGCGCCGATCTATAAGGTTACTAGGAAAGCCGCTGACTTTGAATGGGCACAACCACAGAAAGAAGCTTTTAGAAAATTGATTGAATATATAGAATTGTATAGACAATTGTTTGTACCTGTGAGTTCAGACACCTTAATAGTTGATGTACTGTACATAAATGGATATGGAAATTGGGGAATTTTTGTTAAAAGGGAAGGTAAAACCATACCTGTTGGCTTCTATTGCAAACGCTTTCCTTACTCTGAGATAAAATATTCTAAATTTGAAAAACTCATTTGGAATTTATTTGAGGCATTAAAGGTCATCTCTTTGATCAGGAAGGACCAATGTCTAATAGTCCGCATGCCTATTCCTATAATGGAATGGCTTAAAATGACTCCAGACGAAATCAACGGCCTACCAATGGAACAAAGAGTTCTAAAATGGAAATGGTACATTGAAGGGGTGCTTATGAAAAAGCTGGAATCACATAACTCCAAATTCATGGAGGATGTGACAAATCAGCCCCGGTACCAACACCGGTAGAGCCACTTGATGAAACAACAAAACCCATAGGAGTATGGGGACCTGAATTCAAAGAACAAACCAATGCTTGGTTTACGGATGGATCTGGAGTCATAAAAGCAGGGAAGCTGCACTGGAAATGTGCAGCCTACAGACCCTCGGACAAGACAATCCTAACTGATCAGGGGGTGGATAAAACAGCTCAACATGCAGAGCTTATGGCAGTCAAATTAGCAATTGAAAAATCAATACAAGAAAAAAGAAAAACCATATATATTTATTCAGATTCTTGGGCAGTTTGCAATGGTATAGCCATATGGTCTGGTAAATGGAAAATTACTGATTGGAAAATTAATGGAAAGGATGTTTGGTCCAAAGAATGTTGGGAATGGATCGCAAAACAGGACATAAAAATATATATCAAACATGTAGATGCCCATACTAATAGAGAAAGTAAGGAGGCCAAAGGAAATCAAATGGCCGATAATCTAGCCAGTGTAAACATGATAAGGCTAAAAGGAAAATGGACATGTAAGGAAACAGGCCCAACCAAGCTAACGTTACAGCAGAAATGGCATATACAGAAGGAACCTCTAGACTCACCAATAACATTGGACGAATTATTAAATGTACATAAAATATTAGGCCATATTGGCACTCATGGATTATATGATTGGTTTAGGAAAAGGAACCTAAAAGTAACCTGGCTAAAATGCAAACAGGCCATAACCAGATGCACAGAATGTCCAAAACTTTCACTTAGATTCAACACTCATAGACAACAGGACACCCCCATAACTAGACATTTTAATGAAAGAATATAGATAGACTATATAGGTCCTTTGAAAGATTTTGGTGATAAATGGGTATGTACAATGGTCAATGTGCATTCTGGCCTAGGACTGGCACTGCATACTAACAATGCAACCCAACATCATACTATAGAAACTGTATGGGAATGGTGTAGTAGTTATGGAATGCCTAAAGTCATAGAATCAGACCAAGGTACTCATTTTACAGGAAAAATAATACAAAAAGTGGTCAAAGACTTAGGCATTCATTGGGATTTTCACACTACATATAACCCTACAGCGGCAGGGAATATTGAAAGATGGAATGGTTTATTAAAAATTTCATTATGGCATCTAAAGGATTTACCTATCCAAAAGGCATTACGCAGAGTTGTATTCGAACTAAACTCAAGACCCAGACTGCATCGCAAATCACCATTTGAAGAAGTATTCCCATTAACTGATGATGTATTTCGCATTACAGACTCTGAACCTACTAACAAACCACCCACACCTCATAAAGTACTGATCAGAGATCCCAAGGACAATTCTATCAGAAAAGGAGAGATAATTGCACCGGCAGGAAACAATACCTCCTGGACAACATCTGGCAAAGGTGAGCTGATGATCACCAAAGACAAGAACATTGCACATATATTAGGACATGACTGACACAATTAAGGCACTCTACAAGGCAATCAAAGCAATCACCTTGACCATCGGAATATTACTCATACTCAAGTTAATACTACACTACCAGGTGTGTTCACCAAGGCATTGTCCAACAAACGTGACTCCTCAAAACACATCAGCCTTGTGTAATAGGCTTACAAATTACACAGTATGTCTACTGGACTCCATGTGGACCTAAATCTCTGGCCACACTTTTTAGACATAATTGCTGTTCTACAACAACTAAAATTGAAGATGTCCACAAACTACTCAAGATTTTGGTTAAAACTTACAGTGTGGATGTTATTTCATGTAGTAACATCCATACCAAAGCCAGCAAACAAAACAGATACTACAACTATTGCCACTACAACCATTCCCACATTTAAACCCATCGTCTGGGCAGAACACCACTTTAATGCTATTGAGCATAGACACATTTACACATACTTGAACCCTGAAGGAAAAGTTGCTGGATACTGGTTACAAACACCATTCTTTCAAAACATCTCTCAAACAGCAGAATTATTTTGGACTAAATATGCTTACTGTACAAACAAATATGCTTCACAGAATTGTACAGACTACTGGAATGCAAAGAGTTTTTGGTCACACATATATAAAGACATAGTAGACAATGAACATGAAGTAGTGCCCAACACGGAGCAAAACCCACTCAGATGCCAAGGATCAGAACTCATCACCACCATATGGGCAAATTCACCAGTATATTTATATCACTACCGCGAACCAACTGTTAGATACTCAGTAACATCAATGACCCTAGGCAATACGAACCACAATATGACTTTTGTCCTAGAAAAAGACGCAGAACCATTGTTCTATTGCTCACACATAGAAAAGTTCAATTTCCTGGCCAGCCAATTACTTTTCTGGGACACATCTGCCATTGGAGGAGGAAAAGGTTATGCTTCTTATGACTATGACACTCATGAGTTTAATTATGATGACGAGAAAGACACTGGTGAAGCACCTGAACCAACCACAGATACTCCTACTATAGGACCAACAACAAGAGCATACAATTGGATGACAAATGATGACACCAGCCTCCTAAAACCAAAATTTGATAAACTAGGGAGAACTCTAAGTATAGCAAAACCATTAGAGGAACCCTTTGGTGTTGATTGCTCCTGGGTAATCAACAATGATGTGAACAAAACCCTGAATCAAATTCTGAAAGAACGTAACCTTGGATATGGAAATACAACTATTTTATGTGTTAATAACTTCCCAAATTTACCCATATATGGAGCATTTGAAATGCTAAATGCCCACAGGACTGATCTCCACATAAAAAATGTTTCGTACCCACCCATACCCTGGTGGTCCAAAGTAACAACCTTGGGAGTAAAAAGATATAGATACCCAGTAGTTATCACAGATCCACTACCACAACCATATCCATCTTTAAGAAAATACCACGTGCCTAGGAGAGGATGCTCCCAAACCTTTATGGGAGCAGTTTGCCAACTGTTGTTGGTACATCACAAAGATCTATTCCACAAACCTTTTGATCATTTCAAATGGAATGCAAACGCAACAGCAGCATGGCCTGCCATCGTATGTTGGAAAGAAAGTGCTACAGACACTTCACTCCCACAAATGAAGGAAAATAATCCAGAATGGTTGAAAGTATTCAACATAGAAAACTACCTATGGGCAGGTAACTTCACAACTAACCAAACAGGATGGATAAACAAGCAAGTCAGAAAAGGTGACATTATTAATGTCAACACTGCACTACCATACACAGTAATGCGAATACACCCTACAGACTACAATTTTAATTCACCCTGGGAAATGTTTGACAAACATGAGGATGCAAATTTCACAGCTATAACCATCCACCATCCAATGAGGAATCAAAGATTGCCATATAACATCTCTATCAATGCCACAATGGGGATAGCATTGAATTTTACAGGACAAACACATTCCAATGCATCCCAAATTCCAATAGCTACATTTATGAACACATACGGATTCTACATCATCCACCTGGACTTACACAAAAAGGAAAAAATAAATGTCAGTGTAGTATACACTGGGAATGGCACAGAATGGAGTCAACATAGAAACAGACTAAAGGATGGACTTTTCAAACACTTGATGCTCATAATGAAAATGCCCAAGCAAAAGTTGAATCCAAATAATTCTACATTGGTACATTGGATACCACCAGGAGGAATGAAATGCAAGAACCAACAAGTAACGAAACCACTCTTCTATGTCTGCTATGCATCAAAACAATTTTTTGGAAGCCAGTTATGGGATGTACCTCTGGATATTTACAACCACTCAACACTCAATACGACCCATCTCATCGAACATGATAAAGAACTCCCACTAAAACCAGCTGTCACACAACTAGGATATATGGAACCCAATATAACCTTCACAACTTTTGTGTCAGAACAATGCACCTGGACACCAGAAGAATCTGAAGTCCATTATCACCTAAAGGAAGCTGACAACAAATCAATCAACTTCTGGATGACAGCAGGTATGGACATACAATTTCCAGAGAAGTATTTTGGGAAAAACCCATACATGTTTTACATGTTAGGATTCCAGAACCAGAAATGGACAGTTATGGACTTAGTAGCACATGAAGTAGTTAGAAACTACACTTCATTTATGATGAACACAGAAGAATGGCTCAAGGTATACGAGTTTCCTATATCACATGAAGACTGCTACATTAAACCCTCATCAATGACACCATGTATCATAGATAGAGGCAGATTCAACGAAACTCACAGACTCATTACTCAACACTATAAAACCCCAGTGATTTTCCCACCATGGGAAGAAATGGTCACAACAGAAGCTCCAGGCTTTGTTCCAGCAACTATTTACCCATATAAGGTGTTATATAAACCACAGGTGGAGAAGATACAACTCAGATGGAACTTTAAAAACATATATCCACCAGATATGAAGATTTGTGGACAACACCAATTTCTACCTAACCTGGAACTCACTTATGGAGCCTCAACTTCACTACAAAGGCCTCTCCAATTGGCAGCGGTAGGAGCTTTCATCGCAGGGACTGCAATCGGTGCCCTAATCGCGGCAGCAATGACAGAAGAGCTAAGAGCTAAAATTGATGTGTTATACAACATGAATCAACATCAGAATAAAGCAATACAAGCTATATCTAATTCATTGCACACTGCAAGCACCATGATACACAAGATAATGATTGAGCAAGAGATAATGCAGAAAGAAATAGAAGAAACTGTGAAAGACACAGACCGCAAACTTGCAGTTCTTGAATCAATGATCTTAAATTTAAGAAGAGACCAGGAATGCCAACACATCGAAAGAATGCTGGACCAAGCATTTACGGAAGTAAGAGAACTCTTTCTAGTAGGGAGAACTACAGAACATGCTGGACAAATATCTATTTTGGACCCTACTAAATTTTCATACTGCACAGGTGGACTTTGTGAAATAAACCTATTGAGAGTCTCTACCGCCTACAGCTATGCTGCATACAAGACTATTGCTTTCCCTAAAAGATCGGGAAAGGACTGGATTCTACCTTTAGGCTCATACCTCTGGATTAAGGAATTGAATAGCTATATTAACATTGAAGATACTTACCCTCTAAGTCCAAACACAGTGTTCACAACAGAATTATATCATAAGCAGTTACAAACATCAGAAGTAAGACTTGTATCTGCACCCACCAGATTAGTAGACCTAGGCACTTACAGAATTGGACATTGCCATAATGGAACACATGGGATATATAGGCACCTAAACACCTCATACAAGGACTTTTTGCAACTAGATGCTGGATGCTATATGCACAGTAATATTTTGAAACTAGAAATCCTAAACCATGCCAACCAGACTGAACAAGCGATCTTAACTTCACTTCAGTATGTCTCAAATCATACATTTGGACTTAACAGTTTCTGGCTACCACAATCAACAGATGAAGAACTATTAAGAAAGTCCAGAGAAGCTACCCAACACCTAAATGAAATCATCCAACAAAATAGGAAGGTACTTACAAACATACATAGTCATGTACAGGAGGACATGAAACATTTTGATGCTTCAGTTACCACACTGGACAACATAAGGCACATACTTCAAACAGACACCCTCGCCTATAACCATGTCATTGATTCAATAAACAAAGATTACAACGCTATTGATGTGCTTAGGAAAATGATTACAGCAGATATTTCTTGCATTATCAGATGGAACCCCTGGCATTGGTTCCATGAGATCAAACAATATGCTATATATATGCTTATTATAATCACTTTATTTAAAATACTGACCCACATATCACGAAAAACAACTGAAAAATCACCTGCTTTTGTTTTAACAGATGCACAAGCTTCTGCGCACCCATAGACTCGAATGCACTGATTTTTGTCCCTGGATGCTTTAAAGATACATTTTTCAGATCCTTCCTACACTACTCATTAACAATGGAACAACAAATGATTCTTTTCAAAATTTTACAAATGAGAAATGCTACTTGTATATTATGCACTGATCCCACACTTCCTCTTTATTCCTTACAACATCCATCAGAGACAATTCTCAATCATTACTTCTTTCACCAATATATTACACAAGATCATATAAATTCCCCGGATCTCAGTCTTGGCTATGATATATGTGTTCCACTCCACAACTATCCTTTTGAGATGATCCTATATGTTTTCCATGTTATTAGCCACACGCCTGGCTCCACATGCATACAACCATTCCATGTACAATACAAACTTTACATACAGAAAATGATTTTGGAAAAACTTCGCCTTGATGAACCCAGCACATTGCCTGTTTTGAGCATAGCACCATGGCGGATACCCCCCAGTTCACGCTGGGAACCTAAACCGCTTTTTGACATATGTTTACTTGTTATTCTCAGGAAAAGCATCAACCTCAGCTGCATTTATTTCACCTGCCATAAACGAGCTTCATACAAAAAACCTCATGCCATACGCCCTCATATTTTAGTCTAGACCGGCTACATGCGAAGACTCAACTCCAAAAGAAGAAGAGCACTCAAAAGAAAAATTTACAAAGAACTTTGGAATCACATTCAAATATGTACCTCTATAAAGTCTATTGGACTCCCTAAACCCTTCAACTGCATATGGAAAAAACAAAATTCATTCCTTAGACAATTTCTAAGCTGTGACCTGCACATACTCAAACATATGCTACGCATTACTAATCCTGATGTCTGTGCTTTATGCTCAACAATCTTCAGCCCTGCAATGGCTTTGCTTATTGATCCAGCAGAAACATTAAATCACTTCTTATTTCATAACTGGTTGAACCAATCTCATTGTAAACCCAATACCATTGAATAATTCCTCTCAGAGTTAACTAATGTATTACACCTAATAGTACACAATGTAGGGCATCCCTGCTCAGGCTTACCTGAACAATTTGGAGCCAAATCATTAAGACATATTATAGCTACAAATTATGCTATGCATATAGGCCCATGGAACAAAACCATTACGGATAGCCCTCTTTGTCTAACCAAACAACCACTTTTTTCCCCTAGAACATTATGGAACACCATATGTGTTTCCATGCTGAAACATATCCTTTTACAGGCTTACCCTGTATGGGCACACCATTATTTTACCTGCCTACGTATGTATAGGCATAACGACCCTCTTTATAAATTTCTGGCAAAGAAAGGTATTCTTACCATTCAATACAATAACCCTGATCAATGTCAAATCATAACTCCAAATTAATTATGTATTTTGTTTCTTTCTATAAACCTCTCTGACATCAACAATTACCTTTTTATCTTGTATCTTTTATATCTTTATATCAGATGTGTATCTCGCTTTTAACCGCTATGTGGAAGAAGCTCAACTTCTGTTGTTCACTTAAACCTTTTGGACACTATGCGGATTGTACAATGAAAGGATATGTAATGTTACACCCTCCTGTATGTAATACCAATGAATATTACACTTTGTACCCCTAACTAACGATTCCCTCAAAGACCTGGATACCCCAGACCTTTTTGGAATCGGGGGGTGGAATGTACTGAGTACCAAAGAATAATAATAATTTAATGAATCTGATATTAACTTAGTGTTTGTGTGGAAATAGTGCTTAATGCTATAAGTGTCATGAATATGTCCTGCCTTGTCATACACTGTGACATGCACAGTGAGTATCCATGGCAACGCCTGAAAGAGCCCCCGCGTGTGTAACCCTGATAACAGAGTGCATGACCCTGATATGTCACTATGAGTGACAAAAGGGCCTAGATAGAAATAGTATATTAACCAAGTCCCCAGCTCACTCAAGCAAAGCGCCTTCAAGACGACCAGACCCCGTCACGCTTCCTGTCGGAGTGACCTGCTGATGGTGCCGGCCGCTTGCTGAGTTCCCGGACCAGACTTCATCTGATCCAGAGAGCAGCTAAGAAGACATCCCTAAGTGAGCCCCCTGGGACTCGGGGAGATAGAGGCTAAGTTAGGACTGTGTGAATCTAGCTTTGAATTTGGTTGTGAATAAACCTTGGCATTGCAAAGACATATCTGCCTCTGTCTACTTAATGTGCTCAGGGACAGTGTACAACAGAGCCTTCAAGAGGAAATAAGCCCCACCTGAATGGACATGATAAGTAGAGAATGAAGTTCCACCAAGACCAGGTGCTAATGAACTTAGAGTGCATTCCGTCCCCAGAGTGGTTTCGAAATTAGAAATGAAAGGGGTCCTTTGATGTAGTTAGAGATAAAAAGTTCTCAAGTTGGAGGCTATTGTGGCCAACATGCAAGATGTTGTGATCCCACTTGAAAATAAGAAGTATTTTAAATTTACAATCCATATTTAAAAAAAATAAAGGTATCATGGTGAGCGGGGTCACTCAGAGGGCAACATACTAGCCAGTCTCATTTTTTGGGTCTCTGTGAATGGCGTTATTTTCACACAGGAGAGGTGGGAGAAGCGGCCTAGAATGAGCGCCTTGGGGCACTAATTTAGTTCTTGGGCCTACTTGGGAAAAGCCTTCAATGCTGTGCTACATTGAGGCCTAGCATGAAAGTAGTACTGGTTGTTGTGTAGATCTGGCCTTTCTAAAATGAGTTGCAAGAGGCCTGGGATGCCCTGTAGACCCCCCTTATTTTTCCCAGGGCCCTGAGGGAGAACTGAGTAGTGGTGATTCCTCAGCCTGAATCCTGGACTTTGGGGCCAGAGCAGACCAGGAGAGACGAAATTTGCTTCCACAATAAGTCCTGGCACTGAGCTTTGTTGCTAAGCTTTGTGCACTTGACATGAGGGAAACTGTCAAAAGGATAATAAAGGTGCTTTGACACACTTTGTTCTTGTCCAGGCTCATTGGGGAAAGATGCAACAAGGCTTAGTTTGAAGTCATCATGTGGTAGTGCTCTAAGCCATTCAGGGTCAAAGTAGAACAGACCAAACAGAACCATTGTAGGTGGCACAAGACTGCATCAGCATCTGTGTCCAAGCCCCAAGAACAACATACTTGACCCAGAGTCAAAACTCCATTTGGAAATCAGTTTTCTGCTAGAGCTGGTGGCAAGGTCCTTTCAAATGTATCACCGGGATCATTAGGGAGGCCAAATCTATGCAATTGTTGAGAACAGATAGGTAGAAATGTGTAGGTCTTTAAAGTTGGCACTGTTTTTTTTGTTTTTCATTTTTTTATTCTGCATATCTATCTATCAGTTTTATTTTGAATGTGCTGCTGTGAAGTCACTCAGGACTGGGCAAGTTGATTTTAATTAAAAGAATCAATTGACAAGAAAGAAAGAACCAAGAAAAAGGTCTGTGAAGGACAATCAAAATAATTAAGGAAATAAATCTGCTGGCTAATGATACACCTGTGTAAAGGAAGTGGTCACTTATCGTGTATTAGACTGAAATGTGCATAAAAGTATAAGCATGCATAGTGACTTGAGATTAGTTTTGGAGTGGAAGCATATGTCACTTCACTGGGAAATGTCATGCCTTCATGTGTGATAGAGAAGAAGGTGAAAATGCATGCAACCGTCAGTAGATGCTTACAGTTTTCGGCCTCCTCAGGTGACTCGAGAGAATTTGTTGCCTCCCTTGAGTTTATGAAATGTGAAATCAATACTTGCTGGCATCCCTTCTGGACTTGATGCATGGCCAGGTCACTGATCACATAGATGGGTGACTAGCTGCTTGGAAAAGACCTGCTCTAGGGTCAGAAGTTTCGTGAGTTGTCTTCTTCATCCAAGGGATTTATCCTCAGATACTCAGGGTGCTACAGAGCCTTCAAGAGGAAATAAGCCCCACCTGAATGAATATGATTAGTAGAGAATGAAGTTCCACCAAGACCAGGTGCTAATGAACTTAGAGTGCATTCCGGCCCAAGAGTGGTTTCTGAATTAGAAATGAAAGGGGTCCTTTGATATAGTTTGAGATAAAAAGTTCTCACGTTGGAGGCAATTGTGGCCAACATGCAAGATGTTGTGATCCCACTTGAAAATGAAGAAGTATTTGAAATTTACAATCCATATTTCAAAAAAAAAAAGGTATCCTGGAGAGCGGGGTCACTCAGAGGGCAAAATACCAGCCAGTCTCGCTTTTTTGGGTCTCTGTTTGCCAATGGCGTTATTTTCACTCAACAATTGCGGGGGAAGTGGCCTAGAATAAGCGCCTTGGGGCACTAATGTAGTCCATAAGCCTACTTGGGAAAAGCCTTCAATGCTGTGCTCCATTGAGGCCTAGTATAAAAGTAGTACTGGTTGTTGTGTAGATCTGGCCTTTCTAAAATGAGTTGCAAAAGGCCTGGGATGCCCTTTAGAACTCCCTGTCTTTTCCCAGGGCCCTGATGGAGAACTGAGTCGTGGTGATTCCTCAGCCTAAATCCTGGACTTTGGGGCCCAGAGCGGACCAGGAGAGACCGAATTTGCTTCCACAATAAGTCCTGGCACTGAGCCTTGGTGCTAAGCTCTGTGCACTTGACCTGAGGGACACTATCAAAAAGATAATGAAGGTGCTTTGACACACGTTGTTCTTGTCCAGGCTCATTGGGGAAAGATGCAACAAGGCTTAGTTTAAAGTCATCATGTGGTAGCGCTCTAAGCCATTCAGGGTCAAAGTAGAACAGACCAAACAGAACCATTGTAGGTGGCGAAAGACAGCATCAGCATCTGTGTCCAAGCCCCAAGAACAACATATGTGATCCAGAGTCAAAACTCCATTTAGAAACCGGTTTTCTGGTAGAGGTGGTGGCAAGATCCTTTCAAATGTATCACCGGGATCATTAGGGAGGCCAAATCTATGCAATTGTTGAGAACAGATAGGTAGAAATGTGTAGGTCTTTAAAGTTGGCACTGTTTTTTTTCTTTTTCATTTTTTTTCTGCATATCTATCTATAAGTTTTATTTTCAATGAGCTCCTGTGAAGTCACTCAAGACTGGACAAGTTGATTTTAATTAAAACAATCAATTGACAAGGAGAAAGAACCAAGAAAAAAGGTCTGTGAAGGACAATCAAAATAATTAAGGAAATAAATCTGCTGGCTAATGATACACCTGTGTAATGGATGTGGTCACTTATCGTGTATAAGATTGAAATGTGCATAAAAGTATAAGCATGCATAGTGACTTGAGATTAGTTTTGGAGTGGAAGCATATGTCACTTCACTGGGAAATGTCACGCCTGCATGGGTGATAAAAAGAAGAAGGTGAAAATGCATGCAAACGTCAGTAGACGCTTACAGTCTTCGGCCTCCTCAAGTGACTCGTGAGAATTTGTTGCCTCCCTTGAGTTCATGAAATGTGAAATCAATACTTGCTGGCATCCCTTCTGGACTTGATTCATGGCCAGGTCACTGATCACATAGATAGGTGACTAGCTGCTTGGAAAAGACCTGCTCTAGGGTCATAAGTTTTTGAGTTGTCTTCTTCATTCAAGGGATTTATTCTCAGATACTCAGGGTACAACAGAGCCTTCAAGAGGAAATAAGGCCCACCTGAATGGACATGATTAGTAGAGAATGAAGTTCCACCAAGACCAGGTGCTAATGAAATTAGAGTGCATTTTGGCCCCAGAGTAGTTTCTGAATTAGAAATGAAAGGGGTTCTTAGAAGTAGTTTGAGATAAAAAGTTCTCAACTTGGAGGCAATTGTGGCCAACATGCAAGATGTTGTGATCCCACTTGAAAATGAAGAAGTATTTGAAATTTACAATCCATATTTCAAAAAAATAAAGATATCTTGGAGAGCGGGGTCACACAGAGGGCAACACATCAGCCATTAATGTTTTTTGGGCCTTTGTTTGTGAATCGCGTTTTTTTTCACACAGGAAGGGCAGGGAAGTGGCCTACAAATGAGCTCTTGGGGCTCTAATGTAGTTTTGGGGCCTTCTTGGGAAAAGCCTTCAATGTTGTGCTCCATTGAGGCCTCGTATAAAAGTAGTACTGGTTGTTGTGTAGATCTGATTTTCTAAAATGAGTTGCAAAAGGCCTGGGATGCCCTGTAGACCTCCCTGTTTTGTCCCAGGGCCCTGAGGGAGAACTGAGTAGTGGTGATTCTCAGCCTGAATCCTAGGACTTTGGGGCCCAGAGCAGACCAGGAGAGACCTAATAAGTTCTGGCACTGAGCCTTGGTGCTAAGCTCTGTGCACTTGACCTGAGGACACTGTCAAAGTGATAATGAAGGTGCTTTGACACACTTTGTTCTTCTCCACGGCTCATTGGGAAAAGATGCAACAAGGCTTAGTTTGATGTCATCATGTGGTAGTGCTCTAAGCCATTCAAGGTCAAAGTAGAACAGACGAAACAGAACCATTGTAGGTGGCCCAAGACCGCATCAGCATCTGTGTCCAAGAGCCAAGAAGAAAATACGTGACCCAGAGTCAAAACTTCATTTGGAAACCTGTTTTCTGGTAGAGCTGGTGGCAAGATTTTTTCAAATGTATCACCGGGATCATTATGGAGGCCAAATCTATGCAATTGTTGAGAACAGATAGGTAGAAATGTGTAGGTCTTTAAAGGTGGCACAGTATTTTTGTTATTCATTTTTTTATTCTGCATATCTATCTATCAGTATTACTTTCAATGTGCTCCTGTGATGTCACTCAGGACTGGGCAAGTTGATTTTAATTAAAACAATCAATTAACAAAAAGACAGAAGCAAGAAAAAAGGTCTGTGAAGAACAATCAAAATAATTAAAGAAATAAAAATCTGCTGGCTAATAATACACTTGTGTAAAATATGTGGTCACTTATGGTGTATAAGACTGAAATGTGCATAAAAGTATAAGCATGCATAGTACATTGAGATTAGTTTGGAAGTGGAAGCATATGTCACTTCACTGGGATATGTAATGCTTTCATGGTTGATAGGGAGAAGAAGGTGAAAATGCATGCAACAGTCAGTATACACTTACAGTTTTCAGCCTCCTCAAGTGACTCATGAGAATTTGTTGCCTCCCTTGAGTTCATGAAATGTGAAATCAGTACTTGCTGGCATTCCTTCTGGACTTGATGCTTGGCTAGGTCACTGATCACATAGATGGGTGACTAGCTGCTTGGAAAAGACCTGCTCTAGGGTCAGAAGTTTCCTGAGTTGTCTTCTTCATCCAAGGGATTTATCCTCAGATACTCAGGGTACAACAGAGCCTTCAAGAGGAAATAAGCCCCACCTGAATGGACATGATTTGTAGAGAATGAAGTTCCACCAAGACCAGGTGCTAATGAACTTAGAGTGCATTCCGGCCCCAGAGTGTTTTCTGAATTAGAAATGAAAGGGGTCCTTTGATGTAGTTTGAGATAAAAAGTTCTCAAGTTGGAGGCAATTGTGGCCAACATGCAAGATGTTGTGATCCCACTTGAAAATCAAGAAGTATTTGAAATTTACAATCCATATTTCAAAAAAATAAAGGTATCCTGGAGAGTGGGGGGTCACTCAGAGGGCAACATACCAGCCAGTCACTCTTTTTGGGGTCTCTGTTTGCGAATGGCGTTTTTTTCACACAGGAAGGGCGGGGAATACGGCCTAGAATGAGCGCCTTGGGCCACTAATGTGTTCTTGGGCCTTCTTTAGAAAAGCCTTCAATGTTGTGCTCCATTGAGACCTAGTATAAAAGTAGTACTGGTTGTTGTGTACATCTAGCCTTTCTAAAATGAGTTGCAAGAGGCCTGGGATGCCCTGTAGACCTCCCTGTCTTTTCCAGGGCCCTGAGGGAGAACTGAGTAGTGGTGATTTCTCAGCCTGAATCCTGGACTTTGGGGCCCAGAGCAGACCAGGAGAGACCGAATTTGCTTCCACAATAAGTCCTGGCACTGAACCTTGGTGCTAAGCTCTGTGCACTTGACCTGAGGGACACAGTCAAAGGGATAATGAAGGTGCTTTGACACACATTGTTCTTGTCCAGGCTCATTGGGAAAAGATACATCAAGGCTTAGTTTGACGTCATCATGTGGTAGTGCTCTAAGCCATTCAAGATCAAAGTAGAACAGACCAAACAGAACCATTGTAGGTTGCACAAGACCGCATCAGCATCTGTGTCTAAGTACCAAGAACAACATATGTGACCCAGAGTCAAAACTCTATTTGGAAACCTGTTTTCTGGTAGAGCTGGTGGAAAGATCTTTTTCAAATATATCACCTGGATCATTATGGAGGCCAAATTTTATGCAATTGTTGAGAACAGATAGGTAGAAATATGTAGGTCTTTAAAGTTGGCACTGTTTTTTTTTTGTTTTTTTCATTTTTTATTCTGCATATGTATCTATCAGTTTTATTTTCAATGTGCTCCTGTGAAGTCACTGAGGACTGGGCAAATTGATTTTAATTGAAACAATCAATTGACAAGGAGAGAGAACCAACGAAAAAATGTCTGTGAAGGACAATCAAAATAATTAAGGAAATAAATTTGCTGGATAATGATACACTTGTGTAAAATATGTGGTCACTTAAGTTGTGTGAGACTGAAATGTGCATAAAAGTATAAGCATGCATAGTGCCTTGAGATTAGTTTTGGAGTGGAAGCATATGTCACTTAACTGGGATATGTCATGCTTTCATGGGTGATAAGGAGCAGAAGGTGAAAATGCATGCAACAGTCAGTAGACGCTTACAGTCTTCGGCCTCTGTTGATCCAAGACGCAAAGAAAAGACCACCAACTCCAATTTTAGATTAAAGCAAGCTTATATTGTATACATATAAAGAGAGCTGGTTCGGGCTGCCCCTCCCAAACACTGGACTTGGCGTCCGCCCCACTCTCCGGGAAGACAAGGTTTTTATAGTTCAAAGAGTTACAGAAAATCTTGGGAACTTACAGCTAACAATGTCAGACATGTGTAATTCAAAGCAAGTAGCAAACTAATATCTACATGGCATTGCATTCCAAGAAAAAAAGGGGTGTAAAAGTCAAACCCCACATCAAAAGTTTTTGAGGCACCATTAGTTTGAGAGAGAAAGAGTTGTTATCTGGTCAAGGAAAGCCAGGCCTGAGCGAGCCCAAGGCCTGGGAATGAATGCCAGACAATAAGCTCAAGCCAAATAAGAATCCTAGCATTTCATAGAAAACTGAAGTAGGCTTTTCATAACTTTTTGACAGGATGGCTCTCAGTCTTAAGATGGAATTAGGCTGGTTTATCATTCCCCCCCCCTTTTTTTTTATTTTTCAAATCTTTGAAAGGGAGTAATCGTATAGGCTAATTTTATCGATGGTACATAATAGAATTAAATTGCAGCCCAATAAACCGGAGCATATAGTTAATAACACATGGGACAATAACTAGTAAGAGAAGGATACAATTTATAGGACCTAAGAGAGAAGTTAACCATGAAAACCAATCTCCCAAGCCTGACCAATAATTACTCATTTTAATTTTGTTAATCTCCTGTCTTATCTCATCTACCTGTTGTTGGATAACGTTAGAATAATCTGTAACATTAAAACAGCACATGCCTGGGAATTGTTGGCAACCCAAGTGATGTTTCAATAAAAGAAAATCAATAGCCGCTCTATTTTGTAACATTTAGGTTCGAAGTTCTTTCATCTCTTGATTAATTTCTGCCAAAACTTGTGCAGTAAGGTTAGCTGTTTTGCTAAAACTACAGGCTAATTTTGTGATTTCTCTTTGTATTCCTATAACTAGACCTGGAAGTGGCAAAAGAAAGGCTGCTGCAATTGCAGTGTCTAGTGGGTCTAGGAGGATTAAATTGTCATCGCAGTTGGAGGGCAGACTTCGGGCCATTCGGTGGGGAGCTCTCAGAGATGGCAGTAAAGGAAAGATCCGTCCAATAGAAGAGATCCCAGAAAAGTTTGTAGGCAAAGCCTGGAAAGTTGCTTTATTATAGAGAAAAACCCATCCTCTTGGCAGTCGTTTGCCATTGGGTAGGGAGATATTTTGCTCAATAGAACAATTGGGGGGGGGGATCGGGGAAGGATGCAATCTATGCATAAACAATGCTTTTGAATAACCAGTGAAGCTGGCAAAGCTGGCTCTGCATGGTATACTGGCCAGTCTTGCTGCGTTGCTCTATCACCAGTGACTTTAACATAGTCAGTATATTTTACAGATAGACCCATAAGATTATTAGCTAGCGATTGATGGATGGAGTTTCCTTCTTGTACACAGAAGGAACTTTTGTCCATAGTGTCAACAGCCAATTGTAACCAAAAATTTTGAGTAGTTACAGAATTTAGGGGACTCACAGAAATATCCAACTTTAAAGTAGCTTTTGAATAAACAGTATCGATTGGGGCCCCATTTTTTAGCTTAGTACAGGAATACTGTCCTGAATCTTGAGGGTGAGCAGAGTATTTATAGATTCCAAAATTTATATTATCCCCTCGAGATTGGTCTGTAAGATTTCTCCATGGTCCCTCCCTGAATATCTGACTAAAAATTTCTTGGTTATCTTTATACCATTTGATAGGGCCAATTACTGGATCTTGACAAGAGTAAGTACAATTTAGTATTAGTGGAGATCCTGGAATAGCAGGTCCTTCTTGGGCTACAGATGGGGTACAAGGTTTGTTGAGGCCAGCATAGCTAAAACCCAAGGATACATGTATACTCCAACAGGCAAAAATTATTAGCATAATGCTTATAATAACAGGGAAAGCAATAAGAATCTAGTGACAAAATATTAAACCTTAGTAATTTTAACTTTAAAAGGCCCACGCTCAGTCACTTTCCACCTCTGGCTGCTGGATTCTCTTCCAGTGGGTTCTTCCTCCGTGGTTTTTGTAGGTGCCTTCTTTAGCTGTGAGTGATGGATCCAGGCAGGAATACCAGCAACTTTGACGGCAGTAGGAGTGCGGAGAATCACAATGTAAGGGGCCTTCCACCTGGGCTCAAGGCTATTAGTTCTCAAATGTCGTATCAGCACAGCATCGCCTGGTTGGAATGAATGATTGGGCAGTCTGTGTCCAATGGGCTGAGCAGCCTGGACCTGGGGAAAGATCTTATCTATGATTAGTTGTAGCCCTTTGAGTGTTTCTGAGATTGGAATGTCTCCCACCAGATCTTGGTGTACTCTGGGAACCAAAGGCGGTGGCCGCCCATAAATTATTTCATAAGGGGTAAATTTTTCCCGGTAAGGAGTGCAACGGGCCCTTAAGAGAGCAAAAGGCAGGAGATCAACCCAGTTACCACCAGTCTCAAGTATTAATTTAGTCAAAGTTTCCTTTAATGTTCTATTCATCCTTTCTACCTTCCCTGAACTTTGAGGATGGTACATACAATGTAATTTCCAGTTTATATTCAGGGCTCTTGAAATTAATTAAGATAATTTGGCCGTGAAGGCCGGGCCATTGTCAGACCCCAAAGTTAGAGGAAGGCCAAATCTAGGAACAATCTCAGTTATTAGTTTTTTAACTACTATTTGTGCTGTTTCTGTTCAAGTAGGAAAGGCTTCTACCCAGCCTGAGACAGTTTCAACAAAGACTAACAAGTATTTATATCCATATAGTCCTGGTTTAATTTCAGTAAAGTCCAATTCCCAAAATTCACCAGGTACAGTACCTTGACTTCTGTTTCCCTGTGGAAGATGGTTCTTTTTAGCATTTACCTGTGCACATGTCATGCAGCGATTTGAAATGTTCTGGAGTATCCCTCGGTGTCCCGGGAACCAAACGTGGGGTGAAATTAGTTCTGAAGTGTTCTTGGGGGATAAATGCATCGCCTGATGAAGATCAGTTAACCACTTTCTTCCTAAAAGCTTAGGCATGCAAATTTTCCCATCTGGGAGAGTCCACCAGCCATGACAGTTTTGTTGGGCTCCCATAGAGGAGTATAAGTTTATCTCTTCAGTAGTGTATGAAGGAGTTTCTTCCTCAATTTTAACTGGGAGTTTGGGGCAATTTGAGAGTTCAAGAATAGTTTGACATTTTGACTCCCCAAGGGCTATTTCCCTGGCTGTTTGATCGGCCAAGTTATTACCTTGGGTCTGGGGGCTATTGTCTTTACGGTGTCCAGGCCAGTAGATAATAGCCAGTTTATCTGGCAACCAGATAGCCTCCAGTAATTGAAGGATTTCTTGTTTATTTTTGATAGTCTTTCCATCTGAAGTTAAAAATCCCCTTTGTTTGTATATCTGTCCATGCACATGTACTGTAGCAAAAGCATAATGGCTGTCCGTGTAAATGTTTACCCCGTTTTCCTTCTGCCCATCTCAATGCCTGTGTTACTGCAATGATTTCTGCTTTTTGGGCTGATGAGCCTCTGGGCAAAGCCTGTGCCCAGATAATTTCTTTTTGGCCCGTAACAACTGCTGCTCCCGCATACCTTATTCCATCCCGGACATAACTGCTACCATCGGTGTAAAGGTCTGCGTCTCTGTTGGTGAGAGGAATGTCAGTCAGGTCTGGTCGGGTACCTTGGATGACATCCAGCATCTCTGAGCAGTCATGAATTGGCTCCTCTGGGTTATCATCAGGCAGCAGGGTTGCAGGATTGATTGCCAGGGATTTACTGAAGGTCAATCTGTCCTTGTCTAGGAGGAGAGCTTGGTACTGAGTGAGACGGGCATTTGACATCCATCGACTGGTGGCATCCCTCAATAGGGTTTCCACTGTGTGAGGGGCAGTCACAGTGAGAGTCTGCCCCAGAGAAAGTTTGTCTGCTTCCTTTACGAGTATTGCAGTAGCCGCTATGGCTCGTAAACAAGGGGGCCATCCTGATGCTACAGGATCCAGCCTTTTTGAAATGTAGGCAATTGGTCTTTTCCATGGCCCTAAATTTTGGGTAAGAACTCCTTTAGCAATACCCTTTTTCTCATGAACATAAAGATGAAAGGGCTTAGATATATCAGGGAGGGTTAAGGCAGGGGCCTGAACCAGAGCCTCCTTTAAATTTTTGAAGGCCAATTCATTTTCCTCAGTCCAAGTTAAAGGTGACTTGCCTCCTGCAGTTGCAGTATATAACGGCTTGGCAATTTCAGCAAATCCAGGTATCCAAAGGCGGCAGTATCCAACTGCCCCTAGAAATTCCCTAACCTGCTTTTTAGTGGTTGGGTTGGGATCTTCATTATGGCTTCTATGCGGGATTGGGATAACAGTCTTTTCCCTTCCCTCAGCTCATATCCCAAATAAGTAACCCGAGAGGAACAGATTTTTGCCTTTTTCTTGGAGACTCGGTACCCCAATTGAGCCAAGGTTCCTAGCAAACCCTGAGTGGCCCTTAAACAGTCCTCTTTGTCTTTTGCTGCTAACAGGAGATCATCCACATATTGGAGCAAGGTTACCTCAGGGTACTTACTGCAAAACAGTCTCAGATCTTGATTGAGAGTTTCATCAAAGATAGTGGGGGAATTTTTAAATCCCTGAGGTAGTCGAGTCCAGGTCAGTTGTCCCGATATCCCCATCTCCAAATCCGTCCATTTCTCAAGCGAAGATAGGCTGACTCAGTTTTGACAATGGGATGGAGAAAAATGTGTCTTTCAGATCCAATACAGTATAAACTGTATGTTCTGGTGGCAACAAACTGAGCAAAGTGTAGGGGTTAGGGACAGTTGGGTGTATAGTTTCTACCCGTTTGTTCACTTCCCTTAAGTCCTGTACTGGTCTGTAATCTTGAGTCCCAGGCTTTTGGACAGGCAACAAGGGGTGTTCCAAGCCGATTGACATCTAATTAGTATCCCCACTTCTAGGAGACGCCTGATGTGGGTTTTAATTCCTTCTTTGGCTTCAAAATTGATAGGGTATTGTTTAACCTGGATGGGCATAGCCCCAGATGTTAGTTGTATTACAACTGGTGGCACATGCTCAGCTAGCCCTGGAGGGTTATCCTCAGCCCAAACTGTAGGAATTTCTTGAATTAATAATTTCTCCCATTTTCCTTCTGAAGTTTGGATAGGATTTTGAAAAAGCAGATATTCCTCACTTAATGGGCAGGTTATAGTTAGGGCCTTTGCAGGATTTCCCAATTCTAATGTAGGCATATCTCCAGAAAATGAGATAGTTGCCTGAAGTTTGCTTAAAAGGTCCCGTCCCAGCAACGGGAAAGGGCATTCAGGGATATCAATGAAGGAGTGAGTTACAGTTCCTCGTCCTATGTTAACAGTCCAGTCTGTAGTCCATTTATACTTTTTAATTTCTCCTGTTGCCCCTTGCACTTCCATGGTTTCATTAGTGAGGGGTCCTATGGGCTTCTGTAACACTGAATGTGAAGCTCCTGTATCCACTAGGAAATTTACAGGTTGGCCCCCAATGGAGAAAGTTACCATGGGCTCTCGGGAACCTAGTTTGAAAGAGCCATGGCCCCCCTATTCTTCTAAAGTTAAAACTGGTTTTGGCTGAGGAGCTCTGGCCTGTGATCGGGGCAAGCTTTTCAGATTACGTTGGGGGCATTCATTTTTCCAATGTCCAATTTCTTTGCAATAAGCACACTGGTTTTGTAGCAGGGAAGACCGCTTTTGGTCTCTGTTGTATGTGGTCTGCCTTTGTCTAGGATTCGAGGTTTCAGAAGCCTGTAATGCGGCCACTGTGGCCCTGTTTACTTTCCTTATCAGTGGATCATCTCGGCTATCTATTTTCAAACACATTTTTGGGCTATTTCCAATAATTCTGACCTGGTTTTTTCTGCAAAACCATCTATCTTTTGAATCTTTTTATGGATGTCTGGGGCTGACTGAGTCACAAAAGCCAGATTAATCGCCTTGAGGCTTGTCGGGTCCTCAGGGTCTATAGGAGTATATAGACGGTATGCCTCCAGGAGGCGCTCGAGAAACGCTGAAGGCGACTCATCTGGCCCCTGTTTCACATCTGCTACCTTAGAAAGATTTGTGGGTTTTCGAGCTGCCCTCTTAAGGCCCTCTAACAGAGTCTGGTGGTACTCACCGAGTGCTCTCCTACCTTCAGTTGTCCCATAGTCCCAGCTTGGTCTTCTCCTAGGTAAAGCTTGTTCAATCACTTCTGTTTTTTCATCGCTTGTAAGAGCACTTATCCCAGGCAGCGCTTTAGCCGCTTCTGCCAGGATTCGCTCCCTTTCCTCCGTGGTGAAGAGTGTATGGAGAATCTGTTGACAGTCATCCCAGGTGGGGAGGTGATTAAAGAAAACGGAATCAACCAGAGAAATCAAGGAACTAGGATCCGTGCTAAAAGGGGGATTCTGGTTTTTCCAGTTATAAAGGTCTGTTGTGGAAAATGGAACATACACGTAGCGACCTTCTGGAATCTAGCGGAGAGGAAGAACAGGGGCCGGAGTCGGTTCCACTTCAGGGATATTAATAGAAATGGAGCCGGCAGGTCAGCCAGGGGAAGCAATTGAGTCAGGCCTTCCATAAGGGTGTCCCTGTCGGGTATGGGGAGGAGAAAGAACAGGGGCTGGCTCCTTTGGGAAGACTAGAGTTGGAGGAGTAGATGAGTGGGGCAATTGAGGAAGCGGTTGAGGGGAGGGAGAGGGAGATGGTGGAGTAGTTAGTGGAGCAGCTGCAACTGCACCCGCGGCAGGAGGATAAAGAGGAGCCGAAGCATCTGGGGGAAGGAGGGAATCCTCCGGAGAGTCCTGTAGGACAGGGCTCTTAGTGGATTTATGGTTTGTTTTTGAGGGACCCTGGGGAGTTCTCCCAGCCGTAACCAGGGCTTGCCCTCCCTGTCCGTTCCGGACCATCCAAACCTTCATCCAGGTGGGGGAATTAGTTGTTGCTTCCGCCCAGGGTAGAATATATCCTATTTGATCTGGGTGGCCAGGATTACCAAGAGTGATGTTACATATAGCCCATGCCACTTGGGGATCAAAGGTGCCCTCAGGGGGCCAGCCGACTCCGAAGGTGGGCCATTCTACCTCACAGAATGTTCGGAGGCGTTTCTTGGTGATGGGATAATCATAATCCTGCTTAACAATATGGGGATAAAGTTTGTCAAAATTCCTTAAAACACAGTTCAAAGGAGTATCAGGCTTACTTGTCTTATTACCCATGTTGTTCAATTTTTTACATTTACAACAGAGAAGACACAATGAGAAAGCAGAAAACAAAAACAACAAAACAAAACAAAACAAAAAAACAGAACACAGGACAATACACAAAAGAACAAGAACAAGGTGCCAAACCAACCAGGGAGCAGTGCAACGTCTTGCTAATGCTCCGGACAGGAGTGCGTATGTGCCTCGTCAGGCACCTCTCTGTCCCCCGTGGGAATTCCCGACCAGAACCAGAAAGCAGTGTGACCTTTCGCTACTATCCTGGACAGGAGTGTATGTGCCTCACTAGGCACCTCGCTGTCCCCAGAAGAGATCTCAAAACCAGATACCAGATGTTACTAGGGCGCCACGTACCTGTGGAGGTTTTTGTTTTTTTTTCCACTGGATGCTTGCTAATTTTTGATGCGGCAGTTCACTCCAGTAGTCCAAAGGACTGAAGGCACACCCTGGGGCCTTGGAACATCTCAAGGTGCGCACCCCCTAGGGTAGCACTCCGCCCCGGAGTCCAGAGCAAAGGTCTGGCTTCAGAATTTGTAGTGGTCTGAATCTCGCTGCGGCCTCCAAAAATGTTGATCCAAGACGCAAAGAAAAGACCACCAACTCCAATTTTAGATTAAAGCAAGCATATATTGTATACATATAAAGAGAGCTGGCCTGTGCTGCTCCTCCCAAACACTGGCATTGGGGTCAGCCCCGCTCTCCAAAAAGACAAGGTTTTTATAATTCAAAGAGTTACAGAAAATCTTGGGAACGTACAACTAACAAGGTCAGACATGTGTAATTCAAAGCAAGTAGCAAACTAATATCTACATGGCATTGCATTCCAAGAATAAAGGGGAGTAAAAGTCAAACCCCACATCAAAAGTTTATGATGAACCATTAGTTTGAGAGAGAGAGAGAGTTGTTATCTGGTCAAAGAAAGCCAGGCGTGAGCGAGCTCAAGGCCTGGAAATGAATGCCAGACAATAAGCTCAAGCCAAATAAGAATCCTAGCATTTCATAGAAAACTGAAGTGGGCTTTTCAAAACGTTTTGACAGGATGGCTCCCAGTCTTAAGAAGGAATTAGGCTGGTTTATCAGCCTCCTCAGGTGACTCGTGAGAATTTGTTGCCTCCCTTGAGTTCATGAAATGTAAAATCAATACTTGCTGGCATCCCTTCTGGACTTGATGCATGGCCAGGTCACTGATCACATGGATGGTTGACTAGCTGCTTGGAAAAGACCTGCTTTAGGGTCAGAAGTTTCCTGAGTTTTCTTCTTCATCCAAGGGATTTATCCGAAGATACTCAGACTACAACAGAGCCCTCAAGAGAAAATAAGCCCCACCTAAATGGACATGACTTGTAGAGAATTAAGTTCAACCAAGACCAGGTGCTAATAAAATTAGAGTGCATTCCGGACCCAGAGTGGTTTCTGAATTAGAAAAGAAAGGGGTCCTTTGATGTAGTTTGAGATAAAAAGTTCTCAAGTTGGAGGCTATTGTGGCCAACATGCAAGATGTTGTGATCCCACTTGAAAATCAAGAGGAATTTGAAATTTACAATCCATATTTCAATAAAATAAAAGTAACTTGGAGAGCGGGGTCACTCAGAAGGCAACATACCAGCATGTCACATTTTTTGGGCATTTGTTTGCGAATGGTGTTTTTTTCACCCATGAAGGGCTGGGGAAGGGGCCTACAATGAGCGCCTTGGGGCACTAATGTAGTTCTTGGGCCTTCTTGGAAAAAGCCTTCAATGTTGTGCTCCATTGAGACCTAGTATAAAAGTAGTACTGGTTGTTGTGTAGATCTGGCCTTTCTAAAATGAGTTGCAAGAGGCCTGGGATGCCCTGTAGACCTCCCTGTCTTTTCCCAGAACCCTGAGGGAGAACTGAATAGTGGTGATTCCTCAGCCTGAATCCTGGACTTTGGGAACCAGAGCAGACCAGGAAAGACCGAATTTGCTTCCACAATAAGTCCTGGCACTAAGAATTGGTGCTAAGCTCTGTGCACTTGACCTGAGGGACACTGACAAAGGGATAATGAAGGTGCTTTGACACACTTTGTTCTTGTCCAGGCTCATTGGGGAGAGATGCAACAAGGCTTAGTTTGAAGTCATCATGTGGTAGTGCTCTAAGCCATTCAGGGTCAAAGTAGAACAGACCAAACAGAACCATTGTAGGTGGCACAAGACCGCATCAGCATCTGTGTCCAAGCCCCAAGAAAAACATACGAACCCAGAGTCAAAACTCCATTTGGAAACCGGTTTTCAGGTAGAGCTGGTGGCAAGATCCTTTCAAATGTATCACCGGGATCATTAGGGAGGCCAAATCTATGCAATTGTTGAGAACAGATAGGTCGAAATGTGTAGGTCTTCAAATTTGGCACTGTTTTTTTCTTTTTCATTTTTTTCTGCATATCTATCTATAAGTTTTATTTTCAATGAGCTCCTGTGAAGTCACTCAGGACTGGACAAGTTGATTTTAATTAAAACAATCAATTGACAAGGAGAAAGAACCAAGAAAAAAGGTCTGTGGAGGACAATCAAAATAATTACGGAAATAAATCTGCTGGCTAATGATACACCTGTGTCATGGATGTAATCACTTATCGTGTATAAGACTGAAATGTGCATAAAAGTATAAGCATGAATACTGACTTGAGATTAGTTTTGGAGTGGAAGCATATGTCACTTCACTAGGAAATGTCACGCCTGCATGGGTGATAAGGAGAAGAAGGTGAAAATGCATGCAACCGTCAGTAGACGCTTACAGTCTTCGGCCTCCTCAAGTGACTCGTGAGAATTTGTTGCCTCACTTGAGTTCATGAAATGTGAAATCAATATTTGCTGGCATCCCTTCTGGACTTGATGCATGGCCAGGTCACTGATCACATAGATGGGTGACTAGCTGCTCGGAAAAGACCTGCTCTAGGGTCAGAAGTTTCCTGAGTTGTCTTCTTCATCCAAGGGATTTATCCTCAGATACTCAGGGTACAACAGAGCCTTCAAGAGGAAATAAGGCCAACTGAATGGACATGATTAGTAGAGAATGATGTTCCACCAAGACAAGGTGCTAATGAACTTAGAGTGCATTCCGGCCCCAGAGTGGTTTCTGAATTAGAAATGAAAGGCGTCCTTTGATGTAGTTTGAGATAAAAAGTTCTCAAGTTGGAGGCAATTGTGGCCAACATGCAAGATGTTGTGATCCCACCTGAAAATGAAGAAGTATTTGAAATTTACAATCCATATTTCAAAAAAATAAAGGTATCCTGGAGAGCGGGGTCACTCAGAGGGCAACATACCAGCCAGTCACTTTTTGGGGGTCTCTGTTTGCGAATGGCGGTTTTTTCACACAGGAAGGGCAAGGAAAACGGCCTAGAATGAGCGCCTTGGGCCACCAATGTAGTTCTTGGGCCTTCTTGAGAAAAGCCTTCAATGTTGTGCTCCATTGAGGCCTAGTATATAAGTAGTACTGGTTGTTGTGTAGATCTGGCCTATCTGAAATGAGCTGCAAGAGGCCTGGGATGCCCTGTAGACCTCCCTGTCTTTTCCCAGGGCCCTGAGGGAGAACTGAGTAGTGGTGATTCCTCAGCCTGATTCCTGGATTTTGGGGCCCAGAGCAGACCAGGAGAGACCGAATTTGCTTCCACAATAAGTCCTGGCACTGAGCCTTGGTGCTAAGCTCTGTGCACTTGACCTGAGGGACACTTTCAAAGGGATAATGAAGGTGCTTTGACACACTTTCTTCTTGTCCAGGCTCATTGGGGAAAGATGCAACAAGGCTTAGATTGAAGTCATCATGTGGTAGTGCTCTAAGCCATTCAGGGTCAAAGTAGAACAGACCAAACAGAACCATTGTAGGTGGCACAAGACCGCATCATCATCTGTGTCCAAGCCCCAAGAACAACAACATACGTGTACCAGAGTCAAAACTCCATTTGGAAACCGGTTTCCTGGTAGTGCTGGTGGGTGGCAAGATCCTTTCAAATGTATCACCGGGTTCATTAGGAAGGCCAAATCTATGCAATTGTTGAGAACAGATAGGTAGAAATGTGTTGGTCTTTAAAGTTGGCACTGTTTTTTTTTGTTTTTTCATTTTTTTTTATTCTGCATATCTATCTATCAGTTTTATTTTCAATGTGCTCCTGTGAAGTCACTCAGGACTGGGCAAGTTGATTTTAATTAAAACAATCAGTTGACAAAGAGAAAGAACCAAGAAAAAATGTCTGTGAAGCACAATCAAAATAATTAAGGAAATAAATCTGCTGGCTAATGATACACCTGTGTAAAGTATGTGGTCACTTATTGTGTATAAGACTGAAATGTGCATAAAAGTATAAGCATGCATAGTGCCTTTAGATTAATTGTGGAGTGGAAGCATATGTCACTTCACTGGGAAATGTCACGCTTTCATGGGTGATAAGGAAAAGAAGGTGAATATGCATGGAACCGTCAGTAGATGCTTACAGTCTTCGGCCTCCTCAGGTGACTTGTGAGAATTTGTTGCCTCCCTTGAGTTCATGAAATGTGAAATCAATACTTGCTGGCATCCTTTCTGGAATTGATGCATGGCCAGGTCACTGATCATATAGACGGGTGACTAGCTGCTTGGAAAAACCTGCTCTAGGGTCATAAGTTTTTTGAGTTATCTTCTTCATCCAAGGGATTTATTCTCAGATACTCAGGGTACAACAGAGCCTTCAAGAGGAAATAAGGCCCACCTGAATGGACATGATTTTTAGAGAATGAAGTTCCACCAAGACCAGGTGCTAATGAAATTAGAGTGCATTTTGGCCCCAGAGTAGTTTCTGAATTAGAAATAAAAGGGGTCCTTTGATGTAGTTTGAGGTAAAAAGTTCTCGAATTTGAGGCAATTGTGGCCAACATGCAAGATGTTGTGATTCCACTTGAACATGGAGAAGTGTTTGAAATTTACAATCTATATTTCAAAAAAATAAAGGTATCTTGGGGAGTGGGTTCACCCAGAGGGCAACATTCCAGCCGGTCATGCATTTTTGGGCCTTTGTTTGAGAATGGTGTTATTTTCACACAGGATGTTGGGGGAATACCCGTAGAATGAGCGCCTTGGGGCACTAAGGTAGTTCTTTGGTTTTCTTGGGGAAAGCCTTAAATGTTGTGCTCCATTGAGGCCTAGTATAAAAGTAGGACTGGTTCTTGTGTAGATCTGGCCTTTCTAAAATGAGTTGAAAGAGGCCTTGGGTGACCTGTAGACCTCCCTGTCTTTTCCCAGGGCCCTGAGGGAGAACTGAGTAGTGGTGATTCCTCAGCATGAAACCTGGACTTTGGGGCCCAGAGCAGAACAGGAGAGACGGAAGGTGCTTCCACAATAAGTCCTGGCACTGAGCCTTGGTGCTAAGCTCTGTGCACTTGACCTGAGGGACACTGTCAAAGGGATAATGAAGGTGATTTGACACACTTTTTTCTTCTCCAGGCTATTTGGAGAAAGATGCAACAAGACTTATTTTGAAGTCATCATGTTGTAGTGCTCTAAGCCAATCAGGATCAAAGTAGAACAGTCAAAACAGAACCATTATATTTGGCACAAGACCGCATCAGCATCTTTGTCCAAGCCCCAAGAACAATATACCTGACCCAAAGACAAAACTCCATTTGGAAATCTGTTTTCTGGTATAGATGTACCCAAGATCCATTAAATTGTAATCCATTAAATTGATCCATTAAATTGTAATGAGGGAGGCCAAATCTATGCAATTGTTGAGGAATTTGGCGAATTGGGCTGAAAACACCTGTTAGTCAAACTCTACAATGGTTGATGCTAGGACTTGGAAAATGCAGGAAAGTACGTTCTTTCACAAAAGCACACCTCCGCTTCTGTCCCTGGCACAAGTATCTGAAAGCAGAATCGCTTGGTAGCTCAATAGATTCCAACTCAAAAAAAAAAGCGTTCAAGCGACCTGGAAATAACTGCATGTGTCCGCGCTCCGGGGCACGAGGTTTCTCTGTGTATTTCAATGAAACTCTGGTAAAATGATTCTCTCATGAGCCCCTCATAACTCCCCAAGTTTGGTCATCCCCTCATCACGGGTGTTCTGTTTAGAGCCATTTTGACATTTACCTTTATTAGACGAAATTGTCTAAAATGCCTGTTAATCCAAATCAACACTGGTTTAAGCTAATACTTTGAAACCTCAGGAAAGCAGTTACTTTCATGGGAGAACACACTATTTTAGCCCTCTTTCAAGTCACTCGAAGTAGAATTGCACATGAGCTCCATAGATTCAAACTCCCAGTAAAAGCGTTCTAGTGACCTGGAAATAATTGCATGTTTCTTCACTTCTGGGCACAACGTTCTTGTGTGTATTTCATTCAAACTCTGGTTAAATGATTCTCTCAAAATCCCCTCATGACTCCCAAAGTTTGGTCATCCCACCATCACGGGTGTTTTGTGTAGCGCTTCCTGGATGATTAGTGATTAGGCAAATTTGGCTTAAAACACCTGTTAGTCCAACTCCACAATGGTTTATGCTAGAACTTGGAAAACGTCGGAAAGTACTTTCTTTCAGAAGAGCACACTTGGCTTCTGCCCTGGTTCAAGTATCTGAAGGCAGAATCGCTTGGTAGCACATTAGATTCAAACTCACAATAAAAGCGTTCTAGCGACCTGGAAATAACTGCATGTGTCGAAGCTCCTGGGCACGAGGTTTCTTAGTGTATTTCAATGAAACTCTGGTAAAATGATTCTCTCATGAGCCCTCATGGCTCCCCAAGTTTGGTCATTCCACCATCACGGGCATTCTGTTTATAGCTTTTTGGATATTTACCCAGAATAGGCAAATTTGCCTGAAAACGCCTGTTAATACAAATCAACACCGGTTTATGCTAGATCCTTAAAACCTCAGGAAAGCAGTTACTTTCATGGGAGAACACACTTCTTCAGCCCTGGTTCAAGTAACTCGAAGCAGAATTGCATATGAGCGCCATAGAGTCAAACTCCCAGAGAAAGCGTTCTCGTGACCTGGAAATAATTGCATGTTTCTTCGCTTCTGGGCACAAGGTTCTTGTGTGTATTTCAATGAAACTCTGGTAAAATGATCCTCTCAGGATACCCTCACGGCTCCCCAAGTTTGGTCATTCTACCATCACGGGTGATTTGTGTGGAGCTTCTTGGATGTTTACCGTGATTAGGCGAATTTGGCTGAAAACACCTGTTAGTCCAATTCCACAATGGTTTATGATAGAACTTGGAAAACGTAGGAATGCACTTTCTTTCACAAGAGCACTCTCGGCTTCTGCCCTGGATCAAGTATCTGAAGGCAGAATCGCTGGTAGCTCATTAGATTCAAACTCACAATAAAAGCGTTCTAACAATCTGGAAATAACTGCATGTGTCGTAGCTCCTGGGCACGAGGTTTCTTAGTGTATTTCAATGAAACTCTGGTAAAATGATTCTCTCATGAGCCCCTCATGGCTCCCCAAGTTTGGTAATTCCACCATCACGGGCATTCTGTTTATAGCCCTTTGGATATTTACTCTGAATAGGCAAATGTGCCTGAAAATGCCTGTTAATCCAAATCAACACTGGAATATGCTAGAACCTTGAATCCTCAGGAAAGCAGTTACTTTCATGGGAGAACACACTTCTTCAGCCCTGGTTCAAGTAATTCGAAGCAGAATTGCATATGAGCGCCATAGAGTCAAACTCCCAGAGAAAGCGTTCTCGTGACCTGGAAATAATTGCATGTTTCCTCCCTTCTGGGCACAAGGTTCTTGTGTGTATTTCAATGAAACTCTGGTAAAATGATCCTCTCAGGATACCCTCATGGCTCCCCAAGTTTGGTCATTCTACCATCACGGGTGTTTTGTGTAGAGCTTCTTGGAAGTTTACCATGATTAGGCGAATTTGGCTGAAAACACCTGTTAGTCCAACTCCACAATGGTTTATGATAGAACTTGGAAAACGTAGGAATGCACTTTCTTTCCAAAGAGCACACTAGCGCTTCTGCCCTGGTTCAAGTATCTGAAAGCAGATTCGCTTGCTAGCTCAATAGATTCAAACTCACAGAAAAAGCGTTCTAGCGACCTGAAAATAACTGCATGTGTCGTAGCTCCTGGGCACGAGGTTTCTTAGTGTATTTCAATGAAACTCTGTTAAAATGATTCTCTCATGAGCCCCTCATGGCTCCCCATGTTTGGTCATCCCAGCATCACGGTGTTCTCTTTACAGCCCTCTGGATATTTACCTTGATTAGGCGAAATTGCCTGAAAACGCCTGATAATCCAAATGAACACTGGTTTATGCTAGGACCTTGAAAGCACAGGAAACCAGTTATTTTCATGGGACAACACACTTCAGCCCTGTTCAAGTAATTCGAAAGCAGAATTGCATATAAGCGCCATAGATTCAAACTCCCAGAAAAAGCGTTCTAGTGACCTGGAAATAATTGCATGTTTCTTCGCATCTGGGCACGAGGTTTCTCTGTGTATGTCAATGAAACTCTGGTAAAATGATCCTCTCAGGATCCCCTCATGACTCCCAAAGTTTGGTCATTCTACCATCACGGGTGTTTTGTGTAGAGCTTCTTGGAAGTTTACCGTGATTAGGCGAATTTGGCTGAAAACACCTGTTAGTCCAACTCCACAATGGTTTATGCTAGGACTTGGAAAACTTAGGAAAGTACTTTCTTTCACAGGAGCACACTCAGCTTCTGCCCTGGATCAAGTATCTGAAAGCAGAATCGCTTGGTAGCTCAATAGAGTAAACTCACAGAAAAAGCGTTGTAGCGAACTGAAGCTAACTGCATGTGTCATAGCTCCTGGGCACGAGGTTTCTCTGTGTGTTTCAATGAAACTCTGGTAAAATGTTTCTCTCATGAGCTCATCACTGCTCCCCAAGTTTGGTCATCCCACCATCACAGGTGTTCTGTTTATAGCCCTTTGGATATTTACCCTGATTAGGCGAAATTGATTGAAAACGCCTGTTTGTCAAATCAACACTCGTTTATGCTAGGAACTGGAAACCTCATGAAAGCAGTTACTTTCATGGGACAACACACTTCTTCAGCCCTGGTTCAAGTAATTCGATACAGAATTGCATATAAGCGCCATAGATTCAAACTCCCAGAAAAAGCGTTTTAGTGACCTGGAAATAATTGCATGTTTCTTCGCTTCTGGGCACAACGTTCTTGTGTGTATTTCAATGAAACTCCTACAAAATGGTTCTCTCAGGATCCCCTCATGACTCCCCGTGTTTGGTCATTCTCCCATCACGCGTGTTTTGTGTAGCGCTTCCTGGATGTTTACGTGATTAGGCGAATATGGCTGAAAACACCTCTTAGTCCAATTCCACAATGGTTTAAGCTAGGACTTGGAAAACGTAGGAAAGTACGTTTTCTCACAAGAGCACACTGGGCTTCTGCCCTGGTTCGATTATCTCAAAGCAGAATCGCTTTGTAGCTCATTAGATTCAAACTCATCGAAAAAGCGTTCTAGAGACCTGGACATAATGGCATGTGTCGTAGCTCCTATGCACGAGGTTTCCTAGCGTATTTTAGTTTATCTCTGGTAAAATGATTCTCTCAAGAGCCCCTCATGGCTCCCCAAGTTTGGTCATTCCACCATCACGGGGATTCTGTTTATAGCCCTTTGGATATTTACCCTGATTAGGCGAATTTGCTTGAAAACGCCTGTTAAGACAAATCAACAATGGTTTATGCTAGGAACTTGAAACCTCAGGAAAGCAATTACTTTCATGGGAGAACACACTTCTTCAGCCCTGGTTCAAATCACTCGAAGCAGATTTGCAAATGAGCGCCATAGAGTCAAACTCCCAGAAAAAGCGTTCCTGTGACCTGGAAATAATTGCATGTTTCTTCGCTTCTGGGCACAAGGTTCTTGTGTGTATGTCAATGAAACTCTGGTAAAATGATTCTCTCAAGATCCCCTCATGACTCCCCAAGTTTGGTCATTCTACCATCACGGGTGTTTTGTGTAGAGCTTCTTGAATGTTTGCCATGAGTAGGCGAATTTGGCTGAAAACACCTGTTAGTCCAACTCCACAATGGTTTATGCTAGGACTTGGAAAACTTAGGAAAGTACTTTCTTTCACAGGAGCACACTCAGCTTCTGCCCTGGATCAAGTATCTGAAAGCAGAATCGCTTGGTAGCTCAATAGAGTAAACTCACAGAAAAAGCGTTGTAGCGAACTGAAGCTAACTGCATGTGTCATAGCTCCTGGGCACGAGGTTTCTCTGTGTGTTTCAATGAAACTCTGGTAAAATGTTTCTCTCATGAGCTCATCACTGCTCCCCAAGTTTGGTCATCCCACCATCACAGGTGTTCTGTTTAGAGCCCTTTGGATATTTACCTGATTAGGCGAAATTGATTGAAAACGCCTGTTTGTCCAAATCAACACTCGTTTATGCTAAGTCCTGGAAGCCTCATGAAAGCAGTTATTTTCATGGGACAACACACTTCTTCAGCCCTGGTTCAAGTAATTCGATACAGAATTGCATATAAGCGCCATAGATTCAAACTCCCAGAAAAAGCGTTTTAGTGACCTGGAAATAATTGCATGTTTCTTCGCTTCTGGGCACAACGTTCTTGTGTGTATTTCAATGAAACTCCTACAAAATGGTTCTCTCAGGATCCCCTCATGACTCCCCGTGTTTGGTCATTCTCCCATCACGCGTGTTTTGTGTAGCGCTTCCTGGATGTTTACGTGATTAGGCGAATATGGCTGAAAACACCTCTTAGTCCAATTCCACAATGGTTTAAGCTAGGACTTGGAAAACGTAGGAAAGTACGTTTTCTCACAAGAGCACACTGGGCTTCTGCCCTGGTTCGATTATCTCAAAGCAGAATCGCTTTGTAGCTCATTAGATTCAAACTCATCGAAAAAGCGTTCTAGAGACCTGGACATAATGGCATGTGTCGTAGCTCCTATGCACGAGGTTTCCTAGCGTATTTTAGTTTATCTCTGGTAAAATGATTCTCTCAAGAGCCCCTCATGGCTCCCCAAGTTTGGTCATTCCACCATCACGGGGATTCTGTTTATAGCCCTTTGGATATTTACCCTGATTAGGCGAATTTGCTTGAAAACGCCTGTTAAGACAAATCAACAATGGTTTATGCTAGGAACTTGAAACCTCAGGAAAGCAATTACTTTCATGGGAGAACACACTTCTTCAGCCCTGGTTCAAATCACTCGAAGCAGATTTGCAAATGAGCGCCATAGAGTCAAACTCCCAGAAAAAGCGTTCCCGTGACCTGGAAATAATTGCATGTTTCTTCGCTTCTGGGCACAAGGTTCTTGTGTGTATGTCAATGAAACTCTGGTAAAATGATTCTCTCAAGATCCCCTCATGACTCCCCAAGTTTGGTCATTCTACCATCACGGGTGTTTTGTGTAGAGCTTCTTGAATGTTTGCCATGAGTAGGCGAATTTGGCTGAAAACACCTGTTAGTCCAACTCCACAATGGTTTATGCTAGGACTTGGAAAACTTAGGAAAGTACTTTCTTTCACAGGAGCACACTCAGCTTCTGCCCTGGATCAAGTATCTGAAAGCAGAATCGCTTGGTAGCTCAATAGAGTAAACTCGCAGAAAAAGCGTTGTAGCGAACTGAAGCTAACTGCATGTGTCATAGCTCCTGGGCACGAGGTTTCTCTGTGTGTTTCAATGAAACTCTGGTAAAATGTTTCTCTCATGAGCTCATCACTGCTCCCCAAGTTTGGTCATCCCACCATCACAGGTGTTCTGTTTAGAGCCCTTTGGATATTTACCTGATTAGGCGAAATTGATTGAAAACGCCTGTTTGTCCAAATCAACACTCGTTTATGCTAAGTCCTGGAAGCCTCATGAAAGCAGTTATTTTCATGGGACAACACACTTCTTCAGCCCTGGTTCAAGTAATTCGATACAGAATTGCATATAAGCGCCATAGATTCAAACTCCCAGAAAAAGCGTTTTAGTGACCTGGAAATAATTGCATGTTTCTTCGCTTCTGGGCACAACGTTCTTGTGTGTATTTCAATGAAACTCCTACAAAATGGTTCTCTCAGGATCCCCTCATGACTCCCCGTGTTTGGTCATTCTCCCATCACGCGTGTTTTGTGTAGCGCTTCCTGGATGTTTACGTGATTAGGCGAATATGGCTGAAAACACCTCTTAGTCCAATTCCACAATGGTTTAAGCTAGGACTTGGAAAACGTAGGAAAGTACGTTTTCTCACAAGAGCACACTGGGCTTCTGCCCTGGTTCGATTATCTCAAAGCAGAATCGCTTTGTAGCTCATTAGATTCAAACTCATCGAAAAAGCGTTCTAGAGACCTGGACATAATGGCATGTGTCGTAGCTCCTATGCACGAGGTTTCCTAGCGTATTTTAGTTTATCTCTGGTAAAATGATTCTCTCAAGAGCCCCTCATGGCTCCCCAAGTTTGGTCATTCCACCATCACGGGGATTCTGTTTATAGCCCTTTGGATATTTACCCTGATTAGGCGAATTTGCTTGAAAACGCCTGTTAAGACAAATCAACAATGGTTTATGCTAGGAACTTGAAACCTCAGGAAAGCAATTACTTTCATGGGAGAACACACTTCTTCAGCCCTGGTTCAAATCACTCGAAGCAGATTTGCAAATGAGCGCCATAGAGTCAAACTCCCAGAAAAAGCGTTCCCGTGACCTGGAAATAATTGCATGTTTCTTCGCTTCTGGGCACAAGGTTCTTGTGTGTATGTCAATGAAACTCTGGTAAAATGATTCTCTCAAGATCCCCTCATGACTCCCCAAGTTTGGTCATTCTACCATCACGGGTGTTTTGTGTAGAGCTTCTTGAATGTTTGCCATGAGTAGGCGAATTTGGCTGAAAACACCTGTTAGTCCAACTCCACAATGGTTTATGCTAGGACTTGGAAAACTTAGGAAAGTACTTTCTTTCACAGGAGCACACTCAGCTTCTGCCCTGGATCAAGTATCTGAAAGCAGAATCGCTTGGTAGCTCAATAGAGTAAACTCGCAGAAAAAGCGTTGTAGCGAACTGAAGCTAACTGCATGTGTCATAGCTCCTGGGCACGAGGTTTCTCTGTGTGTTTCAATGAAACTCTGGTAAAAATGTTTCTCTCATGAGCTCATCACTGCTCCCCAAGTTTGGTCATCCCACCATCACAGGTGTTCTGTTTAGAGCCCTTTGGATATTTACCTGATTAGGCGAAATTGATTGAAAACGCCTGTTTGTCCAAATCAACACTCGTTTATGCTAAGTCCTGGAAGCCTCATGAAAGCAGTTATTTTCATGGGACAACACACTTCTTCAGCCCTGGTTCAAGTTAATTCGATACAGAATTGCATATAAGCGCCATAGATTCAAACTCCCAGAAAAAGCGTTTTAGTGACCTGGAAATAAATTGCATGTTTCTTCGCTTCTGGGCACAACGTTCTTGTGTGTATTTCAATGAAACTCCTACAAAATGGTTCTCTCAGGATCCCCTCATGACTCCCCGTGTTTGGTCATTCTCCCATCACGCGTGTTTTGTGTAGCGCTTCCTGGATGTTTACGTGATTAGGCGAATATGGCTGAAAAAACACCTCTTAGTCCAATTCCACAATGGTTTAAGCTAGGACTTGGAAAACGTAGGAAAGTTACGTTTTCTCACAAGAGCAACACTGGGCTTCTGCCCTGGTTTCGATTATCTCAAAGCAGAAATCGCTTTGTAGCTCATTAGATTCAAAACTCATCGAAAAGCCGTTCTAGAGACCTGGACATAATGGCATGTGTCGTAGCTCCTATGCACGAGGTTTTCCTAGCGTATTTTAGTTTATCTCTGGTAAAATGATTCTCTCAAGAGCCCCTCATGGGCTCCCCCAAGTTTGGTCATTCCACCATCACGGGGATTCTGTTTATAGCCCTTTGGATATTTACCCTGATTAGGCGAATTTGCTTGAAAACGCCTGTTAAGACAAATCAACAATGGTTTATGCTAGGAACTTGAAACCTCAGGAAAGCAATTACTTTCATGGGAGAACACACACTTCTTCAGCCCCCTGATTCAAATCACTCGAAGCAGATTTGCATATGAGCGCCATAGAGTCAAACTCCCAGAAAAAGCGTTCCTGTGACCTGGAAATAATTGCATGTTTCTTCGCTTCTGGGCACAACGTTCTTGTGTGTATTTCAATGAAACTCTCCTGACAAAATGGTTCTCTCAGGATCCCCTCATGACTCCCCAAGTTTGGTCATTCTCCCATCACGCCGTGTTTTGTGTAGAGCTTCTTGAATGTTTGCCATGATAGGCGAATTTGGCTGAAAACACACTCTTATTCCAACTCCACAATGGTTTAGTGCTCAGGACTTGAGAAAACGCTTAGGAAAGTAATCAGGCTTTCTTTCACAGGAAGCCACACTCACTTCTGCCCTGGATCAAGTATCTGAAAGCAGAAGATCGCCTTGGTAGCAGCAATAGATAAACTCACAGAAAAAGCGTTGTAGGAGAACTGAAGCTTAACCTGCCAAATGTGTCATAGACTCCTTCTAATGGGCACAAGCGAGGTTTCCTTTGTGTGTTTGTTTCAATGAAACTCTGGTAAAATGTTTCTCTCATCGAGCTCATTCACTGGCCTCCCCAAGTTTGGTTCATACCCACCATCACGGTGATTATGTTTATAGCCCTATGCGATATTTGACCTGATTAAGAGGCGAATTTGACCCTTTGAAAACGCCTGTTAAGTCCAAGATCATCACTAGAAAATCACTACGTATATATGCCCCTAGGTCCTTGATGAAGCCTCAGTGAATGAGCACGTTTACTTGTTCGATGGCGACAAACAACCACACATCCTTCAGCACTGCGTTTCAAATCACTCAGATAGCAGATTTGACCATAGAATACGCGCATAGAGGTCCAAACTTCCCAGAAAAATGCCGTTCCTTAGTACCTGGGAAATAATTGCCACTTGTATTCTTCTTCCTTCTGGGACGCACATACGTTATTGTGGTGTATATTCAATGAAAATCTCCTAACAAAATGGTTCTCTCAGGATCCCATCATGACTCCGCCCGTGTTTGCGTCATTCTCCACATCACTGCGTGTTTTGTGTACGCTTCCTGATGTTTACGTGATTAGCGAATATGCTGAAAACAACCACCTCTTAGATCCAATTCCACAATGGTTTCTGCTAGGACTTGAAAACGTAGGAAAGTAACGTTTCCCTCCACAAGATCACACTGGCTTCTGCCCTGGTATCATTATCTCAAAGCAAAATCGCTTTGTAGCATCATTAGATTCAACTCATCGAAAAAAGCAGTTTCTATGAGACCATGGACATAATGCAAGATGTCGTAGGCTGCCTATGCACGGAGGTTTCCCTAGCGTATTTTATTTATCTCTGGTAACAATGAATTCTCAAGAGCCCCTCATTGGCTCTCCCCAATTCTGTCATGTCCACATCAACGGGGATTTCTTTAAAGCCCTTTGATATTTACCCTGATTATGCGAATTTGCTGTGAAAACGCCCTGATAAGAAGAACTATGGATTCAACATTGTTTTATGCAAGGAACTTGAAACCTCAGGAAAGCAATTACTTTCATGGGATGAACACACTTCTTTCAGACCCTTGTTCAAATCACTCGAAGCAGAGTTAGCATAATTGAGCGTCATCATATAGAGTCAAACTCCCAGAAAAAGCGTTCCTGTGACCTGGAAATTAATTGCATGATTTTCTTCGCTTCTGGAGCACTAATGGGGGGGGGAGGGGCGTTCGTTGTGTTATTTCGAATAAACTACCTAACAAAATGGTTCTCTCATATCCGCCCTCATGACCCCCGGGTTTTGATCATTCCTCCGCATCAAGCGAGTTTTGTGTAGCGCTTCACTGGATGTTTACCGTGATGAAGCGAATATGGATGAAAAACCACCTCGTAGTCCCAATTGCCGACAATGGTATTAAGGCGAGGACTTGGAAAACGTAGAAAGTACGTTTTCCTCACAAGAGCTCCTTTAATTTGAGATAAAAAGTTTTCATAGTTGGATCGGCAATGTGGGCATACGTGCAAAATGTTGTGATCCCACTTGAAAATCAAAGAAGTATTTGAAATGTACAATCCATATTTCAAAAAAATAAAGGTATCCTGGAGAGCGGGGTCACTCAGAGGGCAACAACCAGCCAGTCAGGCTTCTTTGGGTCTCTGTTGCGAATGGCGTTTTTTTCACACTGGAAGGGCGGGGGATGAAGACTAGAATTGAGCCGCCTTGTTGCACTAATGTAGTCTTGGGCCTTCTTGGGAAAAGCCTTCAATGTTGTGCTTCCATTGAGGCCTAGTATGAAAGTGGTACTGGTTGTGTGTAGATCTGGCCTTTCTAAAATGAGTTGCAAGTGGCCTGGGATCCTGTAGACCTCCCTGTCTTTTCCAGGGCCCTGAGGTAGACTGAGTCGTGGTGAATTCGTCAGCTGAATCTGGAATTTGGCCAGAGCAGACCCGGGAGAGACCGAAGTTGCTTCCACAATAAGTCCTGGCACTGAGCCTTGTTGCTAAGGTTGTGCACTTGACATGAGGGAAACTGTCAAAAGCATAATAGGTGCTTTGACACGTTTGTCTTGTCCAGGCTCATTGGGGAATGATGCAACAAGGCTTAGTTGAAGTCATCATGTGGTAGTGTTAAGCCATTTCAGGTCAAAGTAGAAGAGGTACAATCAGAACCATAGTAGGTGGGCCAGGACCACTTCAGCATCTGTTGTCCAGCCCATGGAAATACATACAGATCCCAGAGTCAAATCTACATTTGGAAACCGTTTTTTGGGAGAGCTGGTGGCAAGATCATTTCAAATGTATCACTGGGATCATTAGGGAGGCCAAATCTATGCAATTGTTGAGAACAAATAGGTAGAACTGTGTAGGTCTTTAAAGTTGTGATGAGATGGATATCATTATCCTAAATGCATGATTGAAGATCTGACGGTACTTATCATAATTTGTATCCAAGCAGTTGTATGTTAAAAAGATCTGTTACTGGTGCATGATGAATAAGTATATAAATAAAAAAAGTTGGCACTGTTTTTTTGTTTTCATTTTTTTATTCTGCATATCTATCTTGAGTTTTCAGTTTCATGGTGCTCTGTGAAGATAACTCAAGACTGGAAGTTGATTTTAATTAAAACAATCAATTGACAAGGGAGAAAAGATCAAAGAAAAAGGTTGTGAAGGACAATCAAAATAATTATGGAAAAGAATTCTGCTGGCTAATGATACACATGTGTATTGGATGTGGGTCACTTATCGATGATAAGACGGAAATCGTGCATATAAGTCATAAGCATGCATAGTGACTTGAGATTAGTTTTGGAGTGATGCCTATGTCACGTTATCTAAGAAATGTCACGCCTTCATGGGTGAATAGGAGAAGAAGGGTGAAAATGCATGCAACATCAGTAGGCCACTTACAGTCTTCGGCCTCCTCAGGTGGTACTCTTGAGGAATCTGTTGCTCACTTGAGTTCATGAAATGAGAAATCAATACTTGCTGGCATCCCTCTATACTGGATGCATGACGGTCATGATCACATTAGATGGGTTGTCTAGTTGCTTGGATAAGACCTGCTCTAGGGTGAGAAGTTTCTGATTTACTCTTTTCCATCCAAGGGATTTATCCTCAGATACTCAGGGTACAACGGAACCTGCAAGAAAAAATAAGCCGACCTGATTGGATCTTGATTATTAGAGAATGAAGTTCCACAAGACCAGGTTGCTATAATGAACTTAGACGTGAATTTTGGACCCAGGAGTGTATTCTGAATTAGAAATGAATGCGGTCCTTTGATGTAGTTTGAGATAATATGTTCTCAAGTGGGTAGGCAATGTGGCCAACATGCAAGATGTTGGGATCCCACTTGCTAAATCCAAGTGTATTTGAAATTTTCAATCCATATTTCAAAAAGAAATAAAGTTATCCTGAAGAGCGAGGTCACTCGGAGGGCAACAAACCAGCCATTCAGGCTTTTTTGGGTCTCTGTTGCGAATGGCGATTTTTTCACAAGGAAGAGCGGGGTATGGCAGCTAGAATGTGCGCATTGGGGCAATAAGGTAGTTCTTGGCCTTTTGGTAAAGCCCTCAAAGCTATGCTCCATTGAGGCCTAGTATAAAAGTAGTACTGGGTGTTGTGTAGATCTGGCTTTCTCAAAATAAGTGCAAGAGGCTGGGATGCCCTGTAGACCTCCCTGTCTTTTACCAGGGCCCAGAGGGAGAACAGAGTCGTGGTGATTTCCTCAGCCAGGAATCCTGGATTTTGGGGCCCAGATCAGACCAGAGAGACCGATTTGCTTCCACAATAAGCCCCTGGCACTGAGCCTGGTGCTATTCTCTGTGCACTTGACCTGAAGGACACTGTCAAGGGATAATGAAGGTGCTTTGACACACTTTGTTCTTGTCCCAGCTCATTGGGGAGGAGGATGCAACAAGGCTTAGGTTGGAAGTCATATGTGGTAGTGGTCTAAGCCAATCAGGCGTCAAAGTCGAACAGACCAAACAGAACCATTGTAAGTGGCACAAGACACGCTCAGATCTGTGTCCAAGCCCCAAGAAACAAACATAGGAACCCAGACGTCAAACTCCATTTTTCTTGGGAAACGGTTTCAGGTTAGAAGCTGGTGGATAGATCCTTTCAAATGTATCACCGGGATCATTAGGGAGGCCAAATCTATGCCATGGTGAGATCAGATAGGTAGAACTGTGATAGGTCTTAAATTGCACCTGTTTTTTGTTTTTCATGTTTTTATTCTGTTTATCTATCTATCAGTTTTATTTTCATGTGATCCTTTTTTGAAATCACTCAGGATGGGCAAAGTTGATTTTATTAAAACAATCAATTGACATAGAAAGAAAAAGATAAATACGTCCGTGAAGGACAATCAAAATAATTAAAGGAAATAAATCTTGCTGGCTATTGTATACTCCTGTGTAAAGATGTGGTCCACTTATCTATTATAAGACTGAAATGTGC
>CM046672.1:64021304-64064659 GCA_025594165.1 Tamias sibiricus | reverse complement strand
GGTGCAACAGAGCCTTCAAAAGGAAATAAGGCCCACCTGAATTGACATGATTAGTAGAGTATGAAGTTCCACCAAGACCACGTGCTAATGAACTTAGAGTGCATTCGGGCCCCAGAGTGGTTTCTGAATTAGAAATGAAAGGGGTCCATTGATGTAGTTTGAGATAAAAAGTTCTCATGTTGGAGGCAATTGTGGCCAACATGCAAGATGTTGTGATCCCACTTGAAAATCAAGAAGTATTTGAAATTTACAATCCATATTTCAAAAAAATGAAGGTATCCTGAAGAGCGGGGTCACTCAGAGGGCAACATACCAGCCAGTCACGCTGTTTTGGGTCTCTGTTTGCGAATGGCGTTTTTTTCACACAGGAAGGGCAGGGGAAGTGGCCTAGAAAGAGCACCTTGGGGCACTAATGTAGTTCTTGGGCCTTCTTGGAAAAAGCCTTCAATGTTTTGCTCCATTGAGGCCTAGAATAATAGTTGTGCTGGTTGTTGTGTAGATCTGGCCTTTTTAAAATGAGTTGCAAGAGGCCTGGAACGCCCTGTAGAACTCCCTGCCTTTTCCCAGGGCCCTGAGGGAGAACTGAGTCGTGGTGATTCGTCAGCCTGAATCCTGGATATTGGGGCCCATTGCAGACCAGGAGAGACCGAATTTGCTTCCATAATAAGTCCTGGCACTGAGCCTTGGTGCTAAGCTCTGTGCACTTGACCTGAGGGACACTGTCAAAGGGATAATGAAGGTGGTTTGACACACTTTGTTCTTGTCCAGGCTCATTGGGGAGAGATGCAACAAAGCTTAGTTTGAAGTCATCATGTGGTAGTGCTCTAAGCCATTCAGGGTCAAAGTAGAACAGACCAAACAGAACCATTGTAGGTGGCAAAAGACCGCATCAGCATCTGTGTCCAAGCCCCAAGAACAACATACGAACCCAGAGTCAAAACTCCATTTGGAAACCGGTTTTCAGGTAGAGCTGGTGGCAAGATCCTTTCAAATGTATCACCGGGATCATTAGGGAGGCCAAATCTATGCCATTGTTGAGATCAGATAGGTAGAAATGTGTAGATCTTTAAAGTTGGCAGTGTTTTTTTTGTTTTTCATTTTTTTATTCTGCATATCTATTTATCAGTTTTATTTTCAATGTGCTCCTCTGAAGTCACTCAAGACTGGGCAAGTTGATTTTAATGAAAACAATCAATTGACAAGGAGAAAGAACAAAGAAAAAAGGTCTGTGAAGGACAATCAAAAAAATTAAGGAAATAAATCTGCTGGCTAATGATACACCTGTGTAAAGGATGTGGTCACTTATCGTGTATAAGACTGAAATGTGCATAAAAGTATAAGCATGAATAGTGACTTGAGATGAGTTTTGGAGTGGAAGCATATGTCACATCGCTGGGAAATGTCACGCCTTCATGGGTGATAAGGAGAAGAAGGTGAAAATGCATGCAACCATCAGTAGACGCGTACAGTGTTCGGCCTTCTCAGGTGACTCCTGAAAATTTGTTGCCTCCCTTGAGTTCATGAAATGTGAAATCAATACTTGCTGGCATCCCTTCTGGACTTGATGCAAGGCCAGGTCACTGATCACATAGATAACTGACTAGCTGCTTGGAAAAGACCTCGAGTCAGAAGTATCCTGAGCTTTCTTCTTCATCCAAGGTATTTATCCTCAGATACTCAGGGTACAACAGAGCCTTCAAGAGGAAATAAGCCCCACCTGAATGGACATGATTACAAGAGAATGAAGTTCCACAAAGACCAGGTTCTAATGAACTTAGAGTGCATTCCGGCCCCAGAGCGGTTTCTGAATTAGAAATGAAAGGGGTCCTTTGATGTAGTTTGAGATAAAATTTCTCAATTTGAAAGCAATTGTGGCCAACATGCAAGATGTTGTGATCCCACTTGAAAATCAAGAAGTATTTCAAATTTACAATCCATATTTCAAAAAAATAAAGGTATCCCGCAGAGCGGGGTCACTCAGAGGGCAACATAACAGCCAGTCATGCTTTTTTGGGTCTCTGTTTGTGAATGGCGTTTTTTTCACACAGGAAGGGCATGGTAAGCGGTCTAGAATGAGCGCCTTGGGGCACTAATGTAGTTCTTGGGCATTCTTGCGAAATGCCTTCAATGCTGTGCTCCATTGAGGCCTAGTATGAAAGTGGTACTGGTTGTTGTGTAGATCTGGCCTTTCTAAAATGAGTTGCAAGAGGCCTGGGATGCCCTGTAGACCTCCCTGTCTTTTCCCAGGGCCCTGCGGGAGAACTGAGTACTGGTGATTCCTCAGCATGAATCCTGGATATTGAGGCCCAGAGCAGACCAGGAGAGACCGAATTTGCTTCCACAATAAGTCCTGGCACTGAGCCTTGGTGCTAAGCTCTGTGCACTTGACCTGAGGGACACTGACAAAGGGATAATGACGGTGCTTTGACACACATTATTCTTGTCCAGGCTCATTGGGGAGAGATGCAACAAGGCTTAGTTTGAAGTCATCATGTGGTAGTGCTCTAAGCCATTCAGGGTCAAAGTAGAACAGACCAAACAGAACCATTGTAGGTGGCACAAGAACGCATCAGCATCTGTGTCCAAGCCCCAAGAACAACATACGAACCCAGAGACAAAACTCCATTTGGAAACCGGTTTTCAGGTAGAGCTGGTGGCAAGATCCTTTCAAATGTATCACTGGGATCATTAGGGAGGCCAAATCTATGCCATTGTTGAGATCAGATAGGTAGAAATGTGTAGGTCTTTAAAGTTGGCAGTGTTTTTTTTTGTTTTTCATTTTTTTATTCTGCATATCTATCTATCAGTTTTATTTTCAATGTGCTCCTGTGAAGTCACTCAGGACTGGACAAGTTGATTTTAATTAAAACAATCAATTGACAAGGAGAAAGAACCAAGAAAAAAGGACTGTGAAGGACAATCAAAATAATTAGGGAATTAAATCTGCAAGCTAATGATAAACCTGTGTAAAGGATGTGGTCACTTATCGTGTATAAGACTGAAATGTGCATAAAAGTATAAGCATGCATAGTGACTTGAGATGAGTTTTGGAGTGGAAGCATATGTCACTTCACTGGGAAATGTCACGCCTTCATGGGTGATAAGGAGAAGAAGGTGAAAATGCATGCAATAGCCAGTAGACTCTTACACTCTTCGGCCTCCTCAGGTGACTCGTGCGAATTTGTTGCCTCCCTTGAGTTCATGAAATGTGAAATCAATACTTGCTGGCATCGCTTCTGGACTTGATGCATGGCCGGGTCACTGATAACATAGATGGGTGACTAGCTGCTTGGAAAAGACCTGCTCTAGGGTCAGAAAATAACTGAGTTGTCTTCTTCATCCAGGGGATTTATCCTCAGATACTCAGGGTGCAACAGAGCCTTCACGAGGAAGTAAGGCCCACCTGAATGGACATGATTAGTAGAGAATGAAGTTCCACCAAGACCAGGTTCTAATGAACTTAGATTGCATTCCGGCCCCAGAGCGGTTTCTGAATTAGAAATGAAAGGGGTCCTTTGATGTAGTTTGAGATAAAAAGTTCTCAATTTGAAAGCAATTGTGGCCAACATGCAAGATGTTGTGATCCCACTTGGAAATCAAGAAGTATTTCAAATTTACAATCCATATTTCAAAAAAATAAAGGTATCCCGGAGAGCGGGGTCACTCAGAGGGCAATATACCAGCCAGTCACGCTTTTTTGGGTCTCTGTTTGTGAATGGCGTTTTTTTCACACAGGAAGTGCATGGTAAGCGGTCTAGAATGAGCGCCTTGTGGCACTAATGTAGTTCTTGGGCCTTTTTGGGAAAAGCCTTCAATGCTGTGCTCCATTGAGGCCTAGTATGAAAGTGGTACTGGTGGTTGTGTAGATCTGGCCTTTCTAAAATGAGTTGCAAGAGGCCTGGGATGCCCTGTAGACCTCCCTGTCTTTTCCCAGGGCCCTGAGGGAGAACTGAGTACTGGTGATTCCTCAGCCTGAATCCTGGACTTTGGGGCCCAGGCCAGACCAGGAGAGACCAAATTTGCTTCCACAATAAGTCCTGGCACTGAGCCTTGGTGCTAAGCTCTGTGCACATGACCTGAGGGTCACTGTCAAAGGGATAATGAAGGTGCTTTGACACACTTTGTTCTTGTCCAGGCTCATTGGGGAAAGATGCAACAAGGCTTAGTTTGAAGTCATCATGTGGTAGTGCTCTAAGCCATTCAGGGTCAAAGTAGAACAGCCCAAACAGAACCATTGTAGGTGGCACAAGACCGCATCAGCATCTGTGTCCAAGCCCCAGGAACAACGTACGTGACCCAGAGTCAAAACTGCATTTGTAAACCGGGTTTCTGGTAGAGCTGGTTACAAGATCCTTTCAAATTTATCACGGGGATCATTAGGGAGGCCAAATCTATGCCATTGTTGAGAACAGATAGGTAGAAATGTGTAGGTCTTCAAAGTTGGCACTGTTTTTTTGTCTTTCATTTTTTTATTCTGCTTATCTATCTATCAGTTTTATTTTCAATGTGCTCCTGTGAAGTCACTCAGGACTGGGCAAGTTGATTTTAATTAAAACAAACAATTGACAAGTAGAAAGAACCAAGAAAAAAGGACTGTGAAGGACAATCAATATAATTAGGGAATTGAATCTGCTAGCTAATGATAAACCTGTGTAAAGGATGTGGTCACTTATCGTGTATAAGAATGAAATGTGCATAAAAGTATAAGCATGCATAGTGACTTGAGATTAGTTTTGGAGTGGAAGCATATGTCACATCGCTGGGAAATGTCACGCCTTCATGGGTGATAAAATGAAGAAGGTGAAAATGCATGCAACCGTCAGTAGACGCTTACAGTGTTCGCCTCCTCAGGTGAATCGTGAGAATTTGTTGCCTCCCTTGAGTTCATGAAATGTGAAATCAATACTTGCTGGCATCCCCTCTGGACTTGATGCATTGCCAGGTCACTCATCACATAGATAAGTGACTAGCTGCTTGGAAAAGACCTAGGGTCAGAAGTTTTCTGAGTTGTCTTCTTCATCCAAGGGATTTATCCTCAGATACTCAGGGTACAACAGAGCCTTCAAGAGGAAATAAGCCCCACCTGAATGGACATGATTAGAAGAGAATGAAGTTCCACCAAGACCAGGTTCTAATGAACTTAGAGTGCATTCTGGCTTCCGAGCGATTTCTGAATTAGAAATGAAAGGGGTCCTTTGATGTAGTTTGATATAAAAAGTTCTCAATTTGAAAGCAATTGTGGCCAACATGCAAGATGTTGTGATCCCACTTGGAAATCAAGATGTATTTGAAATTTACAATCCATATTTCAAAAAAATAAAGGTATCCCGGAGAGCGGGGTCACTCAGAGGGCAACATACCAGCCAGTCACACTTTTTTGGGTCTCTGTTTGCAAATGGCATTTTTTTTTCACATAGGAAGGGCATGGCAAGCGGTCTAGAATGAGCGCCTTGGGGCACGAATGTAGTTCTCGGGCCTTCTTGGGAAAAGCCTTCAATGCTGTGCTCCATTGAGGCCTAGTATGAAAGTGGTACTGGTTGTTGTGTAGATCTGGCCTTTCTAAAATGAGTTGCAATAGGCCTGGGATGCCCTGTAGGACTCTCTATTTTTTCCCAGGGCACTGCGGGAGTACTGAGTCTTGGTGAATCCTCAGCCTGAATCCTGGACTTTGGGCCCAGGCCAGACCACGAGAGACCGAATTTGCTTCCACAATAAGTCCTGGAACTGAGCCTTGGTGCTAAGCTCTGTGCACATGACCTGAGGGTCACTGTCAAAGGGATAATGAAGGTGCTTTGACACACTTTGTTCTTGTCCAGGCTCATTGGGGAAAGATACAACAAGGCTTAGTTTGAACTCATCATGTGGTAGTGCTCTAAGCCATTCAGGGTCAAAGTAGAACAGCCCAAACAGAACCATTGTAGGTGGCACAAGACCGCATCAGCATCTGTGTCCAAGCCCCAGGAACAACGTACGTGACCCAGAGTCAAAACTGCATTTGTAAACCGGGTTTCTGGTAGAGCTGGTTACAAGATCCTTTCAAATTTATCACGGGGATCATTAGGGAGGCCAAATCTATGCCATTGTTGAGATCAGATAGGTAGAAATGTGTAGGTCTTTAAAGTTGGCAGTGTTTTTTTGTTTTTCATTTTTTTATTCTGCATATCTATCTATCAGTTTTATTTTCAATGTGCTCCTGTGAAGTCACTCAGAACTGGGCAAGTTGATTTTATTTAAAACAATCAATTGACAAGGAGAAAGAACAAAGAAAAAAGGTCTGTGATGGACAATCAAAATATTTATGGAAATTAATATGCTGGCTAATGATACACCTGTGTAAAAGATGTGGTCACTTATCGAGTATAAGACTGAAATGTGCATAAAAGTATAAGCATGCATAGTGACTTGAGATTAGTTTTGGAGTGGAAGCATATGTCACATCGCTGGGAAATGTCACGCCTTCATGGGAGATAAGGAGAAGAAAGTGAAAATGCATGCAACCGTCAGTAGACGCTTACAGTGTTCGGCCTTCTCAGGTGACTCGTGAGAATTTGTTGCCTCCCTTGAGTTCATGAAATGTGAAATCAATACTTGCTGGCATCCCTCTGGACTTGATGCATTGCCAGGTCACTCATCACATAGATAAGTGACTAGCTGCTTGGAAAAGACCTAGGGTCAGAAGTTTTCTGAGTTGTCTTCTTCATCCAAGGGACTTATCCTCAGATACTCAGGGTACAACAGAGCCTTCAAGAGGAAATAAGCCCCACCTGAATGGACATGATTAGAAGAGAATGAAGTTCCACCAAGACCAGGTTCTAATGAACTTAGATTGCATTCCGGCCCCAGAGCGGTTTCTGAATTAGAAATGAAAGGGGTCCTTTGATGTAGTTTGAGATAAAAAGTTCTCAATTTGAAAGCAATTGTGGCCAACATGCAAGATGTTGTGATCCCACTTGGAAATCAAGAAGTATTTCAAATTTACAATCCATATTTCAAAAAAATAAAGGTATCCCGGAGAGCGGAGTCACTCAGAGTGCAATATACCAGCCAGTCACGCTTTTTTGGGTCTCTGTTTGTGAATGGCGTTTTTTTCACACAGGAAGTGCGTGGTAAGCGGTCTAGAATGAGCGCCTTGTGGCACTAATGTAGTTCTTGGGCCTTTTTGGGAAAAGCCTTCAATGCTGTGCTCCATTGAGGCCTAGTATGAAAGTGGTACTGGTGGTTGTGTAGATCTGGCCTTTCTAAAATGAGTTGCAAGAGGCCTGGGATGCCCTGTAGACCTCCCTGTCTTTTCCCAGGGCCCTGAGGGAGAACTGAGTACTGGTGATTCCTCAGCCTGAATCCTGGACTTTGGGGCCCAGGCCAGACCAGGAGAGACCAAATTTGCTTCCACAATAAGTCCTGGCACTGAGCCTTGGTGCTAAGCTCTGTGCACATGACCTGAGGGTCACTGTCAAAGGGATAATGAAGGTGCTTTGACACACTTTGTTCTTGTCCAGGCTCATTGGGGAAAGATGCAACAAGGCTTAGTTTGAAGTCATCATGTGGTAGTGCTCTAAGCCATTCAGGGTCAAAGTAGAACAGCCCAAACAGAACCATTGTAGGTGGCACAAGACCGCATCAGCATCTGTGTCCAAGCCCCAGGAACAACGTACGTGACCCAGAGTCAAAACTGCATTTGTAAACCGGGTTTCTGGTAGAGCTGGTTACAAGATCCTTTCAAATTTATCACGGGGATCATTAGGGAGGCCAAATCTATGCCATTGTTGAGAACAGATAGGTAGAAATGTGTAGGTCTTCAAAGTTGGCACTGTTTTTTTGTCTTTCATTTTTTTATTCTGCTTATCTATCTATCAGTTTTATTTTCAATGTGCTCCTGTGAAGTCACTCAGGACTGGGCAAGTTGATTTTAATTAAAACAAACAATTGACAAGTAGAAAGAACCAAGAAAAAAGGACTGTGAAGGACAATCAATATAATTAGGGAATTGAATCTGCTAGCTAATGATAAACCTGTGTAAAGGATGTGGTCACTTATCGAGTATAAGACTGAAATGTGCATAAAAGTATAAGCATGCATAGTGACTTGAGATTAGTTTTGGAGTGGAAGCATATGTCACATCGCTGGGAAATGTCACGCCTTCATGGGTGATAAAATGAAGAAGGTGAAAATGCATGCAACCGTCAGTAGACGCTTACAGTGTTCGCCTCCTCAGGTGAATCGTGAGAATTTGTTGCCTCCCTTGAGTTCATGAAATGTGAAATCAATACTTGCTGGCATCCCCTCTGGACTTGATGCATTGCCAGGTCACTCATCACATAGATAAGTGACTAGCTGCTTGGAAAAGACCTAGGGTCAGAAGTTTTCTGAGTTGTCTTCTTCATCCAAGGGATTTATCCTCAGATACTCAGGGTACAACAGAGCCTTCAAGAGGAAATAAGCCCCACCTGAATGGACATGATTAGAAGAGAATGAAGTTCCACCAAGACCAGGTTCTAATGAACTTAGAGTGCATTCTGGCTTCCGAGCGATTTCTGAATTAGAAATGAAAGGGGTCCTTTGATGTAGTTTGATATAAAAAGTTCTCAATTTGAAAGCAATTGTGGCCAACATGCAAGATGTTGTGATCCCACTTGGAAATCAAGATGTATTTGAAATTTACAATCCATATTTCAAAAAAATAAAGGTATCCCAGAGAGCGGGGTCACTCAGAGGGCAACATACCAGCCAGTCACACTTTTTTGGGTCTCTGTTTGCAAATGGCATTTTTTTCACATAGGAAGGGCATGGCAAGCGGTCTAGAATGAGCGCCTTGGGGCACGAATGTAGTTCTCGGGCCTTCTTGGGAAAAGCCTTCAATGCTGTGCTCCATTGAGGCCTAGTATGAAAGTGGTACTGGTTGTTGTGTAGATCTGGCCTTTCTAAAATGAGTTGCAATAGGCCTGGGATGCCCTGTAGGACTCTCTATTTTTTCCCAGGGCACTGCGGGAGTACTGAGTCTTGGTGAATCCTCAGCCTGAATCCTGGACTTTGGGCCCAGGCCAGACCACGAGAGACCGAATTTGCTTCCACAATAAGTCCTGGCACTGAGCCTTGGTGCTAAGCTCTGTGCACATGACCTGAGGGTCACTGTCAAAGGGATAATGAAGGTGCTTTGACACACTTTGTTCTTGTCCAGGCTCATTGGGGAAAGATACAACAAGGCTTAGTTTGAACTCATCATGTGGTAGTGCTCTAAGCCATTCAGGGTCAAAGTAGAACAGCCCAAACAGAACCATTGTAGGTGGCACAAGACCGCATCAGCATCTGTGTCCAAGCCCCAGGAACAACGTACGTGACCCAGAGTCAAAACTGCATTTGTAAACCGGGTTTCTGGTAGAGCTGGTTACAAGATCCTTTCAAATTTATCACGGGGATCATTAGGGAGGCCAAATCTATGCCATTGTTGAGATCAGATAGGTAGAAATGTGTAGGTCTTTAAAGTTGGCAGTGTTTTTTTGTTTTTCATTTTTTTATTCTGCATATCTATCTATCAGTTTTATTTTCAATGTGCTCCTGTGAAGTCACTCAGAACTGGGCAAGTTGATTTTATTTAAAACAATCAATTGACAAGGAGAAAGAACAAAGAAAAAAGGTCTGTGATGGACAATCAAAATATTTATGGAAATTAATATGCTGGCTAATGATACACCTGTGTAAAAGATGTGGTCACTTATCGAGTATAAGACTGAAATGTGCATAAAAGTATAAGCATGCATAGTGACTTGAGATTAGTTTTGGAGTGGAAGCATATGTCACATCGCTGGGAAATGTCACGCCTTCATGGGAGATAAGGAGAAGAAAGTGAAAATGCATGCAACCGTCAGTAGACGCTTACAGTGTTCGGCCTTCTCAGGTGACTCGTGAGAATTTGTTGCCTCCCTTGAGTTCATGAAATGTGAAATCAATACTTGCTGGCATCCCCTCTGGACTTGATGCATTGCCAGGTCACTCATCACATAGATAAGTGACTAGCTGCTTGGAAAAGACCTAGGGTCAGAAGTTTTCTGAGTTGTCTTCTTCATCCAAGGGATTTATCCTCAGATACTCAGGGTACAACAGAGCCTTCAAGAGGAAATAAGCCCCACCTGAATGGACATGATTAGAAGAGAATGAAGTTCCACCAAGACCAGGTTCTAATGAACTTAGATTGCATTCCGGCCCCAGAGCGGTTTCTGAATTAGAAATGAAAGGGGTCCTTTGATGTAGTTTGAGATAAAAAGTTCTCAATTTGAAAGCAATTGTGGCCAACATGCAAGATGTTGTGATCCCACTTGGAAATCAAGAAGTATTTCAAATTTACAATCCATATTTCAAAAAAATAAAGGTATCCCGGAGAGCGGGGTCACTCAGAGTGCAATATACCAGCCAGTCACGCTTTTTTGGGTCTCTGTTTGTGAATGGCGTTTTTTTTCACACAGGAAGTGCGTGGTAAGCGGTCTAGAATGAGCGCCTTGTGGCACTAATGTAGTTCTTGGGCCTTTTTGGGAAAAGCCTTCAATGCTGTGCTCCATTGAGGCCTAGTATGAAAGTGGTACTGGTGGTTGTGTAGATCTGGCCTTTCTAAAATGAGTTGCAAGAGGCCTGGGATGCCCTGTAGACCTCCCTGTCTTTTCCCAGGGCCCTGAGGGAGAACTGAGTACTGGTGATTCCTCAGCCTGAATCCTGGACTTTGGGGCCCAGAGCAGACCAGGAGAAACCGAATTTGCTTCCACAATAAGTCCTGGCACTGAGCCTTGGTGCTAAGCTCTGTGCACATGACCTGAGGGTCACTGTCAAAGGGATAATGAAGGTGCTTTGACACACTTTGTTCTTGTCCAGGCTCATTGGGGAAAGATGCAACAAGGCTTAGTTTGAAGTCATCATGTGGTAGTGCTCTAAGCCATGCAGGGTCAAAGTAGAACAGACCAAACAGAACCATTGTAGGTGGCACAAGACCGCATCAGCATCTGTGTCCAAGCCCCCAAGAACAACATACGAACCCAGAATCAAAACTCCATTTGGAAACCGATGTTCTGGTAGAGCTGGTGGCAAGATCTTTTCAAATGTATCACCGGGATCATTAGGGAGGCCAAATCTATGCAATTGTTGAGAACAGATAGGTAGCAATGTGAAGGTCTTTAAAATTGGCACTGTTTTTTTGTTTTTCATTTTTTTATTCTGCATATCTATCTATAAGTTTTATTTTCAATGTGCTCCTGTGAAGTCACTCAAGACTGGGCAAGTTGATTTTAATTAAAAGAATCAATTGACAAGGAGAAAGAACCAAGAGAAAAGGTCTGTGAAGGACAATCAAAATAATTAAGGAAATAAATCTGCTGGCTAATGATACACCTGTGTAAAGGATGTGGTCACTTATCGTGTATAAGACTGAAATGTGCATAAATGTATAAGCATGCATTATGACTTGAGATTAGTTTTGGAGTGGAAGCATATGTCACTTCTCTGGGAAATGTCAGGCCTTCATGTGTGATAAGGAGAAGAAGGTGAAAATGCATGCAACCGTCAGTAGACGCTTACAGTGTTCGCCTCCTCAGGTGACTCGTGAGAATTTGTTGCCTCCCTTGAGTTCATGAAATGTGAAATCAATACTTGCTGACATCCCTTCTGGACTTGATGCATGGCCAGGTCACTGATCACATAGATGGGTGACTAGCTGCTTGGAAAAGTCCTGCTCTAGGGTCAGAAGTTTCCTGAGTTGTCTTCTTCATCCAAGGGATTTATCCTCAGATACTCAGGGTATGTACTGAGTACCAAAGAATAATAATAATTTAATGAATCTGATATTAACTTAGTGTTTGTGTGGAAATAGTGTTTAATGCTATCAGTGTCATGAATATGTCCTGCCTTGTCGTACACTGTGACATGCACATTGAGTATCCATGGCAACGCCTGAAAGAGCCCCCGCGTGTGTAACCCTGATAACAGAGTGCATGACCCTGATATGTCACTATGAGTGATGTAAGGGCCTAGCTTGAAATAGTATTTAAACCGAGTCCCCAGCTCACTCAAGCGACGTGCCTTCAAGACGACCAGACCCCGTCACGCTTCCCGTCGGAGTGACCTGCTGATGGTGCCGGCCGCTTGCTGAGTTCCCGGACCAGACTTCATCTGATCCAGCGAGTGGCTAAGAAGACGTTTCTTGGTGAGCCCCCTGGGACTCGGGGAGATAGAGGCTAAGTTAGGACTGTGTGAAATCTAGCTTTGAATTTGGTTGTGAATAAACCTTGGCATTGCAAAGACATATCTGCCTCTGTCTACTTTATGTGCTCGGGACAGTTGGCGTATTCGGCAGGATTGTTAACTTAAGGATGAAGGGTCGAAGGGTCTGAAACCCCAAAAGGCACCCGCTGAAAGGTGGAAAGACCCGCAAGGACATTGGGTTAGCCCGAAAGGCACCTGCTTCTTCGGAGGTAGTAAGACCGGCAAGGGAGTTTCTGCCACGGTGCGAGCCCAGTCCAAGGTTGCGGATGACCACGACCCAGACTCCTGACCATTAGCAGTTCAGTTCGATGAAAAATTGGCTAGCAAAACGAGCCTACAATAAGGCAGAGGTTATTCTCAACCAAATTGTAGTTGAAGGATTAAGGTGGAGTGCTCCAAAATTTTACTTTAAAAAGAAGGAAGCTAAGGCTTGGCTGTATATAGCAAGAGCACTTGCTTAAGGCTCCTGCCCTAAAAATGGGTCTGATAGAAAAATTTAAGAAATTGAACTTATTCAAGAAACAGCCAAGTAAGGAACTAAAACCTCAGTCAGACTGGAGGACTTGTGAAAAAATAGTACAAGAAAAATTCCCCAAATTCCAGAAAGGAACTACAGTGGATATTCCATTGACCAATGCTGAAGTATTGCAACCCATCCTGGCTAGGGCCCCCAGGACGGAGATACCAGCATTGCTCATTAAGACCATAGATGACCTAGATCAAGATAGAATGAAGGGCAAAAGACTAGTCAGAAATGCGCTGCAGCGAAACAGCAACAATCCTTTCTTACAAAATATTATTGACGAGGAGGTTAAAGCGAGGAGTAGTAAACAGGCGTTTCCGGCCACAATGACGCGCTTATCGATGACACCCAGTCGGGGCAATCGAACAGAGTCGCCCGACAGACTTGAGGAAGTGCCCGAAATAACTGTAGAGCAGAGGGATTTAACTTGGGCAGAAATTCAACAATACAAACAGGAATTTGCACAAAAGGAAAGTAAGGACATAGAATATCTTTTAAAATTATGGGATAAAGGAGCAAACACCATTATGCTCAATGCCCGTGAGATGAACTCATTGAAAAGTATTATAGAAAATCCACATGTCTACCAGGCCCTTGAGGCTATAATAGAAGTAAATAATGATCATGAAACTTCTTTAATGAATTGGGTTGCCAAAGCCTGGATAAATGCTTTTCCAACGCTGGATTGGACTCAATTTGAGTCCTCCGCTAGATGGGACAACTTGGAACAGGCAATTAACATCTTAAGGAAACTTGGAGTGACAGCCATGATGTATACAGATGCTAAAACTCCCAAGGCTGCACAGCTTACCCCTGCTATGAAAAAAATAATTATTTCAGGGGCACCACCGCACATGAAAATGACCATCATGTCTGCCTTAGCAAACATCAAAACTGTTAATGAGGCAATAGAATATTTCAGACAAGCAAGGGAAATGCAAGGGGGTAAGGTGTTAACTTTCATGGCACAAAAACCTAAGCCAATAACAAGAGTAGCACCCACCTTTTTGACTCAGGTTAAAAACAGAACATTCCCTAATAGGAATCCTGGACCTAACAGGATTCCACAAAAATATAAACCACCATTCTCTACCATAACCAGAAATCAACAGAATTACTCATGGCAAAATGCAATCATGAGGCCAAAAAACGTATATCGGGGGGCCACAAGGCCCCCAATCAGACCCTATATCCAGAGACCCCCGTTAGGAGCCAACTTCAGGGGAACAAGAACCAGATTCAGACCACCGGCAAATCCAATGCGCAATGTACGCATGTACGCATAATATGGGGTGATCATGATAATAGACCTTATGTCCAATTAGCTATAAGAATAAAAAATGCAGAAAAGAGGGAAAATTTTTTAATAGATACAGGAAGTCAAGTTACCATCTGTAACAGTATAGCCAAAGACCCCAATGCTAAGAATTGGATAAAAATTGAAGGAATAATAGGGGATACTTTGGCAGAACAAACTAAAATGCAAATACTTAACTACAATAGACCCCCATTAGAAGGAAAAGTATTATTAGCAGAAACCCCATGTAACATTTTAGGGATGGATTGGATCCCCATAATTTTCCCAAATTGGCTACCCTTAAGAAAAAATAAAAGTGACCCATTAGAAATGCATTTCTGTGCTCTAACAGCAGTAAAGATGGAACCTGTAGTTTTGCCCAGAATTCCCCCTTCATTCCCTAAACCGTACCCCTTAAAGGGAGGCCACACTGATGTAACTAAAATCATTGAAAAACTGCTACAAGAAAACATAATTGAGAGGACAGCCTCATTCAATTACAATAGTCCAGTTTGGCCAGTGTTAAAACCTAATGGGGCCTACAGATTTACAGTAGATTACAGGAAAATCAATGAACTTTCACCACAAATGCCTGGACACCTACCAGAAATAGAGACCATCTTTTCAGAGATCAGAAATGCAGAACCCAAGGTTTTTGCAGCAATAGACTTATCAGACATGTTTTTTGCCATTCTGCTGGCTGAAGAATCTAGGGAAATTACCACTTTTACCTGGAATAGTAAACAATACAGGTTCAAAAGACTACCACAAGGATATAGAAACAGCCCTATCATAGCCCATATGGCAATATCTCAATCCATTCCATGGAAAGAAATTCCAAAGGAGGTGTTAGTGCATTCATATATAGATGACATCATTATAGCAGGACAAGAAATATCTTTAGTCCAAAAGACACTAGACTTAATGGTGTCAACACTAAGAAATAAAGGATGGACTATAAATGAAGACAAAATACAAGGTCCCAAAAACACTATCAAATTTTTAGGAGTATTCTGGAATGCCACCGGACCACAAATTCCAGACGGGACAATCTCAAAGATCAAAGGACTCAAGGCCCCCTCCAACAAAAAATAAGCACAACAGTTAATAGGACTTTTTGGATATTGGAGACAACACCTTCCATACATGCAAAAACCTGCTTGCGCCGATCTATAAGGTTACTAGGAAAGCCGCTGACTTTGAATGGGCACAACCACAGAAAGAAGCTTTTAGAAAATTGATTGAATATATAGAATTGTATAGACAATTGTTTGTACCTGTGAGTTCAGACACCTTAATAGTTGATGTACTGTACATAAATGGATATGGAAATTGGGGAATTTTTGTTAAAAGGGAAGGTAAAACCATACCTGTTGGCTTCTATTGCAAACGCTTTCCTTACTCTGAGATAAAATATTCTAAATTTGAAAAACTCATTTGGAATTTATTTGAGGCATTAAAGGTCATCTCTTTGATCAGGAAGAACCAATGTCTAATAGTCCGCATGCCTATTCCTATAATGGAATGGCTTAAAATGACTCCAGACGAAATCAACGGCCTACCAATGGAACAAAGAGTTCTAAAATGGAAATGGTACATTGAAGGGGTGCTTATGAAAAAGCTGGAATCACATAACTCCAAATTCATGGAGGATGTGACAAATCAGCCCCTGGTACCAACACCGGTAGAGCCACTTGATGAAACAACAAAACCCATAGGAGTATGGGGACCTGAATTCAAAGAACAAACCAATGCTTGGTTTACGGATGGATCTGGAGTCATAAAAGCAGGGAAGCTGCACTGGAAATGTGCAGCCTACAGACCCTCGGACAAGACAATCCTAACTGATCAGGGGGTGGATAAAACAGCTCAACACGCAGAGCTTATGGCAGTCAAATTAGCAATTGAAAAATCAATACAAGAAAAAAGAAAAACCATATATATTTATTCAGATTCTTGGGCAGTTTGCAATGGTATAGCCATATGGTCTGGTAAATGGAAAATTACTGATTGGAAAATTAATGGAAAGGATGTTTGGTCCAAAGAATGTTGGGAATGGATCGCAAAACAGGACATAAAAATATATATCAAACATGTAGATGCCCATACTAATAGAGAAAGTAAGGAGGCCAAAGGAAATCAAATGGCCGATAATCTAGCCAGTGTAAACATGATAAGGCTAAAAGGAAAATGGACATGTAAGGAAACAGGCCCAACCAAGCTAACGTTACAGCGGAAATGGCATATACAGAAGGAACCTCTAGACTCACCAATAACATTGGACGAATTATTAAATGTACATAAAATATTAGGCCATATTGGCACTCATGGATTATATGATTGGTTTAGGAAAAGGAACCTAAAAGTAACCTGGCTAAAATGCAAACAGGCCATAACCAGATGCACAGAATGTCAAAAACTTTCACTTAGATTCAACACTCATAGACAACAGGACACCCCCATAACTAGACATTTTAATGAAAGAATACAGATAGACTATATAGGTCCTTTGAAAGATTTTGGTGATAAATGGGTATGTACAATGGTCAATGTGCATTCTGGCCTAGGACTGGCACTGCATACTAACAATGCAACCCAACATCATACTATAGAAACTGTATGGGAATGGTGTAGTAGTTATGGAATGCCTAAAGTCATAGAATCAGACCAAGGTACTCATTTTACAGGAAAAATAATACAAAAAGTGGTCAAAGACTTAGGCATTCATTGGGATTTTCACACTACATATAACCCTACAGCGGCAGGGAATATTGAAAGATGGAATGGTTTATTAAAAATTTCATTATGGCATCTAAAGGATTTACCTATCCAAAAGGCATTACGCAGAGTTGTATTCGAACTAAACTCAAGACCCAGACTGCATCGCAAATCACCATTTGAAGAAGTATTCCCATTAACTGATGATGTATTTTGCATTACAGACTCTGAACCTACTAACAAACCACCCACACCTCATAAAGTACTGATCAGAGATCCCAAGGACAATTCTATCAGAAAAGGAGAGATAATTGCACCGGCAGGAAACAATACCTCCTGGACAACATCTGGCAAAGGTGAGCTGATGATCACCAAAGACAAGAACATTGCACATATATTAGGACATGACTGACACAATTAAGGCACTCTACAAGGCAATCAAAGCAATCACCTTGACCATCAGAATATTACTCATACTCAAGTTAATACTACACTACCAGGTGTGTTCACCAAGGCATTGTCCAACAAACGTGACTCCTCAAAACACATCAGCCTTGTGTAATAGGCTTACAAATTACACAGTATGTCTACTGGACTCCATGTGGACCTAAATCTCTGGCCACACTTTTTAGACATAATTGCTGTTCTACAACAACTTAAAATTGAAGATGTCCACAAACTACTCAAGATTTTGGTTAAAACTTACAGTGTGGATGTTATTTCATGTAGTAACATCCATACCAAAGCCAGCAAACAAAACAGATACTACAACTATTGCCACTACAACCATTCCCACATTTAAACCCATCGTCTGGGCAGAACACCACTTTAATGCTATTGAGCATAGACACATTTACACATACTTGAACCCTGAAGGAAAAGTTGCTGGATACTGGTTACAAACACCATTCTTTCAAAACATCTCTCAAACAGCAGAATTATTTTGGACTAAATATGCTTACTGTACAAACAAATATGCTTCACAGAATTGTACAGACTACTGGAATGCAAAGAGTTTTTGGTCACACATATATAAAGACATAGTAGACAATGAACATGAAGTAGTGCCCAACACGGAGCAAAACCCACTCAGATGCCAAGGATCAGAACTCATCACCACCATATGGGCAAATTCACCAGTATATTTATATCACTACCGCGAACCAACTGTTAGATACTCAGTAACATCAATGACCCTAGGCAATACGAACCACAATATGACTTTTGTCCTAGAAAAAGACGCAGAACCATTGTTCTATTGCTCACACATAGAAAAGTTCAATTTCCTGGCCAGCCAATTACTTTTCTGGGACACATCTGCCATTGGAGGAGGAAAAGGTTATGCTTCTTATGACTATGACACTCATGAGTTTAATTATGATGACGAGAAAGACACTGGTGAAGCACCTGAACCAACCACAGATACTCCTACTATAGGACCAACAACAAGAGCATGTATGGATGACAAATGATGACACCAGCCTCCTAAAACCAAAATTTGATAAACTAGGGAGAACTCTAAGTATAGCAAAACCATTAGAGGAACCCTTTGGTGTTGATTGCTCCTGGGTAATCAACAATGATGTGAACAAAACCCTGAATCAAATTCTGAAAGAACGTAACCTTGGATATGGAAATACAACTATTTTATGTGTTAATAACTCCCAAATTTACCCATATATGGAGCATTTGAAATGCTAAATGCCCACAGGACTGATCTCCACATAAAAAATGTTTCGTACCCACCCATACCCTGGTGGTCCAAAGTAACAACCTTGGGAGTAAAAAGATATAGATACCCAGTAGTTATCACAGATCCACTACCACAACCATATCCATCTTTAAGAAAATACCACGTGCCTAGGAGAGGATGCCCCCAAACTTTATGGGAGCAGTTTGCCAACTGTTGTTGGTACATCACAAAGATCTATTCCACAAACCTTTTGATCATTTCAAATGGAATGCAAACGCAACAGCAGCATGGCCTGCCATCGTATGTTGGAAAGAAAGTGCTACAGACACTTCACTCCCACAAATGAAGGAAAATAATCCAGAATGGTTGAAAGTATTCAACATAGAAAACTACCTATGGGCAGGTAACTTCACAACTAACCAAACAGGATGGATAAACAAGCAAGTCAGAAAAGGTGACATTATTAATGTCAACACTGCACTACCATACACAGTAATGCGAATACACCCTACAGACTACAATTTTAATTCACCCTGGGAAATGTTTGACAAACATGAGGATGCAAATTTCACAGCTATAACCATCCACCATCCAATGAGGAATCAAAGATTGCCATATAACATCTCTATCAATGCCACAATGGGGATAGCATTGAATTTTACAGGACAAACACATTCCAATGCATCCCAAATTCCAATAGCTACATTTATGAACACATACGGATTCTACATCATCCACCTGGACTTACACAAAAAGGAAAAAATAAATGTCAGTGTAGTATACACTGGGAATGGCACAGAATGGAGTCAACATAGAAACAGACTAAAGGATGGACTTTTCAAACACTTGATGCTCATAATGAAAATGCCCAAGCAAAAGTTGAATCCAAATAATTCTACATTGGTACATTGGATACCACCAGGAGGAATGAAATGCAAGAACCAACAAGTAACGAAACCACTCTTCTATGTCTGCTATGCATCAAAACAATTTTTTGGAAGCCAGTTATGGGATGTACCTCTGGATATTTACAACCACTCAACACTCAATACGACCCATCTCATCGAACATGATAAAGAACTCCCACTAAAACCAGCTGTCACACAACTAGGATATATGGAACCCAATATAACCTTCACAACTTTTGTGTCAGAACAATGCACCTGGACACCAGAAGACTCTGAAGTCCATTATCACCTAAAGGAAGCTGACAACAAATCAATCAACTTCTGGATGACAGCAGGTATGGACATACAATTTCCAGAGAAGTATTTTGGGAAAAACCCATACATGTTTTACATGTTAGGATTCCAGAACCAGAAATGGACAGTTATGGACTTAGTAGCACATGAAGTAGTTAGAAACTACACTTCATTTATGATGAACACAGAAGAATGGCTCAAGGTATACGAGTTTCCTATATCACATGAAGACTGCTACATTAAACCCTCATCAATGACACCATGTATCATAGATAGAGGCGGATTCAACGAAACTCACAGACTCATTACTCTACACTATAAAACCCCAGTGATTTTCCCACCATGGGAAGAAACGGTCACAACAGAAGCTCCAGGCTTTGTTCCAGCAACTATTTACCCATATAAGGTGTTATATAAACCACAGGTGGAGAAGATACAACTCAGATGGAACTTTAAAAACATATATCCACCAGATATGAAGATTTGTGGACAACACCAATTTCTACCTAACCTGGAACTCACTTATGGAGCCTCAACTTCACTACGAAGGCCTCTCCAATTGGCAGCGGTAGGAGCTTTCATCGCAGGGACCGCAATCGGTGCCCTAATCGTGGCAGCAATGACAGAAGAGCTAAGAGCTAAAATTGATGTGTTATACAACATGAATCAACATCAGAATAAAGCAATACAAGCTATATCTAATTCATTGCACACTGCAAGCACCATGATACACAAGATAATGATTGAGCAAGAGATAATGCAGAAAGAAATAGAAGAAACTGTGAAAGACACAGACCGCAAACTTGCAGTTCTTGAATCAATGATCTTAAATTTAAGAAGAGACCAGGAATGCCAACACATCGAAAGAATGCTGGACCAAGCATTTACGGAAGTAAGAGAACTCTTTCTAGTAGGGAGAACTACAGAACATGCTGGACAAATATCTATTTTGGACCCTACTAAATTTTCATACTGCACAGGTGGACTTTGTGAAATAAACCTATTGAGAGTCTCTACCGCCTACAGCTATGCTGCATACAAGACTATTGCTTTCCCTAAAAGATCGGGAAAGGACTGGATTCTACCTTTAGGCTCATACCTCTGGATTAAGGAATTGAATAGCTATATTAACATTGAAGATACTTACCCTCTAAGTCCAAACACAGTGTTCACAACAGAATTATATCATAAGCAGTTACAAACATCAGAAGTAAGACTTGTATCTGCACCCACCAGATTAGTAGACCTAGGTACTTACAGAATTGGACATTGCCATAACGGAACACATGGGATATATAGGCACCTAAACACCTCATACAAGGACTTTTTGCAACTAGATGCTGGATGCTATATGCACAGTAATATTTTGAAACTAGAAATCCTAAACCATGCCAACCAGACTGAACAAGCGATCTTAACTTCACTTCAGTATGTCTCAAATCATACATTTGGACTTAACAGTTTCTGGCTACCACAATCAACAGATGAAGAACTATTAAGAAAGTCCAGAGAAGCTACCCAACACCTAAATGAAATCATCCAACAAAATAGGAAGGTACTTACAAACATACATAGTCATGTACAGGAGGACATGAAACATTTTGATGCTTCAGTTACCACACTGGACAACATAAGGCACATACTTCAAACAGACACCCTCGCCTATAACCATGTCATTGATTCAATAAACAAAGATTACAACGCTATTGATGTGCTTAGGAAAATGATTACAGCAGATATTTCTTGCATTATCAGATGGAACCCCTGGCATTGGTTCCATGAGATCAAACAATATGCTATATATATGCTTATTATAATCACTTTATTTAAAATACTGACCCACATATCACGAAAAACAACTGAAAAATCACCTGCTTTTGTTTTAACAGATGCACAAGCTTCTGCGCACCCATAGACTCGAATGCACTAATTTTTGTCCCTGGATGCTTTAAAGATACATTTTTCAGATCCTTCCTACACTACTCATTAACAATGGAACAACAAATGATTCTTTTCAAAATTTTACAAATGAGAAATGCTACTTGTATATTATGCACTGATCCCACACTTCCTCTTTATTCCTTACAACATCCATCAGAGACAATTCTCAATCATTACTTCTTTCACCAATATATTACACAAGATCATATAAATTCCCCGGATCTCAGTCTTGGCCATGATATATGTGTTCCACTCCACAACTATCCTTTTGAGATGATCCTATATGTTTTCCATGTTATTAGCCACACGCCTGGCTCCACATGCATACAACCATTCCATGTACAATACAAACTTTACATACAGAAAATGATTTTGGAAAAACTTCGCCTTGATGAACCCAGCACATTGCCTGTTTTGAGCATAGCACCATGGCGGATACCCCCCAGTTCACGCTGGGAACCTAAACCGCTTTTTGACATATGTTTACTTGTTATTCTCAGGAAAAGCATCAACCTCAGCTGCATTTATTTCACCTGCCATAAACGAGCTTCATACAAAAAACCTCATGCCATACGCCCTCATATTTTAGTCTAGACCGGCTACATGCGAAGACTCAACTCCAAAAGAAGAAGAGCACTCAAAAGAAAAATTTACAAAGAACTTTGGAATCACATTCAAATATGTACCTCTATAAAGTCTATTGGACTCCCTAAACCCTTCAACTGCATATGGAAAAAACAAAATTCATTCCTTAGACAATTTCTAAGCTGTGACCTGCACATACTCAAACATATGCTACGCATTACTAATCCTGATGTCTGCGCTTTATGCTCAACAATCTTCAGCCCTGCAATGGCTTTGCTTATTGATCCAGCAGAAACATTAAATCACTTCTTATTTCATAACTGGTTGAACCAATCTCATTGTAAACCCAATACCATTGAATAATTCCTCTCAGAGTTAACTAATGTATTACACCTAATAGTACACAATGTAGGGCATCCCTGCTCAGGCTTACCTGAACAATTTGGAGCCAAATCATTAAGACATATTATAGCAACAAATTATGCTATGCATATAGGCCCATGGAACAAAACCATTACGGATAGCCCTCTTTGTCTAACCAAACAACCACTTTTTTCCCCTAGAACATTATGGAACACCATATGTGTTTCCATGCTGAAACATATCCTTTTACAGGCTTACCCTGTATGGGCACACCATTATTTTACCTGCCTACGTATGTATAGGCATAACGACCCTCTTTATAAATTTCTGGCAAAGAAAGGTATTCTTACCATTCAATACAATAACCCTGATCAATGTCAAATCATAACTCCAAATTAATTATGTATTTTGTTTCTTTCTATAAACCTCTCTGACATCAACAATTACCTTTTTATCTTGTATCTTTTATATCTTTATATCAGATGTGTATCTCGCTTTTAACCGCTATGTGGAAGAAGCTCAACTTCTGTTGTTCACTTAAACCTTTTGGACACTATGCGGATTGTACAATGAAAGGATATGTAATGTTACACCCTCCTGTATGTAATACCAATGAATATTACACTTTGTACCCCTAACTAACGATTCCCTCAAAGACCTGGATACCCCAGACCTTTTTGGAATCGGGGGGTGGAATGTACTGAGTACCAAAGAATAATAATAATTTAATGAATCTGATATTAACTTAGTGTTTGTATGGAAATAGTGCTTAATGCTATAAGTGTCATGAATATGTCCTGCCTTGTCATACACTGTGACATGCACAGTGAGTATCCATGGCAACGCCTGAAAGAGCCCCCGCGTGTGTAACCCTGATAACAGAGTGCATGACCCTGATATGTCACTATGAGTGACAAAAGGGCCTAGATAGAAATAGTATATTAACCAAGTCCCCAGCTCACTCAAGCAAAGCGCCTTCAAGACGACCAGACCCCGTCACGCTTCCTGTCGGAGTGACCTGCTGATGGTGCCGGCCGCTTGCTGAGTCCCGGACCAGACTTCATCTGATCCAGAGAGTGGCTAAGAAGACATCCCTAAGTGAGCCCCCTGGGACTCGGGGAGATAGAGGCTAAGTTAGGACTGTGTGAATCTAGCTTTGAATTTGGTTGTGAATAAACCTTGGCATTGCAAAGACATATCTGCCTCTGTCTACTTAATGTGCTCAGGACAGTGTACAACAGAGCCTTCAAGAGGAAATAAGCCCCACCTGAATGGACATGATAAGTAGAGAATGAAGTTCCACCAAGACCAGGTGCTAATGAACTTAGAGTGCATTCCGTCCCCAGAGTGGTTTCGAAATTAGAAATGAAAGGGGTCCTTTGATGTAGTTAGAGATAAAAAGTTCTCAAGTTGGAGGCTATTGTGGCCAACATGCAAGATGTTGTGATCCCACTTGAAAATAAAGAAGTATTTTAAATTTACAATCCATATTTAAAAAAAATAAAGGTATCATGGTGAGCGGGGTCACTCAGAGGGCAACATACTAGCCAGTCTCATTTTTTTGGGTCTCTGTGAATGGCGTTATTTTCACACAGGAGAGGTGGGAGAAGCGGCCTAGAATGAGCGCCTTGGGGCACTAATTTAGTTCTTGGGCCTACTTGGGAAAAGCCTTCAATGCTGTGCTACATTGAGGCCTAGCATGAAAGTAGTACTGGTTGTTCTGTAGATCTGGCCTTTCTAAAATGAGTTGCAAGAGGCCTGGGATGCCCTGTAGACCCTCCTTATTTTTCCCAGGGCCCTGAGGGAGAACTGAGTAGTGGTGATTCCTCAGCCTGAATCCTGGACTTTGGGGCCAGAGCAGACCAGGAGAGACGAAATTTGCTTCCACAATAAGTCCTGGCACTGAGCTTTGTTGCTAAGCTTTGTGCACTTGACATGAGGGAAACTGTCAAAAGAATAATAAAGGTGCTTTGACGCACTTTGTTCTTGTCCAGGCTCATTGGGGAAAGATGCAACAAGGCTTAGTTTGAAGTCATCATGTGGTAGTGCTCTAAGCCATTCAGGGTCAAAGTAGAACAGACCAAACAGAACCATTGTAGGTGGCACAAGACTGCATCAGCATCTGTGTCCAAGCCCCAAGAACAACATACTTGACCCAAGTCAAAACTCCATTTGTAAATCAGTTTTCTGCTAGAGCTGGTGGCAAGGTCCTTTCAAATGTATCACCGGGATCATTAGGGAGGCCAAATCTATGCATTTGTTGAGAACAGATAGGTAGAAATGTGTAGGTCTTTAAAGTTGGCACTGTTTTTTTTTTTTTCATTTTTTTATTCTGCATATCTATCTATCAGTTTTATTTTGAATGTGCTGCTGTGAAGTCACTCAGGACTGGGCAAGTTGATTTTAATTAAAAGAATCAATTGACAAAAAGAAATAACCAAGAACAAAGGTCTGTGAAGGACAATCAAAATAATTAAGGAAATAAATCTGCTGGCTAATGATACACCTGTGTAAAGGAAGTGGTCACTTATCGTGTATTAGACTGAAGTGTGCATAAAAGTATAAGCATGCATAGTGACTTGAGATTAGTTTTGGAGTGGAAGCATATGTCACTTCACTGGGAAATGTCATGCCTTCATGTGTGATAGAGAAGAAGGTGAAAATGCATGCAACCGTCAGTAGATGCTTACAGTTTTTCGGCCTCCTCAGGTGACTCGAGAGAATTTGCTGCCTCCCTTGAGTTTATGAAATGTGAAATCAATACTTGGTGGCATCCCTTCTGGACTTGATGCATGGCCAGGTCACTGATCACATAGATGGGTGACTAGCTGCTCGGAAAAGACCTGCTCTAGGGTCAGAAGTTTCGTGAGTTGTCTTCTTCATCCAAGGGATTTATCCTCAGATACTCAGGGTGCTACAGAGCCTTCAAGAGGAAATAAGCCCCACCTGAATGAATATGATTAGTAGAGAATGAAGTTCCACCAAGACCAGGTGCTAATGAACTTAGAGTGCATTCCGGCCCAAGAGTGGTTTCTGAATTAGAAATGAAAGGGGTCCTTTGATATAGTTTGAGATAAAAAGTTCTCACGTTGGAGGCAATTGTGGCCAACATGCAAGATGTTGTGATCCCACTTGAAAATGAAGAAGTATTTGAAATTTACAATCCGTATTTCAAAAAAAAAAGGTATCCTGGAGAGCGGGGTCACTCAGAGGGCAAAATACCAGCCAGTCTCGCTTTTTTGGGTCTCTGTTTTCCAATGGCGTTATTTTCACTCAACAATTGCGGGGGAAGTGGCCTAGAATAAGCGCCTTGGGGCACTAATGTAGTCCATAAGCCTACTTGGGAAAAGCCTTCAATGCTGTGCTCCATTGAGGCCTAGTATAAAAGTAGTACTGGTTGTTGTGTAGATCTGGCCTTTCTAAAATGAGTTGCAAAAGGCCTGGGATGCCCTTTAGAACTCCCTGTCTTTTCCCAGGGCCCTGATGGAGAACTAAGTCGTGGTGATTCCTCAGCCTAAATCCTGGACTTTGGGGCCCAGAGCGGACCAGGAGAGACCAAATTTGCTTCCACAATAAGTCCTGGCACTGAGCCTTGGTGCTAAGCTCTGTGCACTTGACCTGAGGGACACTATCAAAAAGATAATGAAGGTGCTTTGACACACGTTGTTCTTGTCCAGGCTCATTGGGGAAAGATGCAACAAGGCTTAGTTTTTAAAGTCATCATGTGGTAGCGCTCTAAGCCATTCAGGGTCAAAGTAGAACAGACCAAACAGAACCATTGTAGTAGGCGAAAGACAGCATCAGCATCTGTGTCCAAGCCCCAAGAACAACATATGTGATCCAGAGTCAAAACTCCATTTAGAAACCGGTTTTCTGGTAGAGGTGGTGGCAAGATCCTTTCAAATGTATCACCGGGATCATTAGGGAGGCCAAATCTATGCAATTGTTGAGAACAGATAGGTAGAAATGTGTAGGTCTTTAAAGTTGGCACTGTTTTTTTCTTTTTCATTTTTTTTCTGCATATCTATCTATAAGTTTTATTTTCAATGAGCTCCTGTGAAGTCACTCAAGACTGGACAAGTTGATTTTAATTAAAACAATCAATTGACAAGGAGAAAGAACCAAGAAAAAAGGGTCTGTGAAGGACAATCAAAATAATTAAAAAAAATAAATCTGCTGGCTAATGATACACCTGTGTAATGGATGTGGTCACTTATCGTGTATAAGATTGAAATGTGCATGAAAGTATAAGCATGCATAGTGACTTGAGATTAGTTTTGGAGTGGAAGCATATGTCACTTCACTGGGAAATGTCACGCCTGCATGGGTGATAAAAAGAAGAAGGTGAAAATGCATGCAAACGTCAGTAGACGCTTACAGTCTTCGGCCTCCTCAAGTGACTCGTGAGAATTTGTTGCCTCCCTTGAGTTCATGAAATGTGAAATCAATACTTGCTGGCATCCCTTCTGGACTTGATTCATGGCCAGGTCACTGATCACATAGATAGGTGACTAGCTGCTTGGAAAAGACCTGCTCTAGGGTCATAAGTTTTTTGAGTTATCTTCTTCATTCAAGGGATTTATTCTCAGATACTCAGGGTACAACAGAGCCTTCAAGAGGAAATAAGGCCCACCTGAATGGACATGATTTGTAGAGAATGAAGTTCCACCAAGACCAGGTGCTAATGAAATTAGAGTGCATTTTGGCCCCAGAGTAGTTTCTGAATTAGAAATGAAAGGGGTTCTTAGAAGTAGTTTGAGGTAAAAAGTTCTCAACTTGGAGGCAATTGTGGCCAACATGCAAGATGTTGTGATCCCACTTGAATATGAAGAAGTATTTGAAATTTACAATCCATATTTCAAAAAAATAAAGATATCTTGGAGAGCGGGGTCACACAGAGGGCAACACATCAGCCATTAATGTTTTTTGGGCCTTTGTTTGTGAATCGCGTTTTTTTCACACAGGAAGGGCAGAGGAAGTGGCCTACAATGAGCTCTTTGGGGCTCTAATGTAGTTTTGGGGCCTTCTTGGGAAAAGCCTTCAATGTTGTGCTCCATTGAGGCCTCGTATAAAAGTAGTACTGGTTGTTGTGTAGATCTGATTTTTCTAAAATGAGTTGCAAAAGGCCTGGGATGCCCTGTAGACCTCCCTGTTTTGTCCCAGGGCCCTGAGGGAGAACTGAGTAGTGGTGATTGCTCAGCCTGAATCCTAGACTTTGGGGCCCAGAGCAGACCAGGAGAGACCTAATAAGTTCTGGCACTGAGCCTTGGTGCTAAGCTCTGTGCACTTGACCTGACAGACACTGTCAAAGTGATAATGAAGGTGCTTTGACACACTTTGTTCTTCTCCACGCTCATTGGGAAAAGATGCAACAAGGCTTAGTTTGATGTCATCATGTGGTAGTGCTCTAAGCCATTCAAGGTCACAGTAGAACAGACGAAACAGAACCATTGTAGGTGGCCCAAGACCGCATCAGCATCTGTGTCCAAGAGCCAAGAAGAAAATACGTGACCCAGAGTCAAAACTTCAATTGGAAACCTGTTTTCTGGTAGAGCTGGTGGCAAGATTTTTTCAAATGTATCACCGGGATCATTATGGAGGCCAAATCTATGCAATTGTTGAGAACAGATAGGTAGAAATGTGTAGGTCTTTAAAGGTGGCACAGTATTTTTGTTATTCATTTTTTTATTCTGCATATCTATCTATCAGTATTACTTTCAATGTGCTCCTGTGATGTCACTCAGGACTGGGCAAGTTGATTTTAATTAAAACAATCAATTAACAAAAAGACAGAAGCAAGAAAAAAGGTCTGTGAAGAATAATCAAAATAATTAAAGAAATAAAACTGCTGGCTAATAATACACTTGTGTAAAAATATGTGGTCACTTATGGTGTATAAGACTGAAATGTGCATAAAAGTATAAGCATGCATAGTACATTGAGATTAGTTTGGAAGTGGAAGCATATGTCACTTCACTGGGATATGTAATGCTTTCATGGTTGATAGGAGAAGAAGGTGAAAATGCATGCAACAGTCAGTATACACTTACAGTTTTCAGCCTCCTCAAGTGACTCATGAGAATTTGTTGCCTCCCTTGAGTTCATGAAATGTGAAATCAGTACTTGCTGGCATTCCTTCTGGACTTGATGCTTGGCTAGGTCACTGATCACATAGATGGGTGACTAGCTGCTTGGAAAAGACCTGCTCTAGGGTCAGAAGTTTCCTGAGTTGTCTTCTTCATCCAAGGGATTTATCCTCAGATACTCAGGGTACAACAGAGCCTTCAAGAGGAAATAAGCCCCACCTGAATGGACATGATTTGTAGAGAATGAAGTTCCACCAAGACCAGGTGCTAATGAACTTAGAGTGCATTCCGGCCCCAGAGTGTTTTCTGAATTAGAAATGAAAGGGGTCCTTTGATGTAGTTTGAGATAAAAAGTTCTCAAGTTGGAGGCAATTGTGGCCAACATGCAAGATGTTGTGATCCCACTTGAAAATCAAGAAGTATTTGAAATTTACAATCCATATTTCAAAAAAATAAAGGTATCCTGGAGAGTGGGGTCACTCAGAGGGCAACATACCAGCCAGTCACTCTTTTTGGGGTCTCTGTTTGCGAATGGCGTTTTTTTCACACAGGAAGGGCGGGGAATACGGCCTAGAATGAGCGCCTTGGGCCACTAATGTGTTCTTGGGCCTTCTTTAGAAAAGCCTTCAATGTTGTGCTCCATTGAGACCTAGTATAAAAGTAGTACTGGTTGTTGTGTACATCTAGCCTTTCTAAAATGAGTTGCAAGAGGCCTGGGATGCCCTGTAGACCTCCCTGTCTTTTCCCAGGGCCCTGAGGGAGAACTGAGTAGTGGGTGATTTCTCAGCCTGAATCCTGGACTTTGGGGCCCAGAGCAGACCAGGAGAGACCGAATTTGCTTCCACAATAAGTCCTGGCACTGAACCTTGGTGCTAAGCTCTGTGCACTTGACCTGAGGGACACAGTCAAAGGGATAATGAAGGTGCTTTGACACACATTGTTCTTGTCCAGGCTCATTGGGAAAAGATACATCAAGGCTTAGTTTGACGTCATCATGTGGTAGTGCTCTAAGCCATTCAAGATCAAAGTAGAACAGACCAAACAGAACCATTGTAGGTTGCACAAGACCGCATCAGCATCTGTGTCTAAGTACCAAGAACAACATATGTGACCCAGAGTCAAAACTCTATTTGGAAACCTGTTTTCTGGTAGAGCTGGTGGAAAGATCTTTTTCAAATATATCACCTGGATCATTATGGAGGCCAAATTTTTGCAATTGTTGAGAACAGATAGGTAGAAATATGTAGGTCTTTAAAGTTGGCACTGTTTTTTTTTTGTTTTTCATTTTATTATTCTGCATATGTATCTATCAGTTTTATTTTCAATGTGCTCCTGTGAAGTCACTGAGGACTGGGCAAATTGATTTTAATTGAAACAATCAATTGACAAGGAGAGAGAACCAACGAAAAATGTCTGTGAAGGACAATCAAAATAATTAAGGAAATAAATTTGCTGGATAATGATACACTTGTGTAAAATATGTGGTCACTTAAGTTGTGTGAGACTGAAATGTGCATAAAAGTATAAGCATGCATAGTGCCTTGAGATTAGTTTTGGAGTGGAAGCATATGTCACTTAACTGGGATATGTCATGCTTTCATGGGTGATAAGGAGCAGAAGGTGAAAATGCATGCAACAGTCAGTAGACGCTTACAGTCTTCGGCCTCTGTTGATCCAAGACGCAAAGAAAAGACCACCAACTCCAATTTTAGATTAAAGCAAGCTTATATTGTATACATATAAAGAGAGCTGGTTCGGGCTGCCCCTCCCAAACACTGGACTTGGCGTCCGCCCCACTCTCCGGGAAGACAAGGTTTTTATAGTTCAAAGAGTTACAGAAAATCTTGGGAACTTACAGCTAACAATGTCAGACATGTGTAATTCAAAGCAAGTAGCAAACTAATATCTACATGGCATTGCATTCCAAGAAAAAAAAGGGGTGTAAAAGTCAAACCCCACATCAAAAGTTTTTGAGGCACCATTAGTTTGAGAGAGAAAAGAGTTGTTATCTGGTCAAGGAAAGCCAGGCCTGAGCGAGCCCAAGGCCTGGGAATGAATGCCAGACAATAAGCTCAAGCCAAATAAGAATCCTAGCATTTCATAGAAAACTGAAGTAGGCTTTTCATAACTTTTTGACAGGATGGCTCTCAGTCTTAAGATGGAATTAGGCTGGTTTATCATTCCCCCCCCCTTTTTTTATTTTTCAAATCTTTGAAAGGGAGTAATCGTATAGGCTAATTTTATCGATGGTACATAATAGAATTAAATTGCAGCCCAATAAACCGGAGCATATAGTTAATAACACATGGGACAATAACTAGTAAGAGAAGGATACAATTTATAGGACCTAAGAGAGAAGTTAACCATGAAAACCAATCTCCCAAGCCTGACCAATAATTACTCATTTTAATTTTGTTAATCTCCTGTCTTATCTCATCTACCTGTTGTTGGATAACGTTAGAATAATCTGTAACATTAAAACAGCACATGCCTGGGAATTGTTGGCAACCCAAGTGATGTTTCAATAAAAGAAAATCAATAGCCGCTCTATTTTGTAACATTTAGGTTCGAAGTTCTTTCATCTCTTGATTAATTTCTGCCAAAACTTGTGCAGTAAGGTTAGCTGTTTTGCTAAAACTACAGGCTAATTTTGTGATTTCTCTTTGTATTCCTATAACTAGACCTGGAAGTGGCAAAAGAAAGGCTGCTGCAATTGCAGTGTCTAGTGGGTCTAGGAGGATTAAATTGTCATCGCAGTTGGAGGGCAGACTTCGGGCCATTCGGTGGGGAGCTCTCAGAGATGGCAGTAAAGGAAAGATCCGTCCAATAGAAGAGATCCCAGAAAAGTTTGTAGGCAAAGCCTGGAAAGTTGCTTTATTATAGAGAAAAACCCATCCTCTTGGCAGTCGTTTGCCATTGGGTAGGGAGATATTTTGCTCAATAGAACAATTGGGGGGGGGGATCGGGGAAGGATGCAATCTATGCATAAACAATGCTTTTGAATAACCAGTGAAGCTGGCAAAGCTGGCTCTGCATGGTATACTGGCCAGTCTTGCTGCGTTGCTCTATCACCAGTGACTTTAACATAGTCAGTATATTTTACAGATAGACCCATAAGATTATTAGCTAGCGATTGATGGATGGAGTTTCCTTCTTGTACACAGAAGGAACTTTTGTCCATAGTGTCAACAGCCAATTGTAACCAAAAATTTTGAGTAGTTACAGAATTTAGGGGACTCACAGAAATATCCAACTTTAAAGTAGCTTTTGAATAAACAGTATCGATTGGGGCCCCATTTTTTAGCTTAGTACAGGAATACTGTCCTGAATCTTGAGGGTGAGCAGAGTATTTATAGATTCCAAAATTTATATTATCCCCTCGAGATTGGTCTGTAAGATTTCTCCATGGTCCCTCCCTGAATATCTGACTAAAAATTTCTTGGTTATCTTTATACCATTTGATAGGGCCAATTACTGGATCTTGACAAGAGTAAGTACAATTTAGTATTAGTGGAGATCCTGGAATAGCAGGTCCTTCTTGGGCTACAGATGGGGTACAAGGTTTGTTGAGGCCAGCATAGCTAAAACCCAAGGATACATGTATACTCCAACAGGCAAAAATTATTAGCATAATGCTTATAATAACAGGGAAAGCAATAAGAATCTAGTGACAAAATATTAAACCTTAGTAATTTTAACTTTAAAAGGCCCACGCTCAGTCACTTTCCACCTCTGGCTGCTGGATTCTCTTCCAGTGGGTTCTTCCTCCGTGGTTTTTGTAGGTGCCTTCTTTAGCTGTGAGTGATGGATCCAGGCAGGAATACCAGCAACTTTGACGGCAGTAGGAGTGCGGAGAATCACAATGTAAGGGGCCTTCCACCTGGCTCAAGGCTATTAGTTCTCAAATGTCGTATCAGCACAGCATCGCCTGGTTGGAATGAATGATTGGGCAGTCTGTGTCCAATGGGCTGAGCAGCCTGGACCTGGGGAAAGATCTTATCTATGATTAGTTGTAGCCCTTTGAGTGTTTCTGAGATTGGAATGTCTCCCACCAGATCTTGGTGTACTCTGGGAACCAAAGGCGGTGGCCGCCCATAAATTATTTCATAAGGGGTAAATTTTTCCCGGTAAGGAGTGCAACGGGCCCTTAAGAGAGCAAAAGGCAGGAGATCAACCCAGTTACCACCAGTCTCAAGTATTAATTTAGTCAAAGTTTCCTTTAATGTTCTATTCATCCTTTCTACCTTCCCTGAACTTTGAGGATGGTACATACAATGTAATTTCCAGTTTATATTCAGGGCTCTTGAAATTAATTAAGATAATTTGGCCGTGAAGGCCGGGCCATTGTCAGACCCCAAAGTTAGAGGAAGGCCAAATCTAGGAACAATCTCAGTTATTAGTTTTTTAACTACTATTTGTGCTGTTTCTGTTCAAGTAGGAAAGGCTTCTACCCAGCCTGAGACAGTTTCAACAAAGACTAACAAGTATTTATATCCATATAGTCCTGGTTTAATTTCAGTAAAGTCCAATTCCCAAAATTCACCAGGTACAGTACCTTGACTTCTGTTTCCCTGTGGAAGATGGTTCTTTTTAGCATTTACCTGTGCACATGTCATGCAGCGATTTGAAATGTTCTGGAGTATCCCTCGGTGTCCCGGGAACCAAACGTGGGGTGAAATTAGTTCTGAAGTGTTCTTGGGGGATAAATGCATCGCCTGATGAAGATCAGTTAACCACTTTCTTCCTAAAAGCTTAGGCATGCAAATTTTCCCATCTGGGAGAGTCCACCAGCCATGACAGTTTTGTTGGGCTCCCATAGAGGAGTATAAGTTTATCTCTTCAGTAGTGTATGAAGGAGTTTCTTCCTCAATTTTAACTGGGAGTTTGGGGCAATTTGAGAGTTCAAGAATAGTTTGACATTTTGACTCCCCAAGGGCTATTTCCCTGGCTGTTTGATCGGCCAAGTTATTACCTTGGGTCTGGGGGCTATTGTCTTTACGGTGTCCAGGCCAGTAGATAATAGCCAGTTTATCTGGCAACCAGATAGCCTCCAGTAATTGAAGGATTTCTTGTTTATTTTTGATAGTCTTTCCATCTGAAGTTAAAAATCCCCTTTGTATATCTGTCCATGCACATGTACTGTAGCAAAAGCATAATGGCTGTCCGTGTAAATGTTTACCCGTTTTCCTTCTGCCCATCTCAATGCCTGTGTTACTGCAATGATTTCTGCTTTTTGGGCTGATGAGCCTCTGGGCAAAGCCTGTGCCCAGATAATTTCTTTTTGGCCCGTAACAACTGCTGCTCCCGCATACCTTATTCCATCCCGGACATAACTGCTACCATCGGTGTAAAGGTCTGCGTCTCTGTTGGTGAGAGGAATGTCAGTCAGGTCTGGTCGGGTACCTTGGATGACATCCAGCATCTCTGAGCAGTCATGAATTGGCTCCTCTGGGTTATCATCAGGCAGCAGGGTTGCAGGATTGATTGCCAGGGATTTACTGAAGGTCAATCTGTCCTTGTCTAGGAGGAGAGCTTGGTACTGAGTGAGACGGGCATTTGACATCCATCGACTGGTGGCATCCCTCAATAGGGTTTCCACTGTGTGAGGGGCAGTCACAGTGAGAGTCTGCCCCAGAGAAAGTTTGTCTGCTTCCTTTACGAGTATTGCAGTAGCCGCTATGGCTCGTAAACAAGGGGGCCATCCTGATGCTACAGGATCCAGCCTTTTTGAAATGTAGGCAATTGGTCTTTTCCATGGCCCTAAATTTTGGGTAAGAACTCCTTTAGCAATACCCTTTTTCTCATGAACATAAAGATGAAAGGGCTTAGATATATCAGGGAGGGTTAAGGCAGGGGCCTGAACCAGAGCCTCCTTTAAATTTTTGAAGGCCAATTCATTTTCCTCAGTCCAAGTTAAAGGTGACTTGCCTCCTGCAGTTGCAGTATATAACGGCTTGGCAATTTCAGCAAATCCAGGTATCCAAAGGCGGCAGTATCCAACTGCCCCTAGAAATTCCCTAACCTGCTTTTTAGTGGTTGGTGTTGGGATCTTCATTATGGCTTCTATGCGGGATTGGGATAACAGTCTTTTCCCTTCCCTCAGCTCATATCCCAAATAAGTAACCCGAGAGGAACAGATTTTTGCCTTTTTCTTGGAGACTCGGTACCCCAATTGAGCCAAGGTTCCTAGCAAACCCTGAGTGGCCCTTAAACAGTCCTCTTTGTCTTTTGCTGCTAACAGGAGATCATCCACATATTGGAGCAAGGTTACCTCAGGGTACTTACTGCAAAACAGTCTCAGATCTTGATTGAGAGTTTCATCAAAGATAGTGGGGGAATTTTTAAATCCCTGAGGTAGTCGAGTCCAGGTCAGTTGTCCCGATATCCCCATCTCCAAATCCGTCCATTTCTCAAGCGAAGATAGGCTGACTCAGTTTTGACAATGGGATGGAGAAAAATGTGTCTTTCAGATCCAATACAGTATAAACTGTATGTTCTGGTGGCAACAAACTGAGCAAAGTGTAGGGGTTAGGGACAGTTGGGTGTATAGTTTCTACCCGTTTGTTCACTTCCCTTAAGTCCTGTACTGGTCTGTAATCTTGAGTCCCAGGCTTTTGGACAGGCAACAAGGGGGTGTTCCAAGCCGATTGACATCTAATTAGTATCCCCACTTCTAGGAGACGCCTGATGTGGGTTTTAATTCCTTCTTTGGCTTCAAAATTGATAGGGTATTGTTTAACCTGGATGGGCATAGCCCCAGATGTTAGTTGTATTACAACTGGTGGCACATGCTCAGCTAGCCCTGGAGGGTTATCCTCAGCCCAAACTGTAGGAATTTCTTGAATTAATAATTTCTCCCATTTTCCTTCTGAAGTTTGGATAGGATTTTGAAAAAGCAGATATTCCTCACTTAATGGGCAGGTTATAGTTAGGGCCTTTGCAGGATTTCCCAATTCTAATGTAGGCATATCTCCAGAAAATGAGATAGTTGCCTGAAGTTTGCTTAAAAGGTCCCGTCCCAGCAACGGAAAAGGGCATTCAGGGATATCAATGAAGGAGTGAGTTACAGTTCCTCGTCCTATGTTAACAGTCCAGTCTGTAGTCCATTTATACTTTTTAATTTCTCCTGTTGCCCCTTGCACTTCCATGGTTTCATTAGTGAGGGGTCCTATGGGCTTCTGTAACACTGAATGTGAAGCTCCTGTATCCACTAGGAAATTTACAGGTTGGCCCCCAATGGAGAAAGTTACCATGGGCTCTCGGGAACCTAGTTTGAAAGAGCCATGGCCCCCCTATTCTTCTAAAGTTAAAACTGGTTTTGGCTGAGGAGCTCTGGCCTGTGATCGGGGCAAGCTTTTCAGATTACGTTGGGGGCATTCATTTTTCCAATGTCCAATTTCTTTGCAATAAGCACACTGGTTTTGTAGCAGGGAAGACCGCTTTTGGTCTCTGTTGTATGTGGTCTGCCTTTGTCTAGGATTCGAGGTTTCAGAAGCCTGTAATGCGGCCACTGTGGCCCTGTTTACTTTCCTTATCAGTGGATCATCTCGGCTATCTATTTTCAAACACATTTTTGGGCTATTTCCAATAATTCTGACCTGGTTTTTTCTGCAAAACCATCTATCTTTTGAATCTTTTTATGGATGTCTGGGGCTGACTGAGTCACAAAAGCCAGATTAATCGCCTTGAGGCTTGTCGGGTCCTCAGGGTCTATAGGAGTATATAGACGGTATGCCTCCAGGAGGCGCTCGAGAAACGCTGAAGGCGACTCATCTGGCCCCTGTTTCACATCTGCTACCTTAGAAAGATTTGTGGGTTTTCGAGCTGCCCTCTTAAGGCCCTCTAACAGAGTCTGGTGGTACTCACCGAGTGCTCTCCTACCTTCAGTTGTCCCATAGTCCCAGCTTGGTCTTCTCCTAGGTAAAGCTTGTTCAATCACTTCTGTTTTTTCATCGCTTGTAAGAGCACTTATCCCAGGCAGCGCTTTAGCCGCTTCTGCCAGGATTCGCTCCCTTTCCTCCGTGGTGAAGAGTGTATGGAGAATCTGTTGACAGTCATCCCAGGTGGGGAGGTGATTAAAGAAAACGGAATCAACCAGAGAAATCAAGGAACTAGGATCCGTGCTAAAAGGGGGATTCTGGTTTTTCCAGTTATAAAGGTCTGTTGTGGAAAATGGAACATACACGTAGCGACCTTCTGGAATCTAGCGGAGAGGAAGAACAGGGGCCGGAGTCGGTTCCACTTCAGGGATATTAATAGAAATGGAGCCGGCAGGTCAGCCAGGGGAAGCAATTGAGTCAGGCCTTCCATAAGGGTGTCCCTGTCGGGTATGGGGAGGAGAAAGAACAGGGGCTGGCTCCTTTGGGAAGACTAGAGTTGGAGGAGTAGATGAGTGGGGCAATTGAGGAAGCGGTTGAGGGGAGGGAGAGGGAGATGGTGGAGTAGTTAGTGGAGCAGCTGCAACTGCACCCGCGGCAGGAGGATAAAGAGGAGCCGAAGCATCTGGGGGAAGGAGGGAATCCTCCGGAGAGTCCTGTAGGACAGGGCTCTTAGTGGATTTATGGTTTGTTTTTGAGGGACCCTGGGGAGTTCTCCCAGCCGTAACCAGGGCTTGCCCTCCCTGTCCGTTCCGGACCATCCAAACCTTCATCCAGGTGGGGGAATTAGTTGTTGCTTCCGCCCAGGGTAGAATATATCCTATTTGATCTGGGTGGCCAGGATTACCAAGAGTGATGTTACATATAGCCCATGCCACTTGGGGATCAAAGGTGCCCTCAGGGGGCCAGCCGACTCCGAAGGTGGGCCATTCTACCTCACAGAATGTTCGGAGGCGTTTCTTGGTGATGGGATAATCATAATCCTGCTTAACAATATGGGGATAAAGTTTGTCAAAATTCCTTAAAACACAGTTCAAAGGAGTATCAGGCTTACTTGTCTTATTACCCATGTTGTTCAATTTTTTACATTTACAACAGAGAAGACACAATGAGAAAGCAGAAAACAAAAACAACAAAACAAAACAAAACAAAAAAAACAGAACACAGGACAATACACAAAAGAACAAGAACAAGGTGCCAAACCAACCAGGGAGCAGTGCAACGTCTTGCTAATGCTCCAGACAGGAGTGCGTATGTGCCTCGTCAGGCACCTCTCTGTCCCCCGTGGGAATTCCCAACCAGAACCAGAAAGCAGTGTGACCTTTCGCTACTATCCTGGACAGGAGTGTATGTGCCTCACTAGGCACCTCGCTGTCCCCAGAAGAGATCTCAAAACCAGATACCAGATGTTACTAGGGCGCCACGTACCTGTGGAGGTTTTTTGTTTTTTTTTCCACTGGATGCTTGCTAATTTTTGATGCGGCAGTTCACTCCAGTAGTCCAAAGGACTGAAGGCACACCTGGGGCCTTGGAACATCTCAAGGTGCGCACCCCCTAGGGTAGCACTCCGCCCCGGAGACCCAGAGCAAAGGTCTGGCTTCAGAATTTGTAGTGGTCTGAATCTCGCTGCGGCCTCCAAAAATGTTGATCCAAGACGCAAAGAAAAGACCACCAACTCCAATTTTAGATTAAAGCAAGCATATATTGTATACATATAAAGAGAGCTGGCCTGTGCTGCTCCTCCCAAACACTGGCATTGGGGTCAGCCCCGCTCTCCAAAAAGACAAGGTTTTTATAATTCAAAGAGTTACAGAAAATCTTGGGAACGTACAACTAACAAGGTCAGACATGTGTAATTCAAAGCAAGTAGCAAACTAATATCTACATGGCATTGCATTCCAAGAATAAAGGGGAGTAAAAGTCAAACCCCACATCAAAAGTTTATGATGAACCATTAGTTTGAGAGAGAGAGAGTTGTTATCTGGTCAAAGAAAGCCAGGCGTGAGCGAGCTCAAGGCCTGGAAATGAATGCCAGACAATAAGCTCAAGCCAAATAAGAATCCTAGCATTTCATAGAAAACTGAAGTGGGCTTTTCAAAACGTTTTGACAGGATGGCTCCCAGTCTTAAGAAGGAATTAGGCTGGTTTATCAGCCTCCTCAGGTGACTCGTGAGGAATTTGTTGCCTCCCTTGAGTTCATGAAATGTAAAATCAATACTTGCTGGCATCCCTTCTGGACTTGATGCATGGCCAGGTCACTGATCACATGGATGGTTGACTAGCTGCTTGGAAAAGACCTGCTTTAGGGTCAGAAGTTTCCTGAGTTTTCTTCTTCATCCAAGGGATTTATCCGAAGATACTCAGACTACAACAGAGCCCTCAAGAGAAAATAAGCCCCCACCTAAATGGACATGACTTGTAGAGAATTAAGTTCAACCAAGACCAGGTGCTAATAAAATTAGAGTGCATTCCGGACCCAGAGTGGTTTCTGAATTAGAAAAGAAAGGGGTCCTTTGATGTAGTTTGAGATAAAAAGTTCTCAAGTTGGAGGCTATTGTGGCCAACATGCAAGATGTTGTGATCCCACTTGAAAATCAAGAGGAATTTGAAATTTACAATCCATATTTCAATAAAATAAAAGTAACTTGGAGAGCGGGGTCACTCAGAAGGCAACATACCAGCATGTCACATTTTTTGGGCATTTGTTTGCGAATGGTGTTTTTTTCACCCATGAAGGGCTGGGGAAGGGGCTACAATGAGCGCCTTGGGGCACTAATGTAGTTCTTGGGCCTTCTTGGAAAAAGCCTTCAATGTTGTGCTCCATTGAGACCTAGTATAAAAGTAGTACTGGTTGTTGTGTAGATCTGGCCTTTCTAAAATGAGTTGCAAGAGGCCTGGGATGCCCTGTAGACCTCCCTGTCTTTTCCCAGAACCCTGAGGGAGAACTGAATAGTGGTGATTCCTCAGCCTGAATCCTGGACTTTGGGAACCAGAGCAGACCAGGAAAGACCGAATTTGCTTCCACAATAAGTCCTGGCACTAAGAATTGGTGCTAAGCTCTGTGCACTTGACCTGAGGGACACTGACAAAGGGATAATGAAGGTGCTTTGACACACTTTGTTCTTGTCCAGGCTCATTGGGGAGAGATGCAACAAGGCTTAGTTTGAAGTCATCATGTGGTAGTGCTCTAAGCCATTCAGGGTCAAAGTAGAACAGACCAAACAGAACCATTGTAGGTGGCACAAGACCGCATCAGCATCTGTGTCCAAGCCCCAAGAAAAACATACGAACCCAGAGTCAAAACTCCATTTGGAAACCGGTTTTCAGGTAGAGCTGGTGGCAAGATCCTTTCAAATGTATCACCGGGATCATTAGGGAGGCCAAATCTATGCAATTGTTGAGAACAGATAGGTCGAAATGTGTAGGTCTTCAAATTTGGCACTGTTTTTTTCTTTTTCATTTTTTTCTGCATATCTATCTATAAGTTTTATTTTCAATGAGCTCCTGTGAAGTCACTCAGGACTGGACAAGTTGATTTTAATTAAAACAATCAATTGACAAGGAGAAAGAACAAGAAAAAAAGGTCTGTGGAGGACAATCAAAATAATTACGGAAATAAATCTGCTGGCTAATGATACACCTGTGTCATGGATGTAATCACTTATCGTGTATAAGACTGAAATGTGCATAAAAGTATAAGCATGAATACTGACTTGAGATTAGTTTTGGAGTGGAAGCATATGTCACTTCACTAGGAAATGTCACGCCTGCATGGGTGATAAGGAGAAGAAGGTGAAAATGCATGCAACCGTCAGTAGACGCTTACAGTCTTCGGCCTCCTCAAGTGACTCGTGAGAATTTGTTGCCTCACTTGAGTTCATGAAATGTGAAATCAATATTTGCTGGCATCCCTTCTGGACTTGATGCATGGCCAGGTCACTGATCACATAGATGGGTGACTAGCTGCTCGGAAAAGACCTGCTCTAGGGTCAGAAGTTTCCTGAGTTGTCTTCTTCATCCAAGGGATTTATCCTCAGATACTCAGGGTACAACAGAGCCTTCAAGAGGAAATAAGGCCAACTGAATGGACATGATTAGTAGAGAATGATGTTCCACCAAGACAAGGTGCTAATGAACTTAGAGTGCATTCCGGCCCCAGAGTGGTTTCTGAATTAGAAATGAAAAGGCGTCCTTTGATGTAGTTTGAGATAAAAAAGTTCTCAAGTTGGAGGCAATTGTGGCCAACATGCAAGATGTTGTGATCCCACCTGAAAATGAAGAAGTATTTGAAATTTACAATCCATATTTCAAAAAAATAAAGGTATCCTGGAGAGCGGGGTCACTCAGAGGGCAACATACCAGCCAGGCACTTTTTGGGGGTCTCTGTTTGCGAATGGCGGTTTTTTTTCACACAGGAAGGGCAAGGAAAACGGCCTAGAATGAGCGCCTTGGGCCACCAATGTAGTTCTTGGGCCTTCTTGAGAAAAGCCTTCAATGTTGTGCTCCATTGAGGCCTAGTATATAAGTAGTACTGGTTGTTGTGTAGATCTGGCCTATCTGAAATGAGCTGCAAGAGGCCTGGGATGCCCTGTAGACCTCCCTGTCTTTTCCCAGGGCCCTGAGGGAGAACTGAGTAGTGGTGATTCCTCAGCCTGATTCCTGGATTTTGGGGCCCAGAGCAGACCAGGAGAGACCGAATTTGCTTCCACAATAAGTCCTGGCACTGAGCCTTGGTGCTAAGCTCTGTGCACTTGACCTGAGGGACACTTTCAAAGGGATAATGAAGGTGCTTTGACACACTTTCTTCTTGTCCAGGCTCATTGGGGAAAGATGCAACAAGGCTTAGATTGAAGTCATCATGTGGTTAGTGCTATAAGCCATTCAGGGTCAAAGTAGAACAGACCAAACAGAACCATTGTAGGTGGCACAAGACCGCATCATCATCTGTGTCCAAGCCCCAAGAACAACAACATTACGTGTACCAGAGTCAAAACTCCATTTGGAAACCGGTTTCCTGGTAGTGCTGGTGGCAAGATCCTTTCAAATGTATCACCGGGTTCATTAGGAAGGCCAAATCTATGCAATTGTTGAGAACAGATAGGTAGAAATGTGTTGGTCTTTAAAGTTGGCACTGTTTTTTTGTTTTTCATTTTTTTATTCTGCATATCTATCTATCATGTTTTATTTTCAATGTGCTCCTGTGAAGTCACTCAGGACTGGGCAAGTTGATTTTAATTAAACAATCAGTTGACAAAGAGAAAGAACCAAGAAAAAAAATGTCTGTGAAGCACAATCAAAATAATTAAGGAAATAAATCTGCTGGCTAATGATAACACCTGTGTAAAGTATGTGGTCACTTATTGTGTATAAGACTGAAATGTGCATAAAAGTATAAGCATGCATAGTGCCTTTAGTATTAATTGTGGAGTGGACGGGGAAGCATATGTCACTTCACTGGGAAATGTCACGCTTCATGGGTGATAAGAAGGGAAAAGAAGGTGAATATGCATGGAACCAAAAAAAAAAAAATCAAAAACCTGTAGATGCTTACAGTCTTATACGGCCTCCTCAGGTGACTTGTGAGAATTTGTTGCCTCCCTTGAAAACGTTTTCATGGAAATGTGAAATCAATACATGCTGGGCATCCCTTTCTGGAATTGTGGATGCATTGTGCCAGGTCCACTGATCATATAGACGGTGTGACTACAGCTGCTTGGAAAAACGCAGCTCTAGGGTCATAAGTTTGTTTTTGAGTTATCTTCTTGCATCCAAGGGAGTGTTGTTGTCAGATAGTGTCAGGGTACAAGACAGAGCATGTCAAGAGGAAATGTGAGGCCGCACCTTGAATGGGTACATGATTTTTAGGAGAATGAAGGTTCCACCAGAAGACCAGGCTGGCTAATGAAATTAAGAGTGCATTTTGGCCCGAGAGTAGTTTCCCTGTTGAATTAAGAGCATCCAAAAGTGGTCCTTTGATGTAGTTTGAGGGTAAAGAAAAATGTTCTCGAGTTTGAGGCAATTGTGCCAACATGCAAGATGTTGATGAATTCCAACTTGAGTCATGGAGAAGTGTTTGATAATGTACAAGTCTATATTTCAAAAAAATAAAGGTATCTTGGTGGAGTGGGTTCACCCAGAGGGGCAACATTCCAGCCGGTCATGCATTTTTGGGCCTTTGTATTGAGAATGGTGTTATATTTTCACACAGGGATGTTGGGGAAATACCCGTTAGAATGAGCGCGCTTGGGGCACTAGTAAGGTAGTTTCTTTGGTTTTCTTCACTTGGGAAAGCCTTAAATGTTTGTGCTCCATTGAGGGCCTAGTATAAATTGTAGGACAGGTTTCTTGTGTAGATTTGCCCTTTCTTAAAATGAGTTGAAAGAGGCCTTGGGGACCTGTAGACCTCCCTGTCTTTTCCCAGGGCCCTGAGGGAGATACTGAGTAGTGGTGATTTCCTCAGCATGAAACCGGACTTTGGCCCAGAGCAGAACAGGAGAGACGGAAGGTGCTTCCACAATAATCCTGGCCCTGAGCCTTAGGTGCAACTCTTGCAACTTGACCTGAGGGACCAAACTGTCAAAGGGATAATGCGAAGGTGATTTGACACACTTTTTCTTCTCCAGGCTATTCTTTGGAGAAAGATGCAACAAACTTTATTTTGAAGTCATCAAGTTGTAGTGCTTCTAAGCCAATCAGGATCAAAGTAGAAACATCAAAACAAACCAAATATTTGGCACACGACCGCATCAGCATCTTTGTCCAGCCCAAGAACAATATACCTGACCCAAAGACAAAACTCCTTTGGAAACTCAGTTTTCTGGTAATAGATG